>JBBPDA010000126.1:11914316-11933400 GCA_037974385.1 Arnoldichthys spilopterus
ATATAAACACACACACACACATACAGTAAACCCAAATGCAGAATATTTGTATTTATCATTTCAGTGCTGGTGTATTGACCTGTACCTCAGCCACAGGTGATGTAATTAATGGCTGGTGAGCATCTGTTTGCTTTGAATGTTAACCCACAGAGAGATTTTCTGTTTCCTAATTGCTTGCAGACACACACACACACACACACACACACACACACGTTGCAGTCTGCACTACATTAATCCAGCTCCACTTTGTAATACTCCTTATAGCACTATTCTGTCTCTCTGTTCTCGAGAGACATAGGCAATTAATTGCGGATTGCAGACCACAGCAGTTTGTTTTCTGGCCTTCAGGAAAGAGATGATATAAATGTATTTGTGTTAAGGTAAAACTTTACGCCATACAGGTGGGCAGCGGGTTAAGACTGCCATTGCTATGTATCTGCCTCACATCTCTATACACTTTCTATAACACGACATGCAGTGTTCAGCAAGGCCCTGTTCACACCATGACATTTACATGTGCGCTGGGTCATCCAGTCACATGAGGACAGCTCTAAATACGTCCGTTCACACCTGTCATTAAAATGCATCTTTACAAGAGGCCCTGAGCTGAATGCCAGGCTAAATCTTGTCAAGCAGATCGGAAAGAGAGCTTCATTCAGCCGTTCCAACACAGCCCGCTTCTATTCCGTGCTGTGTTTTAGACAAATATAATGTAAAATTAATGATTTTAATGTGAAGTTTTTTATGTGTTTGAGTGCAAAATGGGGGTGCTTTCATTTTCATTTTCTCATTTGGAGCAATTTATTATTATTATTATTGTTGTTGTTATTATTGTTATTGTTATTATTATTATTGTTATTATTATTATTGTTATTATTATTATTGTTATTGTTATTATTATTATTATTGTTATTGTTGTTGTTGTTGTTGTTGTTCTTTGTGTTCTAACTGTGGCAGGAGCCATGGAGAAATGCAGCACAGTTCTTCCTCTTAGGCAGTTGATTTCAACTGAGGCAGTGCTTCAATGAGGCCAGGGCACATCACTAAAAGATTGGGGCTACACGTTTCCCAGACCACCTCCTAATGCAGTTTGAGCAATCGGATCTCAGTGGATCCTCAGTGCGTCTTGTACATTTACACCTGTACTTGGCGTTGTGCACTTTTGATGTGATCACCTAGGAAGGGTGTAAACCCCAGGTGTGAACAGAGCCTAACAAGCATTTTCTAACAACATTATATATTATAATTATTACAATAATGCATATTTCTCATTGTTTTCATTTACAATACATTGTAGTTTTTAGACAAAGATTACCTGAAACAAAACCCATTTCATTCAAATATTTACTTTATTTAAGGAGCAAAGTTATCCAACATGTGAATTAACCAAGAAAACAAATTTAACCGGGAATGAGATTCAGCTGTAGACTTGAATGTAGCCATGTTGCATGTAAACCTCACTTATTTTAAATGATGTAGTCATCACAAGTTACTAACACGCTAGGCCTTGATTAAGGAAATATAATATCTGGAAAGATTCAAGGACATCACCAAACCACAGTGAGAGGCATGATTAACAATTTGAGAAGCCTAATAACACTGTTGAACCTTCCTGGTATTGAGTGGCCTGGCAAAATTTCCCCAGTGGTGAAGCAGCAAATCATCCAAGAACTTCCAAGGAACTGTAGGTCCACATCCACATCAAAACGACTGAAAAGAAACAAAATGAATGTTTTGGAGAGACCTAGTCAAGGTCCTCACTTGTACCCAGTAGAGATGCTGTGGCAGGGCCTCAGATGTACAGTGTAGTTCTGCAAAGAAAAATAAACAATAATTGTGGGAATAATTGTTTTATATGGTTCCATTTGTCTAAATATGACCGGTTGTATACAGTAAAAAAAAACAGTGACAGTAAAATGAGTAATGTTAAATTTTTACTGCTAATTGGAAAATGGATTTCTTTCTGTTCATTTTCTCAGCTGTTTATCCAAACTAGGGTTGGGGGGGCACAGTGGACCCTATAGAGACCCTGTAGAGAAAACGTATTGAGTCAAGTTTCAACTAACTGGGATAGCAGGAGAAAAAGCTGACTGGATAAGATCAAAATGACGACTAACAGTAGAAAATCATAGTGAATTTTACCATTTTATTTAGAAACTCATAGTTGTATAGTAATACTTGACTACGTCATAAATGAGTAAAAGTGACTATTTGTCATTGTGAACACACTCAAGCACCACAAAGAAATGCAACCTCTGCATTTAATCCATCACACGTGCACACGTGGAGCAGCTGGCAGCAACCAACAGCGCCCGGGGAGCAGTGTAGCGGGACGGTACCTTGCTCAAGGGTACCTCAGTGGTGCCCGGGCTGGGACTCAAACCTGAGACCTTCAGGTTTCAAAGGCAGCGTCCTAACCACTAGGCCACCACTGCCCACAATATATACAATATATAAATATACAATGAGCAATACCCTCATTGTAGGTCTGAGTGAAAGTAAAGGCTGACTCGTTTGATTGATTGATTGATTGATTGATTGATCACAACCACGATGATCTCGTGGCAATGTCTGATGTGTAAAATATGGATGAACTGAGTCGGGGTCCAGTAGATATGGGAGTTTTATTTTGTCAAAATCATGGCCTCCTTGGTCTTCCTACGTACTTACTAGAACTGCGTTCGGAACAAGCTCTGTAAATGCGTCGCTGACACGACTCTGTTTGTTGGGGTTAAAGCGAAGTGTTCTTAACCACTGATGGGCGGTGTATGTATTTTAGGCTTGGAAACTTGCCATTATGTAAGGTGTCATTAGTCCATGTTTAATCAGAGCCTGTCATTTATTTCATCGTTGGGTCAATGGCTGTTCAGCAGCCTCTTCTGATTGGCCAGTCATCACCCCTCTTATATCATCAGTCCTCCATTCTCCCCTTCAACATGAAGGTCGAGATTTCACTTTTCTCTCACTGAGGTGAGGCAGGGCCTCAAGTGCTCCAGCACTAATAAAGATTAGCCTGTAATCCCCCCATCCCCCCCCATGTCTCCCCCTTTTTTCACTCTCTCTTGATGTGTGTGTGTGTGTGTGTGTGTGTGTGTGTGTTTGTGGGTTTTTGTCCAGAGGTGTGTAAGGAAGCTTTAATCTGATGATAACAGAGCTGCCTGACTCTTTTCAGATTTGTGGGGGGTGGTGGTGGGTTGGTGGGGTGTGTGGGAGGGTCTGTGTGTATCAGCTAACTCACTTACCCACAGGGGCTCATGGGGGACACAGGATTAGAGCGTCCAATTCAAAGTGTCCGCCAGCAACCGTGCACCAGTGAGACGCCCTCCCTACCACCTCCCCGTGCTTCTTTCTGCCTGCGTGTGAGCCTTGGGCTTCAAAAGGAACAGTGCAGCATCGGATCTGTGGCCGAGACCTATAAATGTAGTTCTGTGAATGCGACACCTGTCAGTAATGGAGAAATGAACGTTGCTCTCGTTTCAGTTTGCAGCAGCTTCCTGTCAGCCTCGCGCTTGATACACAGCTCCACAGACCGGTTCCATTCTTGGTTTTGCTTTTTTGTTTTTTTCACAGCGAGACGGCGTCGGTGGTTTTTCAGGAGTGACAGAAGTCGATGAATGCATCGGAATTTCTTTTCGGCTGCTTTTCTCCTCCTATGCCACCTTCTGTTAATACTTCATGTCTGCATTTTCCCAAACACAGCGTGCATGGCTTGATAAGGAAGCCAAACGCATAAACGTAACATCTGTTGCTTTTCAGAGCCCTCGTGTTCAGGGATCGTATCTGATGCGCACGCCTTATGCCACAAGCTGCCTTTTTTTTTTTCTTCATGAGGGGTGAAAGAGCTTGTGTTCAGGTTCTTTTTCCTGCCATAAATAAATGTGGTTCATTAGCATCCAGCTTTTGGGTTTCTTATGCACCACTCACAACAAGCCCTTTCCCTCTGCACAGATGTTCCAACGGCAGTAAAAGAGAAGAGAGGAGGGGCGGAGGGAGGGCAGGCATCCCCCGACCACTGCATGTACATAATTGATTGTTTATCTGTCAAGAGCATGAAGAGCAGTAGAGAGAGAGAGAGAGAGAGAGAGAGAGGTAGAGTCAGGCAGAGGGAAAGCTAGATTTGAGTGGATTTGAGTGACAGGAGGAGAGAGAGTGTCAGAGTGTCTCCGCGGCCCTGTCGATATGCGCGCAGTGGCACACAGCAGCCAGGTCCAGCTGTCAGCAGGCTGCAGTGACCTTGGGTTAATCTCCTCAGCCCTTCGCTCTGACACTTGATTCCTGCTTCATTTTGACTCTTTGTGATAGGATTTCTGTGCCTGCTTCAGTGCGGTGTAGCAGTGGGATTTGCGCGCGCGTGCGTGTGTGTGTGTGTGAGTGTGTGTGCACGTTTATATGCCTGAATGTCCTACAGTATGGTCAGATGTGTTGTGCTCCCTGAAGCAAAGCATTAAAATGTCACTCTTACTTTAGATGAGTGAAAGCCATCTCAGGAGACAAGAAGGGTTCGAGGCGAATAGCAGAAGTGGATGTCCGCTTGTTGATTAGCGAGATATGTTTGGCTTCCACTTAACATTCCGTTCCTCCCTAAGGTTCCGACTCTTGGCAATTTGTCACACTACTGGATCCGAGCTGGAAGCTCAGTTTTAAACATAACGCTTTGGCTTATTTGTTCAATGAAGTCTGTTAAATGAACAACCGGTATTCTTCCCTTCATCAGGAAGCTCATCTAAGCTGGGCATCCACAGTAAGAGCCAATACTGAGGTCAGTCTCTTCAGCTGCAGGCGTATTGTTCTGTTATTAGGTTTGATGCTTAATATGAAATAACGACTATAAACGATTCAGTACGTTCAGGCTAATGCATCAGTGAAGCAGTGATGAGAACTGAAGTGTAGGCTTACGTACGGGCTCTTGAAGTTTAAGGGGTCAGTGTCAAGTTCAGAAAACACACATTGACAATCAAGCGGCTATAGTCCCACTTCATTTTTCGCGTGTGTGTGAAGTGAGGTAAAGTAAAAACACTGTTCATCATAGTTTCAGTCAGAGAGCACTCACGCAGGAATGAGTCATACACTGGCTCTCCAGAAGTCAGTGAGTCACATCCCCTGTCTCGGTCTCTCTCTCTCTCTGTCTCTCTCTGTCTGTCTCCCTCTTGATCTGTTTCTGTCTCTCCTGCTTTCCCACTTCTCTCTTTTTGTCTGTCCAGTTCTCACATTTTATTGGCTGTACAATGAAGCAAACTGTGAATGAGAAACTGCTGGGAAAACCCTGTGTGTTACATGAGACCTCAGGATTTAGTGGTTTCTCAGCCACTGCTGTCGTCATCTTTTCCACGACTAATCTGTTTAACCAACTTGGTTTGTTTGTTCTGGTAAACACTGCTGAGACCACATTAGTTGGGTGAGAGTTTGTGATAAATGTAATGTAATTGAAGGTAAATGTAATGTAATTAATGCAGATTTTCCCTCTTTAACAACACTGAAGGCGGATGAACGAACAGATCCAAGTTGCTAAAGTGTGACCACAAACGCAGCTGTTGAGAAAGCTTCAAAATCATAATTGCATCATGTTGACTCAATACTTTGAAATGATTGTATTGTTCGTCCCATGCTGAGATAGATAAGGCAACATACCTTCAGCATGAATAACCCTGCCTGCAGTGTGCTCAGATCAAACATGACTTTTCTACACTCTCAGATTTGTTTCTGCTGAAAGCTGTTTCTCTTTTCTACCTAATGTGTGGGTTTTTTTCCTGACGACCACATCTCGGTTTGAAAGTTCCCCTACTGTACAGAATGAGCTTACACTGTTCTTCAGTACTGTTGTCAGCTGAACCATTCAGTCCTATGCTAATTATCTCAGAGTTTGTTGGGAATATGCAGAAAATGTGTGCAGAGTTGACCTTGGCAGCACTATACACTTCTACTAGATCCTCATACTCCCAAGATATGAATTAAAAGCGATTTAGTGTGAAATGTTTCCAGGACTCCAAAGAGAACAGATCTTTCCCACAATCCCTTGCGGATAAAGATCTCCTCCTGTGCTCATGGTCAATTGGAGGGCAGACAGAAATTGCAGCTTCAGCGCTGCAAGGTCCTGCTCTGTGTGTGTGTGTGTGTGTGTGTGTGTGTGTGTGTGTGTGTGTGTGTGTGTGTGCGTGTGCGTGTGTATATATCAGAATGTTTGCATTGAAAGCTGGAAAGTTCAATTCAAAGTCAAACCAGTGTTAAGTTTTCCTCTCACCTTATGGTAATTCCTCAGCTCTCCTGCTGGGCCTGATTCCTCACAAGGTTTCATCTCTGCTTTACCAGCCTTGGGACAATAGCACATAAAACCACTCTTTAAACGGAGCACAGTTGATCTTTTTGTTTTTATTAATTATCATGAAGTTTTGTCTCAGATTGTGTCTCTCTCTCTCTTTCCCCCTCTCTCTTTCCCTCTCTCTCTCTCTCTCTCTCTCTCTCTCTCTTTCTCTCACTGTCATAGAGCATGATGAGTGTGTGTCAGGACAGCACAACTGTGATGAGAATGCATTGTGTTTCAACACCGTCGGGGGACACAGCTGCTCCTGCAAACCCGGCTACACCGGCAACGGCACCATCTGCAGAGGTGATACACACGAGTCTGCCGTCCTACCTGCTCTGCTGTACTCACTGGTCATCTGGCTGCCTTTGTGTTTTATATCTGACACGGGGAAACTACTTTCTTGACATCTGATACAATGTTCAGGCTCTGTCCACACACACTTCTGAACCAAGCGTTTTCCTGACTTCGTGGTGTCAGGTTATCGCAGATCAAACGCCGACCATTTTTCTGCACGTGGGAGCGAATCAGCTCTTCCACTGGGCAGGATTTGGTGGGCTGTGTGTTCGGATGGCGTCAAAAAACGTTGTATGCAGCTTTTTCTTGGCATCAGTGTCTGCCGAAATCCTGATAAGCACAAAGAAAATGTCCTTGTTGCATTTGCATGTCTTTTAGTTTGGCGCTCTGGAGGACTATAGCCGTCCCATGATTCTTCAGTCAGAGTGTGTTCCCAGTATCGGCAACAATATTTTTACTGGATCAGGAGGATTTTTAACACAACGACGTCAAGGTTTAGGTCTTAATAAAGGCGCTGATCCATATTTCACTAATACAGTGCAGAATGAACCTCAAACCCCCACCGGTAAAAAAAACCCCAAAACACTGATTACTGCCCCCCACAGGTAACATATAGAATTACAGTCTGGGTTAAAAATGTAAAGTCGTAACGATGTCAACCAAACGTCGCTACTAAACACCTACATCGCTCAGAGCGTGTCCACTTATCATTATAGAGCTTTGGATGTATCTTTTATCTCTTATTAGTGTAAATGTATTGTTGTTTACTGGCTTAAATGTATCACATAATTGTTAATTATTATATTATTACAAAAATATATAAAATATTAGTTTTACATTTACATTATTCATTATCACCGCAGTTTATTAACACAAGTCCACTTCTGACTTTTCTACTGGCTTTTTAATGTCAAAAAAGTATAAAAGCATAGCAGATGTTGAGAGATTCTTTTTCTTTACACAACATAAAACTATGTGCGCAACACTACCACTTTAAAGCCCAAACGTTCTGATGATCTGCACTTTTGATATGTTTCAGTCAGACATGAAAAACGTAAATTAGAAATGCACTGAAATTACAGTCACTGAATATTTTTAACTGCTGTAAATTCTGACCGAGAAGTGGAAACATGGCCAAGAACTTTATAACAGGTTTGAAACGTCTTCACCCCGATTCCCAACACAAGTGCAATTTATTATTATTCAAGCTTTAATTAAACAGCCCTTCCCTGTGACTGAGGTCATTTCCTTCTCTTACACCCACTGTAGCCAACTTACTCTAATAATCTCGTATTTTTATTTGATATAAACTGTTTATTTATTGTTCGCATTTCTCTGTTCATGGTTTTGGTTTTGGGCCCAGTGGGCCCAGAATATCGATTTTGACCAAGAATTTTGTTGCGTCACTGAACGTAATTCATACGACGTTAGATTGTGCCTTAGTGACGGTCAGCACAGCACGAACGTTCACGTCTCATAGTGGTAAAAGAGCAAAACACTGTTCTATTCTGTTTGAGCCTTGACCTGTTTGTAACCTTTGTTTGACCCCCAGCTCTTTGTGACGGCCTGTGTCTGAATGGTGGTTCCTGCGTCTCTCCCAACACATGCATGTGCACTCAAGGCTTCACCGGGCAAAGGTGTGAGACAGGTAAGCGGCTTTTGCTACCTTTCTGTTCATGCTCTAATCCCTGTGTGTTTCTGTTCCCTTGCTCTTCTCATGACCCATGTGCCATGTGCAGTGGGCTCTGGATTTTGCTGCCCGGTGTGTAAACGGGTGTGATGAAGTGAAACAAAAGAGCCTCCCATTGCTGGCCTGCTGTGGTACTGACTAAAGCACTAAGCAGTGGCACTGTCGTCCAGCAGATGCATCACCTGAAAAAGTTCATTTGTCTATTTTCTTTTGCAGCCACCTAATTGTGAAAATCGCATCCCGACTTCAGAGAAAACCCTTATCTGCTTAACCCGAGCTTTGTTCTTGTTGTCGTTTGAAAATTCAATTTGAATTGAAGTTTGATTTGCGCACAGCTATTCATCTCCATTCCAGCAGTTCTCTCTGTGTTCTTAGATAAAAGAATTAGGAATTGATTCCATCTCTCAGCTATAGCGTAGCCACAGCCTCATCATATACCGTTCAGCACCTGTGGCTTAGCGCCGTGTTAAATAAAGTTGGATTCATTTTGCAGTCCACTCTCCACATTGCTGTCTGCACTTATTGACTTTTTGTAATAAAGTTGCTTCTGTTCATATCTAATTTAGCTATGAATTACGCTGAGAGGGACTGAATTTGCTGGGACATTTTAATCAAAAAGTGGATTGAAGGCTCAGTGGGACTTTGTGTGGTATCTCAACCTCATGTGATACAGCTGGTCAATGATGGATTAGTGCTGTTCTCTGTCTGCTGTCGCTCTATGGGTAATTAAGGGTAGAGGCAGATGCTGAGCATGGCCGGGGGACGTTCTATTCAAGGGAAAAACAAACTGCAGAGGGAAACACGGGCCTTTGGCGCTGTTCTCTGCATTGGGACTCTCCCGCCTCATCTTGTCTCATCCCGCCTCATATTGATTGCACATAAAGGACCCTTTACGACGTGTCCCTGCACAGCACCTGATTGAAATCCAATTGTTTTGTTTTACAGCACCCTCCTTGTCATTCCCTGAGTGACAATAGAGATTCTCAGCTTTCTGAAGAGCCTTCAGACATATGATTATAAGGACAAAGAGAAAAAAAACAATGTTTTGGATGCACAATTTCAGCTGCTTGCTCCAAACATCCCGTATGTTAGTCTAAGCAGCTCTAGTTTAATATGAAAGCCTATGAAAAATGCTTTTCATACAATATAACACACATGACATTATCAGCCACTTTTGTTTTTGTAATTCAAAAATTAACCAATAGGGATGAACTAATCCAGTTCTTTAACCTGATCCGGGATCTGTAATAGAGTGGTTCTCAAACTGGGGGCTGTAGAAAAAAATTTGTTGACTTTATTCCTTAAAAACGTGGTAGCTATTTAAAAATCAGTTGATAAAGTAGGGTAGCCAGTAAAAGGGATGATGTTAATAATGTCTGGTGGATCATGGGGACAAGTGCAATGTTGGAGTCAGTGGTGACGGGCGAGGAGGAATGTTCTAGCACATACCATCTGCAGAGGGTTCCTTAGATCGTAAAAGTTTGAAAACTGTTACTTAAATATCGAGTATCAGCCGATATCGTTCTGATATTTATCATAGATAACTGTCACATACTGGATATTTTAACAATAATACTTTTTATGTATATAGTGCCTTACTCAAACCCAAGGTCACTTTACGGTCAGTCAATAACAAAGAACAATAACAATCAACTTTTGACAAAAGACAAAAGAACAGTCAGCAGTAGGATGAAGAGGCGTGATACTGGGGAAAAACGTGTTTGTGTTTGTTCTCTTTTGAAAGAGACAGCGGTGACATTGCGAAGGTTTAAGGGGAGAGAAATCCATCGTGTAGGGGCAAGAACACTAAATGATCTGCCTCCCATTGACTTAAGGCAACATTTTGATATATTTTACAGTAAAGTGTGGTGAAGTTGGCCCAGGGCCTAATGTCCCTTACACTTTAGGACCATTGACACCTCACAATCTGAGATCTGAGATCATTCTAGACTAAACAAATCTCTTCGCTTCTGTGTTAATCTCCAATCAAGGTCAGACTTTTCGGTGCTGCTGCCCCCTATGATGCTCACAGCTGGCTGAAATGGTTTTCACTCACACACACACACACAGTTTGTATATAGTCTTTGACTGCCCATCATTCAGTACGGCTCAGAGCTCTTCAATGCAAATTGAGACTCTGTGCTTCTGACTTTTCTGCCTAACACTCGTCTTTGGGAATTCCCACTTATGGGGAGGACGCTTTTCCAGCAGAAGACACACTTTCAAGTTCCTTTTCTTTCTCTTTTAAATAATACTGGTGAACTCTGACCTCACCTTGAAGACACGTCGTTACTCACTAACACCAAGTGCACTAAACCTAAAGTGCATTTCAACTTTTAAGATAATTAAAACATGCTACAGCACAACCACTGCGTTTTAACATGACCACTTTATAGCATTTCTTGGCTTTTGACTAAATTTTCCAAATCCGATGATGTGAGTAGCTATCACTTTAAATTGCTGCACTAAAATCACTTACTTCTTTATATGTTCCCAGTTGTTTACCTTTCAACTGATTGGTTCTTTAAGGACATTTTAGATACTTTTTCTGGTTTTAAATGGTTGTGAACTGCAGTGAATATATCAGCCAGGCATCAATATGGATGATCTGTCATTTTTTTTGTGGCACTGAAAATATCTTTAAAACAAAAGAATGGAATTGGATTGGGGATAATATAGCTAATATGCCAATATGCTTGGATTGAAAAGATCTGTGTCTCACAGCAGATTTGATATAACCAGTCATGTTAATGACCTGTGAAAACCAGTGATATAGCAGTGGCATTTCTGCCTGTGTGTTGGCCAGTAATGTTATCCACTATACTGTCCTCTGAACATGTCTTTGTCCTCTAATGGGGTGTTTTTAGTCAGAGTTTGGGTTTGTTGAACATGAAGCGATGAGCAAAGTCTGCTCATATTCATAAAAAGTTTCCAAAAACACCAACACCATGTTTACGCCACTGCTGCAGCATAACTTGGGAAAAACTGGGGAATTTGACCTCTCGATGGAACGTTCTGCATCTTGTTGCACTGTACTGCCACAGGTGGTGGGAGAATTGTCCATCACTGCTTCACTGAAAAGTACGTGTTGTCCAGTTTGCTGTTGGAACTCTGCCGTCGTTGCGTACACAGCATTACAAAGCGGATGATTCAAGCTGTCAGGTTTGATTTGATATGAAATCTGTTTTCCTTTGAATTGCACAAACCATGCTCCGACTGTGTCTGTAGGTAGTGTGCAGTGCAGTGGAACGAGTGTTGTTATGTAGTCATAGTGGGACGGCTGTGTGTTTGTGTGGATTAAGGAGAAGTGTTGTGATGTCTGGCCTTAGGCAAAGCTATTTTTGCTCTCTGTCTCATATTAATCATGAAGGTTGATTATGATTCAAAGAGTGGAGAAATGTAGAGCGACAGAACAAGACACAGGAAGTAACAAACCCTGACAAAAACACACAGAAGAACAAACTATAGGAGTGTATGTACAAACAGCTACAGAAGAATAATACAGTTCATCACACAGACACGTACCTGTACTTTCTTTTTCTTTCATGGTGCAGGAGTTTGCGTCTGTGCCTCAGATGTCTGCTCCTGTGATGTTCTCACTAATTAGAAACAAATTGAGAGACAGTTCTGCTAGTTCTGGTCGGGACACCTTGTTAAATTTTAACCCTAAAATATGAAATGTGTTATCTTTGAAGATGCGTAGAGTAGGGATATTTGTGAGGGTGGTTGAGGAGGTTGGCCAAAGTTATAACATCACTGTACTTCAAGACATTTTATTGATACATGATACACACAAGCACCACAACAAAACGTGACCTCTGCATTTAACCCATCACACGTGCACACGTGGAGCAGCAGGCAGCCATCAACAGCGCCCAGGGGGCAGTGTAGTGAGATGGTACCTTGCTCAAGGGTACCTCATTAGTGCCTGGGCCAGGACTCGAACCTGCAACCTTCAGGTCCCAAAGGCAGCGTCCTAACCACTAGGTCACCGCTGCCTAAAAAGAAGCTGCAGTGCCACAACGATACTGTTAGAGACTATGAGTACACTGATTTGTGTTGCCTGTACAGCATGCAGTTAGTATAGGATAATGAAGTATGATGAAACGTACAGTTGTTCTTTAAGGCCCTGTTCCACACAGACGTCTGGATTAAGCCTTTTCCTGGCGTTTGTGGCGACAGGTGAGCGCAGATCAAACGCTGATGTTTTTCTGCACATTGGAGCGAATCAGACCGTCCACACGGGCTTTCGGGGCTCCTGTACGTTCGGCTGCGCGTTCAGGTGGCATCAAAAAAACGTCGCATGCGGATTTTTCTTGGCGTCAATTTCTGCTGACTGGAAGCTCAGACTGCAAAACTCTATGTCCCCTCTGTGGGGTTTGAGCTTCTCAGGATCAGTTGCTTTATTAGACCTGAACCTTGACGTTGTTGTGTTAAAATCCTACTGAAACGGCGGAAATATCGCTGCTGCTACTGGAATCACACTCTGACTGAAGAATCGTGGGACTGATACAGTGCTCCAGAGCTAAACTAACGGCCTGAAAACGCAATAGAGACGTTTTCTTTGCGCGTATCAGGATTTTGGCAGAAATTAACGCCAAGAAAAAGTCACAAGCAATGTCTTTTTAACGCCCTCTGACCGCGAGCCCTGAACGCCTGCGTGGATGGTCTGATTCGCTCCAACGTGTAGAAAAACTGCCTGCGTTTGATCTGCGCAAAGCTGACGCCGCAAATGTCATGAAAACGCCTGAGAAATCCGTGTGGACAGAGCCTTAGGGGAAGCTTCCCAAACCCAGTTAAAGCTTAAACATAGACTAAATATACTAAATCTCTAGTGGTAATTCTCCACTGAATTCTAGAACTTTCAAGAATTTCTAGGAAGTTCAAGATGAAGATTAATCCATGTTTGGGAAGAAGGCACTTGAAGTTAAAGTCAAGTCAAGTGTGTGTGTGTGTGCGTGCGCGCGTGTGTGTGTGTGTGTCTGTGTGTGTGCGCGTGTGTGTATGTGTGTGTGCGCGTGCGTGTGTGTGTGTGCGTGTGTGTGTGTGTGCGCGCGTGTGTGTGTGTGTGTCTCCCCGTGAACCTGTTACTATCATGACAGCTGCTGTTCACACTTATGTGCTACACGTTAATCATTCGTGTGCTGTTGATTTATAATTCATTAAACGTCAGAAACCAACCGAGGAGATTTTTCAGAGGGAGAGAGAGTCAGACAGGCTCAACAGACAGAAAGTATGACATGTAATAGTAAGTGTGTGTAGACAGAGAGGGAGAAAGAACATTTATGGAGAGGCTCTGACAATGCAGCACAACTGCAGAAGCGTTTCATGCACTGAGAATCAGTGTGTGCACTGTGTCCATGCTGTGCTTGCTTCTTCAGGCCTGTCTTTGATGCACTGGATTGCTTCGATGTCGCTTGGTGTCCAGCAGCGATAGAAATGGGTTTAGTGATTAAAACAGCTGATTTGTACTGTTACTGTCAGAGCAATACAGAGGTGTTGCAGGGCCTGTGCTTGCCGCTCTGTGTGTTCCTCACAGTGATCTAGTCAGTGCCCTTCACCCTGCAGCTTTACTGATAAAACACACATTGCTCGCATACAATTAGAGCAAGAGAACAAAGAGCTTCACCTCTGTCTATCAGTTTGGGTGGTGGTTCAGTGAGTACCCTGAGAGAGGCAGGGAAAGAGAGAGAGGAGAGAAGGGGTTGGGGTTGAGGCAGAGGGGAGGAATGAACATGGAAATGCTTTCACTCTCTCCCGCTCTGTGCTTCTCTACACAGGCTTTTAGGAACACCCCCGGGACCCTCAGACTACCCAGTAACAGAGAGGGAGAGAGACAGAGAGAGAGAGAGAGAGAGAGAGAGAGAGAAAGATTGAGATACAGTTTGAGAGAGAGAGAGAGAGAGAGAAAGAAAGATTGAGATACAGTTTGAGAGAGAGAGGGGAATGCAGAGAGACAGAGAGAGACAGTGTGAGAGGTACAGAAAAAAAATAGAGATACAGATTGAGAGAGAGAGAAGGGAATGCAAAAAGAGATACAGAGAGACAGTGAGAGATTGAGAGTGAGAGAGAGGGGAATGCAAAGAGAGAGAGAGAGAGAGAAAGAGAGGTATAGAGTGGTGGCAGAGAGAGAAGGCAAAAGAGAAAGATTGTGATAGAGACAGTGGATAATGGGTAATGTTGCAGTTAATCGTGGCTATTTTGGGGAATTTACAGGACGACGGGGCTGAGTTAAAAAATGAATTAGTGAAAAAGAAAGGAGATGGTAAATAGAACAAAGGCCAGAATCTTCTCCAGCGAGTTTGCTTATGTGCACCTGTGATTTTGTTTTTTGTGTTTTTCTGAACTTGCTAATGATGCGGAACATGACAGCAGGAAATACGGTGCTGTGTTCCACAGTGCAGGACCTGAAGTGGACTGCAGCTCTGTGTCACAGCGCAGAAACAGCTGCTATAGGAAGAACCTACACATGAGATCAGTCTGTTGTAGGTCAGGGAATCTTACAGAAAGTACGTATTAGAGCTCAGAGTTGCAAACCGGACTGAAATTGTTTACTGTTGGTTTAGTAACCTTTAGCATCAGCCTAGTGGTGACGTCAGATTCCCAGGTGTTAGTCTGCAGTGACAGCCACGAGCATGTATAATGCCCTGTAGGGAATGGATTATTCAACACACACACACACACGCGCACGCATACACACAGGATGCAGAATCCTTGCAATGCAGTGCAGTGCTCAGGTGCTGATGCACTAGAGGCTGTAGTCTTCAGTGCTGTGCTCAGAGAACAGGACATGGGGAAACGCACAGGACTCTGTAGATCAGTTTGTTTGACTGCATTAGACTGAGAACATTGTTACTGTCCAAAATCATGTAAATCCTTTTTTTCTCTTCATCCTTTACAGTGGAAGATCCTTATAGTGATCATGTGGGGCTTTATGTGCTCAAACACCTGCCTGCTGCCTTTTTGGCTATAGTGCCCTTTTTGTGCTCCTTCCAGGGCTGGTGCGTCCATGGTATTAGGCATTTGAGGATTGAAAATGTACCAAATGTTTCGCCCCTAAGAGGAAGTGCTTTAAGAGCATGTCCTTTAGGACGTTTGCTCAGTCAGTGCACTGATTGGCCGAGGAATGTGTCAGGCTGCCCTTAACCCCACCACATCTTTCACTTCAACTTCTCCCTAAAGACAAATTGACCAATGGAACTGTGAGCAGGTGCACATGGGCTTGTCCAAAAAGCACTTGTTCTGCAGCTTTGAGCACTGAAAATGTAATAAGACGCTGCTAAAACGAATAATGAGCATAAATGAACATGAAGGAAGCCTTAACTTAACAAACACAGACACATTCAAACAGACCACTAAATAACTCCTGCCTCTGAACAGTGGCCCTCATCTTCATACTTGTAACATTCTAATACTTCCACTGGCATTTTTGAATGTGCAGGGAGAAAAATAAAACCAGCCCAAATATAGAGCTATCGGTGGCGCCAACTACTGCACCAGGGCTCAGCACTTCCAGTGGTTTAAATAATCCCACTCCTGTGTTTTGGCTGGACCCTTCCTCGGGCTTGGAGTCTGCCAGTTCTGCATAATGAAGAGGAGTCTGATATCTGCATTGGTGGACCAGTGGTTTTTGTGTCGTTCACCAATAGCCCTGGTTCAGTTAAACAAAAAAAAACGTTTGCTGTTCTTGGTTCATTGTCTTTGTTTTTTTTTTGCTTTTTTAAAGGTTCTTAACCGTGTTCGCGAAACCGATGCTACAGGTCGGTATTTGGTGCAGCAGATCTTCATACAGATGTGAGAATGTGTTCCCCTGCCCTCTGCCTTTATATGAGCACCTGCCCCTCGGTGTCTCTGTGGCCCTGATCACATCTGTCTGGGTGAGATTGATCGCTGTAAGTGGATGGTCATTATAATTGATTAAAAAAGCAATGTCCTTCTAGTGTTCACTCTCTTTTTTAAAGCTGATGGAAACATTGAAATTGCCCTGTCTCAGGCTTTCTGCCAAGTCTTCTGCCTTTTCCCTCACCAGGGGCCAGCTCGCTCAAGGGGGCATTACATGACTGTCTGTCTCCACATTGTTTGTTTGACTAGACTACACAAAGTAGCCTAAAGCCTTGGTCACACCACCCGATTTTAAGGCTGTTTTTGAGTCGCTGACTAGTCTTTAACAAAAGTGCTTGATCACCATGTGTGAACACTACAGCCAATCGCTGGCTAAACACGGACTCTGTCTACAAATCTAGCCTGCTAAATATATAGACCAGACTCTGGTGAACTACAGCGAGCGAGAGCGCAGGAAATCAGTCGATGGAAAGGGACATTCACCAAAAAAAAAAAAAAAAACATGACCGAGAACGTGTGTCATGGTGGACGACTTACTTACCTCGAACTCTCCCTGTAGAACAGACAAACCTTACTGCCCACGTGGGCTGATCCACTCCTTCACCCCATGTCACTTTGCGGGTAACTTATGGTTGTGCAAACAAGTTAAATTCTTGTTTCTCCCGCCGGTCACATCATCACTTTTCCTAACAGAACATTGTTTTGTGGACCAGACGGACCAGTTGTGCTGAAAGATGGTGTAGATGGTGACCCCCCTGTCACCACACTGTTCACACTAACCACCTGTCTGACTGTTTTTACCAGTTTATCATAGACTTGGACGAGTCTGCAATTGTCATTGAGAGACAATCTTTTTCTTGACATGATTCCTTCGCTTGCAGGATCTCCGGTATGCAGCTAAGAGTAGACGGGTTATCGCAAGGCAAACAGTGTCCGTCGAAGTAAAAAAGAAAAACAAAGAAGAATGAGCATCGTTTTCTGTTTTCCATATATTGCCATGTATAAAAAGACCGAGAATGAACAATAATTACTATGAACAAACTATTTCAACCATATTGCTATAGGAATGATTCTGTCTCAAGCTTTTTAATTCATACAAAGGGTTAATCACTGTAACCATGATCCCTTTCAGCAGTTTCCTCTATCCGTGTTTAAGGTTATGATATAGCAGTTCGAGTTAAACTGCCTCCTCTTTTTTTTTACATGTAGTTATTCTCAAGGTAAATTTACATTACCGTTGCTGTGTTTTGCTTTCTTCATAACCCATTACTCAGTATGTGGCTTTTGTCCATGTCTGTGTGTGATGAAAGCTGCCTGGAGGCCGATCAGTAATTAAGGATATAAAGGGAGACTGCTGAGGCAGTGCTTACTGTGGTCATAACACAGCAGAGCATGTAGAGCATGTTGCTAAGCTACAAGGGCATTAATTAGCATTAATTAACCCATTCCGTATTACTAATAAAGTAACCATGGATTTTAAAAATGTTTATGTTAAATAATGTGTTTTTTATTTGTTTTTAGGTGCACAGGTTAACGTTAAGCTGGTGTTTACATATTTAGCTATGGAAAATTAAATCTAAAGACAGATATGTATGTATGGTATGTTTGTGTGTCGTCTATTGCTTTTTTGTGGTTGGTAGGTGTGCGGTAGTCCTCTCAGATGGATAAATTGTTGTGCACATCATGGGGGTGTAGCAGTATAGCATATCTCACCGCACTGTGTTGTACTGATATGTATGTATAGTACTGTTGGATTGTGGCTAGTGCTCGAGGTTTACACACTAGCTTTTCTATAGCACATTAGCTCATGGCCTCAGTGGTACTGTATGTCCTCATCTGCCCAAGCACCACATTTCTGTTAGTAAATGGCAGTCAAAGAAACAGTTAAAGATTTTTTGGTTGCACACCTCCTGCATCACCATAATCCCAGAGAATGTCTGTACTAGCTGTAATGTGTAATCGTGTGTTTTTGTATTGAGCCTCCCTAACCACTATAGTACATTTACTGCTGCTTTATTCTGAACCCCCCTCCCACCTTCCCGCTGACTGCGCTGGGTTTTTACATACACCATAAAGTAGCCTCAGGTCAGCAGAGTGTAACGGCAGTGTTTGCATTGCTGCAGTGCATAGCGAGCTGGCCACAGGGTGGAATGCAGCCTCACAGAGACATGAAACACAGGAAAAGAGCAATGACGCAGTTGTTTCAGTGAAAAAACAGTACTTGGCAAAGCTGCATACTTTAGTATCTCCATGTGATTAAATTAGGGCTGGGTCCCATATGCGTTATTGCCTGACCTTTTTATGCTGGATGTATTACACTGTGTGTGTGTGTGTGTGTGTGTGTGTATACAGGGGATTACTGCTCCTGATTAATGGTGTATTGTATATGATCTGTTAATGTGATTTAGAAATATTCATAATAGATTCCCTGTAATCCATGATGTTGTAATGCGCTGGTGAGTTTCTGTTTGTATGAGAGAGAATGCTTTGAATACTAATGGTAGTCTGCTGCTTTCCTGGGTGTACAGCACAAAATACATAAAATAAAAATGAATATGGAGACATTACACATCGTTGTTTCCCGACAAAAAACTTGTTTCTTCAAAATGACAAGTTTACAAGTCGAGCACAAAACCTCCCTAACTTCTAAAGGAGGTCAGTGTTAAATGTGCTTTTTAAAGTGGTGTAGAACCATGTCTTTTGCTCCATTCATCATGAAATGTTGACACAGCGTAAACGTCTGCAGTTGTTTTCAAATTCTGTGACACAATGACACGAATGGAGTTATGAGGTTTTGGTCCGACTGCTAATTTACTTACTGGAATTTCCCTAATACCGGGTTATAGGGAAGGACATAACTATGGCTTACATTTCTCTCTTTCTCTCTCTCTTTCTCTCTCTTGTTGTTTCTCTCTCTCTCTCTCTCTTTTTCTCTCTCTTGCTGTTTCTCTCTCTCT
>JBBPDA010000126.1:11945292-11962142 GCA_037974385.1 Arnoldichthys spilopterus
TGTGATGGGTTAAATGCAGAGGTTGCATTTCGTTGTGGTGCTTGAGTGTGTTCACAATGACAAATAATCACTTTCACGTCATCTTAACCAGTCCAATCTTTGCCCAGTCCCATGCTTCATTATGCTTCACAGTTGGTATGTGTTTCTTCTCCCAAAAACCTTCACTCTACGCCGCACATGCTCACTGTTACCGTGACCAAACAACTTTACATACATTATTCCTAAAGACTTGGTCACTTTAAGATACACATACACATAGGCGTCCACATTTTTTTCTGAAGGCCTTAGAGAGTTCTTTAGATCTTGGCATGATGACATCACACACTTCAATAGCAAAGAGAACACAAGGCCCTAGATATGAGGTTTAAATGAGACCGGTTCCACCTGCAGGAGGTTCTAATTAAAGGCACCTAATCTGGAACCTGATTCTATATTTGTAGACTTGCATGTGTGATAAATGTGAGGGTCGACTTACTTTTTCATGTTTTTTGTTTACTAAAATTACAAAAATGACTGCAAAATGTCAACCCTAGCAACATGTACTTTTTCTCCTACACATACAATTCTGTTGGCCCACACTGACCCGGAGCAACGTTTTTGCAGCAGAGCAACTGCAACATATTTTGTGAATACATTTATGCATCATTATACGTTTTGCTTTGCCTCATTTTGTTCTGCCCACCCTAATCAAATGTTTGTGTATCATATAATCATAGGAATATTTTTGCTAAATAATCATTAAAACATTATAAATAAGAGCCAAATCGGTGAGACAGCATATATTTGAATGACTGGAAAACAACAAGTGCACTGCTCTAATTTGCTGGTATATTAATGTATAATTAATGACATGCGTATGTGAGCATTCTCACTTGTCTGCACACTTGCACGCAAACCCCCTCCCCACACATACAGGTTGGTATTGCTATCTGTGTGAGTATATTCCATTAAGTGATGTAGTACTGTATTTAAGTAATTTAACTCCCGACACTTAAATCTAACACTAACCTTCACTTCAGTAAACAAAAGTATGATCTTTCTGCTAAAAAAATGTCATTTGTGGAGAAAACAGCACGGTTCCTTGTGTGTATCAGCAAAATGTCCTCACTTTGACAGATTTTTCTGTATTTCTATCATTATGAGGACATTTGGTCCTCACAAAGAGTTAAATACATGTACACACAAACACACATTTTGTTGGGATGCCAGGCATTCTGTGTGATGCAGTGGGGTTAGCATTAACCCCAGTGAAATGAAAGTGTTAGCGGAAATAGGTCAGGCAGAGCTAAACCACTGCTTAACTGAATCTATAAGGTTAGCTACAAGATACGACCTGCATTTGAGGGACTTATTGAGAATAGCGGGAGGTGAGTAGTGCAGCTACTGGTTTCATATTATTTATGAAAAATGAGGAGTGGATTTTTGCTCTAGAGACTGGACTTCCCTCCTAACTCTGCACTATAGGTCTGCATGACCGTTTCTGTATAAATTGAACCTGCATGCTAATTGGCAGAGGTGCACACACTGTTATTTTTCATTATTAAGGCTGTTTATTATGATCTACTTGGAGCTCGGTTATTTATTGCTGTCCACTCTGAGAGCTTCCAAGAAATGAGCTCTCACTCCTTGCACAACTCGACAGAGGTCTCATTTTTCCTTCCCCGCTATCCTCTTGTAGGCATAAACAAACTGCTAGGAGATGAGATTATTGCACAAGTTATTGTGAATGCAACAAGGATTAGCCAGTAAGTTCATAAAAGAGAGCAGAACTTGGAACATGGTGTAAACAGAACAAAGATGGTTGTGTTTCCTTCTTCCTTAGCAGTCTTTAGTTATTTTTGACCATTTGCTATACATTTGATCTACCAGAGGTGTAATTCATGGGTTTCATCGCAATTCAGTCCCATCCGATTGTTTTAGCCAGCGCTCGGACACATTTTGGATACCTTAAAATTTGCAGAGATGAGATTCAGTTTGATAATGGGGTCTGCAGTCAGCAAGAAATATGATGAAATTTCACACAATCTGCTACAACTCACACATGTAAACTAATTATAATGTTTAATATTATTAAAGATCAAAAACATACAATCAGTACAAAACACTGCGCAGAAAAAACAATTTTTATGGGTTACGTTGATGCATTGGATCGTGTGCTTTTTTGGTCGAGGGAACGATACAAATCAATTCATTTTTACACCCATGGTACTTATGTACCTGTAATTAATTCAGTTAGGTTTGTAATCAAATTTGTTTACATGCCATTTACATTCTGACTGATCCAGAGTACAAAGAAATGCAAAAATGTAAAGTTTAATAGTAATAGTAAAATACGTATATTGTATTAAGAGAACTTCACTGCTTGTTTGCATGAGCTGTAAATAAATAATTATTCAACCCAACGCAAGGTGTATACGCGACGGGGGAAACGAGAGGGATAATAAACACTGAATGTGTTTTGCTGAAGTGTGTGTGTATGTGTGTGTTGTGTGTGCTGCAGCAGGGAGAGGTGGACTGCTGGCCGTTGTCCTGCCCCCTGGCGGACTGTGACTTCACGCTGGTGCCCGAGGGTGAGTGCTGTGCCCGCTGCGTGTCGGACCCGTGCCAGGCTCACAGCATCCGCAACGACATCACCAAGACCTGTGAGGACGAACACGGCATCACACGCTTCAGTGGATCCTCCTGGCTTAAACATGGCACTGAGTGTACCCTCTGCCAGTGCAAGGTGTGTGTACGCTGCAAACACATAAACACTTACATCGACAGCCAATTGTCAACACTACCTGAATGTACTTAAGAGAAGCACCGCCTACCTTTTCAAGCTGTGTGGTTTTAGTGACTTTCTCAGTTGAGTATTATACATACGTTTACATTTACAGCATTTGGCAGATGCTCTTACCCAGAGCGACGTACAGGGTGCTTTCTGGTCTATGAAGAAACCCTGTTACACCAGTAAACTAGACTTGGATTAAGAGCTGCTAATCAACCAAGGTTCTACCCGAGCTGATGCTAATCCTTTATGCAGAAAAGCATGTATAGGTAGTAATAAGTTTGTTAGTAATGGTGGGACATGCAGTTCTTGTTCTAAGTGGTCTGTGTAGAGGTTCGTCTTCAGTCGCTGTTTGAAGACCGTGAGGGGCTCTGCAGTTCTGACTGTTAGGAGAAGTTCATTCCACCACTTAGGTGCCAAAACAAGAGCCTTGATTTTTTTATAATATGATACGATATGATTTATATTTTATAATAGTTTTTGGTAGTTTTGTAGCCAATACAAGTGAAAGTGACTATTTGTCATTGTGAACACACTCAAGCACCACAACGAAATGCAACCTCTGCATTTAACCCATCACACGTGCACATATGGAGCAGCGGGCAGCTATCAACAGCACTCAGGGAGCAGTGTAGCGGGACGGTACCTTGCTCAAGGGTACCTCAGTGTTGCCCGGGCCAGGACTCGAACCTGCGACCTTCAGGTCCCAAAGGCAGCGTCCTAACCACTAGGCCACCGCTGCCCACAGTATAAAGGATACTGATGTTAGAATGATGAACAGAGGTGCAGATGTGTCCATATTAATGGAGCAAGCTGTAGGTTTGAGAATGAAGTTAAAATGAAATAAACCTGCAGAGCGCCATGTATTCGAACCCCTTTCTGCACAGGTATAGTTGTCTTTAAAGCTTGATAACTTTAGATCAGAAGGTCATCGAAACATCATTCAAATCGAAAATGGATCAAGTCAAACGTACCATGAAGAAAATTAAGATTAATTTTGAAAATAAGTGCCTTTTTATATTTTATTCTGAGTTTAGTTTGTGTTTTTTTGTTAGAAAATAAGGAACCCGCCTCATAACAAGTCTCTTTACTTTTGAGTAAATCCAAAAATACACAGTAGATCTCTTCCAGTTTTTATGTTCATCCCACTGTGCTGAGCTGTGATGGCATTTTGAGACAGAATGTGCTATAAATAGACAATATAAATATATATATATATATATATATATAATTGTCTTCTCTTTCTTCCTTTCAGAATGGACACACCTGTTGCTCAGTGGACCCTATGTGCCTTTAGCTGCAAAGCGGAATGCTAAAGGCATCTGTACAGTCTTTCTCCATTTAAAAGAAACTCACACTCTTCACCCTGTCCCCAATCTACTTCTTTATACCAAATGCAAAATGTGTATTATACCAAACTGATGAAAGAAAACCTCACTGTTCATATCTGCTACAGGAGGAATCCATTTCTTCACACTGAGGTGAAACGGCTCATCTGAAGTTCTGCTCTGTATATACTGTATACACTGGCATGACCACACTGGATGTTAAAAAAAAGCATATTCTTTCATTTCTACGTCTTTATGAGCCCAGAACAAGAAGTAGGGGTTCTAGATAGTAAGTAAACGTTACTGTACTTCTCTTTCGTCACATTATGGAAGTTGTCTATATTTTGTGATTCCATAATTCACACTTTTTGTTACGACTTTTTCTTTCGTTTTAGTTCACAGTTTTAAAGGATTCTTCCGCTTGCTCTTGTCTAATGGTGAAATAAAGTATTCCCATTTCCATTTACAGGTGTGCAGGACTTTTGTATTTATTCCTTCAGGATTACAAGGCACAGGAATACAAGATAGAGAGGTCTGATTACAGAGATATGTCCACATTCTTACACTCTGCAGAGGGGTTTAAAGCAACTGGGCTTCAATATGCAGCACTTTATATGTGAGTGCCCTTCTTTTTTAACACAAAACAATGAAACATTGATTGTAATTGAATTTATCCACAGAAACGGTATTAAATCTGTAGGCCATTGCGTGGACGTTATTAGGACACAATATTTTTTGAACTTAACAAAGACATACTCAAATTCAAAAATAGAAAATGCACAATCCGCCTCATTGACTCCTCACGTTTATTTTCACAGTTTTATTGTTTGTATCTATTGGATTTTTTTTCACATTTTCCATCTTAATACCTCCTTGCCTTGTTCACTGTGAATTTTACATGAATATGCAGCAGTTATTGGAGCAGAGGCGAGAAGGTAGGCACATTTGCTGTAAAAACAACATATCCTCATGCATATTCTGAATGTTATACAGTAAACACAATCTAAGGTCATTGAAGAGCCGTGTAGCTGTGTCATTATGCACATTGTTTCATAGAAAACCCTTGAAACATAAAGAACAACATCATTTTTCTCCAAATCTGTCTTTCTTCCCATTCCCCAGTGTTAAAACTACTCCCTGGCTGCAGTTCTTTGCCTTCAGTGCAATCTCCCAATGGCCCTGATCCTTTCACTTACGCTCTCAGCTTTCAAGATACAGTTAGTTTTTTGCTACACATGCATTTGATTAAGAATTCATTTATGGACTTATCGACTTGCAGATCCACCTCCATTTACCTTGCTGGTCTGGACAGATGCCAGAGGTGAAACTAACTGCACTTAGATTATATAATAATGCAGCTGAATTAAGAATCTATTACAGAATTATTCACATACTTTAAACGGTTCATATGGGGGTTGCAGAAGTCTTTTGCACCACTGAATAAGGCATAATAATGAGAAAAGTTCACCGTTCCTGGTTAAAGATGTACAGGAACAGCTATTAAAGGCAGGCAAAATTGTTCCATAACTTCTCCATGAGCTGTGCCAGCACAGCATAAGTTAATTACCAGCATTCTGTATGTCTTGTAGTAACAGGTTTTGTTGATGAAGCGCACTGTAGAGAAATAATGCCAATTTGAGAAGAAGGAGTCCAATAGAGATTAACCGTTGTACTGAAAGGTTAATGTGGGTCCAAAATCTGGCTTTGGAACATGATCTAAGCTTACAGGCATGTACTTAATCATTATAAACGTATTATGACAGTGAAATACCGCTGGGAGAACACCATGCCCAGAGTGCTTCGGATGGATTTGGCTGCAGTTTCTCCTGGCCTAGCTGGGTTCAGCAGTTCCTAGCGAGTGGTGGCCTTTTGCCAGCAGCAGGAAAGTGGAGGCACAGCAGGCGTGAGGCTTGTCCAGCTGGCTCCTAAATGTCCAATTTTCTATTGGAAAGATGAGACCACTGCAACAGATGCCTTGGCCTACAGGGAGCTAATCCCACTGTCTGAGTCCCTGCCGTCAGCCAGTGATTAGATTCAGAAGCATTGTCTGCAACAGGCTAGTAAGACGCAAGATCCATAGTACAGATATGATCGTCCAGCTATGAGTCCCTACCCCCCGTGACAGCTCGCAGAACCTTTCACATCACTTTAACATAGATACCACACGGAAAGTGATGACCATGTTGCCCTGATCTGCAGCGATCACAAATAACGCAGCCGAATGAACGAAGGACATTTTCACAAAGTCAAGGCAGTTACGCAACGAAGATATGCACATCGCTTAAACACATGACCCATGTGAGTAGTGCTTCATACAACAATGGCGTTTTTATAGAGATGTATTCAGAATGAACTTTCGCTGAACTAGCAGTGACAGCCTAAGTCCAATAGTTTTTTTCCATTTCTCTCTTTTTTTTCCTAAAACTGCTTTTCTGAATTATCAGTCACCACACTGAGTTATTTCTGTTGCAGAAGTAATTAGAAAGATGTGCAATAACGTTCAGTGCCATCATGATAAATTATTATATTGTCTGGATTTGGAACACAGCTATTAGGCTGCAAGAGGGCTTAAATGTGTAATTTCTCATTCTCCACTTCTTTATGGCGAGAGGCCCCTGCGATATTGTCTTGCCATTCCCTGCAGCAGGCTTGATAAAAATGCGGTTTCATATCCGAGGAGAAAGCAATTGAAAGGAGAGACAGAGCGAGAGAGCGAGCGCGAGAGCCCCAGTGCTGCTGGGCTTTTTTCTGTTCTGAGCCAGTGACTGGCTCTACCTTGGGATTTGTTCCACGGTCCACCCTGCTGTGTGAGTGTCAAGGGCAATCTAGGACTCCCAAACGTTCGCTCACATACCAGCAGCTGACAAAGAACATCCTTACCACAATCTCCCAGGAACAATGGTGATGGAAGTGACAGATTCAAAGAGTCTCATAGTTGGGCTTCTGTCAGGGGGGCGATGGCACGAGTGTCAGACGATACTGTGATCTAGTAGATTGGGAGAACAAGGTGACATGACAACTGATCCAGGAAAAATTTAGTGGATGACCAGACAGAATGATTCAATTTAGACCCAGATGTAGCTGCTCTGCCAGTTTCAGTGCGTTCAAGTGAAGCAGACTGTCGCTTTACTCAGGAATGAATCACAGTGCTTCAGTGAATTCTGGAGGTTCCTTTGTTATTTTCCTTCAGGGGGTAATTGGTGTATCAGTGCATCGTTAGAAGTGATTATATAGATTATATGATATCAATATATAGATCGGAAGGACATTTTTTCTGTTGTACAGTTAGAAAAGAGACAGGACTACAGAATTGCACTACATGGTACATTTGACTAAATGACTAGTTTGACTATAGCTACACATTCCATGCACCCCCCCCCCCATACACACACACACTTTTCCCTTTTCTGTCCATCCTTTCCCCATGAGGCTGATTTCACCTTTATTTTCTTTTGTTTATATACATATTTCTCATATATACATTCGATAGAAGAACGATCTGGCAGCAGGCCAGCACACACCTTCACATACATGCAATTTGCCTGTGCTGTGGGCACTGCTGCACTTCCATACCATTGCAGATGCTGCCTTCGCAGCTTTTACTGATCATCTGAGTTTTCATCTTTGGTACAGAGAACTCAACACCAGTTTTATCAGAAAACAAGCTTGAGTGAGTGAGTGAGTGGGTGAGTGAGTGGGTGAGTGAGTGGGTGAGTGAGTGGGTGGGTGAGTGGGTGAGTGAGTGAGTGAGTGAGTGGGTGAGTGAGTGAGTGAGTGAGTGGGTGGGTGAGTGAGTGAGTGAGTGGGTGAGTGAGTGAGTGAGTGAGTGAGTGGGTGAGTGAGTGGGTGAGTGAGTGAGTGAGTGAGTGGGTGAGTGAGTGAGTGAGTGGGTGGGTGAGTGAGTGAGTGAGTGAGTGAGTGAGTGAGTGAGTGAGTGAGTGAGTGGGTGGGTGAGTGAGTGAGTGAGTGAGTGAGTGAGTGAGTGAGTGAGTGAGTGAGTGAGTGTGTGAGTGAGTGAGTGAGTGGGTGGGTGAGTGAGTGAGTGAGTGAGTGAGTGAGTGAGTGAGTGAGTGAGGCGTTCGCAGTCCGGAGCGGAGTCTGACACTCAGGAGGAAATCCACCCTGCCAGTTTACGCTTGAGGATTACAGCTGGCGGCGGCAGATAATCACGTCGAGTCGAGCCGGACGCGTAGTCAGAGCCGCTCCTCGTAATCCACGATGCTCAGATTAACCGCACGAGGCAGGAGCAGGAGCAGGAGCAGGAGGCAGGAGGCAGGAGGCAGGAGCAGGAGGCAGGAGGCAGGAGGCAGGAGGCAGGAGGCAGGAGCAGGAGCAGGAGCAGGAGGCAGGAGCAGGAGCAGAGGCAGGAGCAGAGGCAGGAGCAGGAGCAGTAGGCAGGAGCAGAGGCAGGAGCAGAGGCAGGAGCAGGAGAAGGAGAAGGAGCAGGAGCAGAGGCAGGAGCAGGGGCTGGAGGCAGGGGCAGGAGCAGGAGCAGGAGGCAGGAGCAGAGGCAGGGGCAGGAGGCAGGAGCAGAGGTAGGGGCAGGAGCAGGAGCAGAGGCAGGAGCAGGAGTCGGAGGCAGGAGCAGAGGCAGGAGGCAGGAGGCAGGAGCAGGAGCAGAGGCAGGGGCAGGAGCAGAGGCAGGGGCAGGGGCAGGAGGCAGGAGCAGAGGCAGGAGCAGGAGGCAGGGTTCCAGCTGCTACTACTGTCAACTAGATCGTCCACTACACTAGGACACTAGGAACCGTCCCAATCCCTTCGCCCTGATCTACCATCACTGGGTTCCAGCTGGTTGTACTGTCGACTACAGCGTCCACTACACTAGGACACTAGGAACCGTCCCAATCCCTTCACCCTGATCTACCATCACCAGGGTTCCAGCTGGTTGTACTGTAGACTAGATCGTCCACTACACTAGGAGTCCATTCCTCTAATTCCACCATATCATCCACTGCAGGAGAACAGTGGGGTTCGGCGTCTTGCCCAGGAGAAATTCCTCTTTTTCTCCTTTATCTCTTTCTCTCTCCCCTTCTGTCCTCCTGTCTTCCCCAGCTATCGCTTTCTCTCTCTCTCTTATTATCCATGCCCTTTCTCTCGTTGTCGCCTCGTCTATTCTTTTCTCTCTTGGACGTCACTCTCTCTCTCTCTCTCCTTCTCCAACTCTTTCTCTTCTTCGCCTCTCCTGTCCCTCTTTCTCCGCCCCCCGTCTTTCTTTCTTTCGTTCTCTCTTCAGTAATCCTCTCTCTTCCTCTCCCCATACTTTTTCCCTGTGGCCCTCCCCCTTTTCATTCTCTCTTTCATTTCTCTCCCTCTTCCTGGCGTGCTGTCCCCTTATACTGTGTGTGGCCCAGTGCAGATGTGATAACCCCGCACAGCTGTGCAGTCTTGCTGTGAACAGCTCAGTGGGTTTGAACACAGCAGCAGTGAAAAGTGCCATGAATCCTTCAGTTTCAGCCTGTACCTCCTGATGTCGGACGCTAGCGTCTGTCTCGGTGTGGCTAAACCGTAGCTTGGTCAGTGATGTTCAGCTACATTGAGCCATTCAGACGCATTTAACCAAACGAGGCCTCGATGAGCGCCATCAACAAACAAGGCTCTAGTCTGAAGAAGTCAAAGCTTAAAGCACAAGACGCCAACATGACGGCAGCAAAAATAGACTTGCTGTTAGCGCAAGGAGCCAAAACGTTGCCTTAATTATTCAGAGGTGTGTTTCGGGCATAACTTGCAGTTAACCAAATCAAGGTGGCCCGTCACCTCCCCTCTGAAAGGCGGGGGCGGAGCTACGGTGGAGCTATTATAACGTTGTGTTTAAACCAGACGGGCGTTGGGTGAGGAAGCGGAACCTGCTGCCCGTGCACGAGGTGAACACGTGCCAGCGCATCATTTACAGGAGCAGCACTGTTCCACCGGAGCCTTTCAGCGTCATTAGTGCACTTCCAGCGTAGCTCTCCCGTTGGTCAGCCCCTCAAGAGCCAAGCAGAAGGTCTTACGCGTCGTCAAATCACAGTCATTCCTTTAGCGCACTGATGATACAGGTCGTCGAACGTTGGAAAATGGAAAAATAAAAAGACATTTTAAAGACATAAGCATCTGTTCACATGTAAAATAAAACAGAAATGAAGATATAAAAATTAAAGAGCAAATAAAAATGTAAAAAAATTACAAAAAATAAATAAATAAATAAAAAAAACAGTAAAAGTAGAGCGAACAAGCCCAGGCAGCGGAATACGTGGTCTTTACAATGATTCACAAGCCGGGGAAGATAAATAGATTCATAATTAGATTTTTTTTTAAATCTAATTTTGGGGGAATTACAAGGTAGAAGGCCATTCCCAAGTCCTCAGAGAAGGCCCGGTCACCCTTGGACCTCAACCAAGAGCACTGGATGCACTACAAACCTATTTATGAAGTGACACTGAAATCAACCAACTCTACTTGACTTTGAAGCCAATTTTCGGAGGGAAAAACCACCACTGTGGACCTTCTGGAAGTGCGAGATAGCTGACTGAGGATACAGGCACTAGTCTGAGCAGCTTTCAGGCGATTGTTAAAAATAGAAAACACTCTCAGCTTTACGCCAGGACTCTTCACTACAGAGCCATTGTGCGAATGCTACACATAAAGTGAAATGTCTTAACGTGTCTATTGCAGACTGGCAAATACAGAAGGAGACGTCTTCAGATGTCCCGGTGTAATCTAGACTCGCCAACAACGTGAAGCATGTTGGCTTGGTGCGGTCACACTAATAAAGTCCCGCAGTGATGTAAGGGTCATGATTTGGGGTTTTGCAGGAAGTACGTGCAAGCAGGGGGACGCACAACAGGGTCGGAGACATTACATAGAACAGATAACAGACACAGGAGACTGTACAGGAACACCGGAACAGGGAGGAGACGGGAGACAAGGGACAGGTGACAGGGGCGGAGACATGGGCGTTAACAAAGGCGGGGGGAACCAAAACAAACAAGAAATGTGAGATGAGACGAGATGAGACGTTACAGTTAGCAGAAACTAAAAAGAGAAACACGATTGGCAAAAAAAAAAATTGTTATTGTTAAAAAATCTTATTTTGTCTTATTAGGACTTTTATTTTGTAATATTAGGAGATTTTGTAAATTCAGAACATGTATTTTGTCTTATTAGGACTTTTATTTTGTCACAATAGAACTTTTATTTTATAATATTAGGAGATGTGTTTAATCATATTAGGACTTTTATTTTGTCACAATAGAACTTTTATTTTGTAATATCAGGACAAGCGGCGGCGTGGTGGTGCAGTGTTTAGTGCTGTCGCCTCACAGTGAGAAGGTCCTGGGCCACAGGGGCCTTTCTGGGTGGAGTGTGTGAGCTCTCCCCGCGTTGGCGTGCGTTTCCTTCGGGTTCTCCGGTTTCCTCCCACAGTCCAACGGCTGCAGTAGGTTGATTGGATGCTCTAAATTGCCCGTAGGTGTGAGTGTGTGTATGATGGTTGTCTGTGTGTGTGTTGCCCTGTGATGGGTGGAGCCTCCTGTCCTGGGTGAACCCCGCCTTGGGCCCACAGTCGGCTGGGATTGGTTCCAGCTTCACCCACGACCCGGAAAACGGATGGATGGATGGATGGATGGGTGGTTGGACATCAGGACATGAATTTCGTTGTATTAGGACTTGTGTTTTGTCTTATCAGGACTTTTATTGTGTAATATTCGAGGTTTTCTCAGAGATGAGCGTTACTGTAGAGGTGCTGACTGAAGGCCTTGCTCCACAGCGCCACAGTCCCGGGTTCAACCTGCCAGAATGTACCAACTGTGTGGAGATGGTGGGTATAGCAAACAAACTGGCAGCTCGGAGAATTTACTGTAAACTGTAAAACGGCGTTAATTACATAACAGACAGGATAAACCCACCAGAGTGGGCAGAAGTAAGGGGGTCCCCTAAGAGAGGGGGTCGCTCCTCTCTGCCATCCCCACATCTGCTGCACACCTCCTGCCCGCTCTCTGGGCCGCTCCCGCTGCTCTTGGGGCTTGTCGATTGTCCTTGATTACACCGCCTGCATCTTTCATGAGCTGCCTTCTCTGCGAATATTGAGAGAGTGGACTTCACATTCCTAATTCTCCGGGAGTGTGTGTGTGTGTGTGTGTGTGTGTCTGTGTTTTTCTGGGCAAATCTTGCCTTTGTGATGGATAAGGAATGGAGTTGGAGAGACTGGATAAACTGAACCTTAATAATAATACTAACAATAATAAATAATAAATAAATAAATAAATAAAATAATAATAATTTAAAACAAATAAATACATAAAAATATATTATATAAAAATAATAATAATAATAATAAAAATAATTAAAAAAATAAATAACTTATAATAAAAATAATTTAAAACATAAATCCATAATAATAATAATAATAAACATGAAAATAATAAAACAAAAACATATTAAAATAAAAGACTGGTAATAATAAAAACACTAATAAAATAATTTTTAAAAATGATATCTATTTTAATTATTAAATAAATTATTATTATTATTATTACTACAACAACGATAAATAATATAAAAAATAAAAATAACAATAACAAGTAGCAACGTTTTTCTTAAACCCAATGTCGCTTTACTGAGTGAGGAAAAAAATCATTTCAAGGAAAAGTGGCGATTTGTCATTGTGAACACACCCCATCACGTGCGTTTAACCCATCACACGTGCACACGTGGAGCAGCGGGCAGCTACCAACGGCACCCGGGGAGCAGTGTAGCGGGACGGTACCTCACTCAAGGGAACCTCAGTGGTGCCCGGGGACTCGAACCTGCGACCTTCGGTTCACAAGGGCGACGTCCTCACCACTAGGCCTCCACTGCCCACTAGTGTTTATGGCTGTTTCAGCCACATACCACCACAAACTGTGCCACCTTCACTGTTAAGCCTGTAGAGTCTCTTGAACATCTGTGACGCATCGGTATGCGCTCTGAGCGGGCGGGGCCGGATCCCTGCCTCGCGTCTTTGTCACCATAATCCATGTTGACTGTGCACCATCTCATCGCCGATCACATCTCGTTCTGGAGCGGCGCTCGACTGCAGGAGAACACAACGGCCAAGGGCAAGGGGGTTAATGAGGAGCCCTATGGCTGTGATCTCATCAGCCAGCATCTCCAACTCTCTCTCTCCCTCTCTGTCTCTATCTCTCTCGCTCATGCACAGGGATGGAGAACATGGGCAAGATGTGGACGCGCTGGGAGCAGAAGGGGTCCAGCTCCCTTCCAGCACAAATTTAACATACGGCGGCCTCCGCCACCGCCATTAGCCCCTCGGGACGTACAGGTCGCGTACATCCGGGAGGATTAAGTGCCAGAGATGCGGCGTTTCTGTCCGATTCGCCGAGACAAAGATGCATTAGGAGGTCAAACGCCAGGCCCGGCCTAAGCCGCGGCTCGCGCGCTGCTGTGTAATCCATCTATATAATCCATAGTTTCGTGGTCCGTTCAGGAGGAGCAGGAAGTCACAGCATGTTCTCGAGGACCAGTGATCCCAATCTGTGATGGTCGTTCACTTAAGCAGCTTTTCCCCCGCGAGGAGATAATCGCCAGGATCCAGGAAACGGCAATAACACACCCTGGAGCTGCTGGAGCCGCACGAGTTCCACCTTTTTCTAAAGGAAAGCGCCTAAAACTCGTATTTCCCAAGTTGTTCGTCACCCCGGGCTCTGCTAGACGATTCCTGGGCGTCTCAACGGCCATTCTGCCAGTGGACAGCGGGAAAAAATAGACTTGGTGCCAGAGCGAGGAGCAAAACGGTCACCTGAAATTATGTTGTTTTGGGGGCGTGACCTTCAATAAACCAATCAGAACGGCGTGAACCTGCGTCACTAACCTGCACGTCGCCAACACTCGCCGCTTACGTACGGTTTAATAATGCCCCGCCCACTTTAGACGCCGTTTTTGGTCAGGGCGTGAAATAGAGGAACGTGCTGCTGTTAAACTAGCAAAACCACTTGCCGTCGCACTTCGTACTGGTGCGGAATAGAGCCCTCGTGTAGCTCAGCCATTCACCAGCTGGACCACTGTTGGTAGGTACTGACTAGCGCACACCTGGAACACCCCCACAAGACCTGCCGTTCTGGAGACGCTCCGACTCGTCTAGAACTTTTTAAAGTGGCTCAGATCCTCACGCTCCCGGCACCCTGACTGTTCACCTGCTGCCCACCCCCTCCCCGGCAGGTGCCATCGTAATGAGGTAACTAGAGAGTCAATGCTACTCACGTCACCGGTCAGTGGTGCTCACGTTATGGCTGGCCACATTTCCTGGTCATGGCAAACTGTTCAGGTCCCTTTAAAGGAACCCGGTCGAACGAGCTGCCGCCGGCGATCGCACAGCGAAGGCCGATGGGCCTCGCGGGCAGTTTAAAAGCCCCCTCATAAAAAAGATGGGCAATCGGTCCTTTTGGTGCTGCGTTAGCCAGTCTGCCGCATCGCCACTTTCATCCCTGACGAGCGCTCACTAAAGCAGTTAGCCATGAGTCAAGCTGATTAGCATAGGCCCAGTGCACCGTCCCACCTGTTCACCTCCGACACAGCACAACTCACAACTCAGAAATGACACGTTACAGTGTGTTGTTGAAATACACAATGAGCAAAAAAAACCAAAAAAACATATGCAATATATTCACACACGAAATAATAATAATAATAAAAAAAGAATAATACATAAATAAATAAAATAAAATTATAAAAGTAATAATAATAATAATTAATAATAATAATTGTAATAATAAAAAAATAATAGTATAAATAAATACATTAAATTATAAATAAATAATAACAATAATATAATTAAAAACAAACAAATAAATAAATAAATAATTGTAAATAATTTTAAATAAATAAACAATATTATTCATTTTATTTATAGGTGCATTTCAGAGTTGCCACGCAACAACAGAGCAACATGTGTAAAAAATAAAATCATAAAATAAACAAAAATGGACAAAATAGACACCAAGCAACTTAAAGCCAGACAATGAACCAGTGTAACAGTCGAGGAACGTGTATGGTCCTAATGTTTTGGCTCATCAGTGTGCGTTAAGCACAGGTGTGTGTTGCTGTGGGGGAGGTAGTGACCGCACGGACAGCGCGAGTGTCCAGATGATCCAGTGTATAGTTAAACGACACAAGGCCCACATTAATAATTCACAGTGCAGCGCAGCTCTTACACAGTTACCTACCGACGTGCTTGTCCTCTGGCACCGAGGGAACCCCGGCGGAGGGAGCGGCGATGCAGGGCACTTGTCCAGGAGATGAGTCAAGCGGTGCGAAGGAATTAGCCTCCCAGCCAGAAGGAGGCTGAATTAATGATGCATCTCCTTAAGTTTATTGCCTTTCCTGAGAGAAACACAGCAAGAATATCAACACGCATGAATAACCCATGAAAACAAAGTGCGGACACACACTTTCCCCTCCCTCCCCTCCCTCCCCTCTCGACCCTGAACGCGCCGCACACAGCTGAAGGTGACCGGAGGACTTTGTTTTGTCTAGCGCAGAACGTACCGCACCTACCGCATAAGCGCCATCACGATAAGTGCACCACAACCTTACGTGACCCATCCACACGTGGCGCAGCGGGCAGCTATCGACAGGAGCTCAAGGGAACCTCAGTGGTGCCTGGGCTGGGACTTGAACCTACGACCCTCCGATCACATGAATGTACAAAATGACTCTAGATGAATGCACACTGTCCTAAATCCAAAGTGCACCAGGACTGCAGGATCAGTCTAGTGGGCAGTGGTGGCCTGATCTTGCCCTTGTGTACAGAAGGTTGCTGGTTCAAGTCCCGGCCCAGGCTCCACTGAGGTTCTCTGAGCAACATACTGTCCCGTTATGCTGCTCTCTGGGCGCTGTTTGTAGCTGGCCGCTGCTCCACGTGTGCCATGTGATCAGAGGGTCGTAGGTTCGAGTCCCTGGGCACCACTGAGGTTCCCTTGAGTAAGGTACCGTCCCGCTACACTGCTCCCCGGGCGCTGTTGGTAGCTGCCCGCTGCTCCATGGGTTAAATGTAGAGGTCACGTTTGGTTGCGGTGCACATTGTGTGCGACTGAGTGTGTTCACAATGACAAATCGTTAGTTTAAGAGGTTTTGGGATCACATCCTAGGGATTATGATTTTGCAGGCAGGTTGGAACCACAACTTGATGGCAAATTGAAGGCGAAGCCCTTCAAAAAGTGGCCAAAGAACGTGTGGGAACCTGTAGTTCTGCAGGCCACGAACTGACCGACCGGCACGAATCTCCTCCCCAAGCTCTCTGTAATGACGCGCTGATAATACACCTCAGCACGATCCATCAGCACCGTCGGGCCATCAGATCAAACGGAGCCTGGTCTGAGGAGATCCCATCACTTATCACTTTATTCCGGAATAGTCGCGGTGGGCGATGAAGTGGGCTGTGCTGTATAGTTCCCATTAGCAGCCGCACAACGTTTACTTTTCAGACATTAAGCGAAACTTTGAGGGGGGCGCCATTACTTTTGAACACTCCCTGTAATTCTTGGCGCAGTTCTCCTCACATTCTGGCAGGCGGCTACAGAATAAACCGCTCACGGGGGAACCTGTGCTCTCTGTGGCCCGGGCCCTGTAAATGGGCAAAAAAAAGCCTTAAGCGCTAAACTAGCGCTGCCACTGACTGTAAGCCTCGTTTGTGAGAAGGCTAAATGCTAAATGCTAAAGCTAGCGAGATGTTCCTTCTGAGACTACTGGGGTGGGGGGGGGGGGGGGGGGAGCCCAAAAAA
>JBBPDA010000126.1:11962744-11974510 GCA_037974385.1 Arnoldichthys spilopterus
GGGTGGGTGAGTGGGTGGGTGGGTGAGTGAGTGAGTGGGTGGGTGGGTGGGTGAGTGAGTGAGTGGGTGGGTGGGTGGGTGGGTGGGTGAGTGAGTGGGTGGGTGGGTGAGTGGGTGGGTGAGTGGGTGGGTGGGTGAGTGAGTGAGTGGGTGGGTGGGTGGGTGAGTGAGTGAGTGGGTGGGTGGGTGAGTGAGTGAGTGAGTGAGTGAGAGAATCATATTTAAAACGTATGTGCTCTTTTTTTGACCAACTAAAACTTGTATTGTCTAGACTTGTTTACGTGTTTTTTCTTTTGTCTGTATTCCACTACTGTCTGAATATTTCCTCCACTTACATTTGTATACTCAGCATTTTGAAAATGATTCTGAATTGTGCCAAAATAACTCATATCATGAAACTGAATCATATGCATAATGTATTAAATTGTTTCCTAAAGAATCAATTCAACTGGAGATTTACATCCATTCTTTCCATATTAGAAGGATATTAACATGATTACTTCATGCTGTTGCTTTCATGGTTTTGGTCTTAGGCCCAATACAGCTCACCCTGTTCATCTCCTCCTGATCCTCTGGGTTTCTGCTTCATACATTCATCACTACAAAGCTAAAATGAGCTTATTTTTCCCTGTGCCTCAAACACTTATTCATCCAAACTATTGCTTTGATAGTTTTCCTGCACTGACTGTATGCTCAGAAATCAATATCTCATTCTAAGCCTCTAGCCTGAGACATTCAACAGAAGATGTTGGAAAACCTGACCAAAGCCCAGTAGCATGGAGCAATAACCAACTATATTCATTTATAGGAGACACATTTCTAGGTTCCTACTACAATGCATTTTGCTGACTATGGGCAATAAGGAAAAACTTCAAACAAGATTTTATTTTGAACAAATTTATGCATTATGTTTTTTTAAACAACAGGAATTAAACAATAGTTTCACATTGTCACAGAAACCTGCCTGATGTCTAATTTGAAGAAAAAACAAAAGATGGTATATTGTATTTAGTTTTGGGAATATGATTCATTATTTGTTGAAATGTTGATTTTATTTATTTATTTTAAGATGTAGGCCAGACAAAATGCCAGTTCACAGGCTAGCCATGCTCATGTTAAACATGAATGTGAACAAACTGAATTACCTGATTAGATGAGGTTACATTAGTTATTGATGTAAAGTGATTACATCAGTAATCATACGCATTGTTGAACTTTTGAGCCCTCAGAAGTCACTGCATCTGAAAGCATCATGCTAATCTGATACATATAGCCACAGGCTCAAGAGAGCTTTGGAAAATCATGGTCACTTAACACAGTTCACTGCTACGTACATCAACAAATAACTGAGACTATTATGCAAAAAGAATGCTATACATCAGTCCTTTTCAGAAATGGTGCTGAGTTCTATGGGCCTGATCTCATCTTAGATCGACCAAATAACAGGCAAGTCTCACCGGCAGATGACTCCATGTTTCTGCTTGTTTTTGGGAAAAACAGATGTCAAGTTCTCCATGCCAAATGCAATATGAACCATCCAATTTATTATTATTATTATTATTATTATTATTATTAATAATAATATTATCCAGACTGTTATCAGTAAAAGGTGCAAAAGCAAACATAGTATGGGGGTACATTAGTGCCCATGGCATGGATGACTTGCATATGTGTGAAGGTACCACTGATGCTCAGATGTATATGGGGATTTTAGAAAGACATATTCTGCCATCAAGGCAACGTCTTTTCATAGGACGTCCATTATTTTATCAAAACAATGCTTCTTTTTGCAGAATGCATGTGCTGGACTGGCCTGACAGTCCAGTTCTATCTCCTTCTGAAAATGTACAGTGCACCTAGAAGCGGAGAATCAGACAGTTGAGCACCTATAGTCTTTTTCTAGAAAAAACTGCAGAAATTCAGTTCTTGTTACACCACCCAGAAGAGGTCAACCATTAAAGATAACTCCAACTGCAACTGTGTGTAATAGTCTGAGAGGTTACAAAGGAACCTAGGGCAACTTCTAAGCAGCTGAAAGCCTGTTTCACATTGTTGAATATAGATTTGCATGAGTCCCACCATCCAAAAAATACTGAACAGCAATGGCAGTGTAGCAAGGCGAAAGTCACTGCTCTACCCTAATATATTGCTGACTGTTTACAGTTTGCTAAAGATCCTGTGAACAAATCAGGATACTGGAAGAATGTTCTGGATTTAAATGAAAGGCATAACATTTGGAGAAAGGAAAACACTGAATTTCAGCATTAGAACTGTACTTCATCTGTGAAATATGGTGATGGGAATGTTATGGTTTGGGCCTGTTTTGCTGCATCTGGGCCTGGACGGCTTGCCATCATTGATAGGACAACGGATTCTGAAATATACAAGAGAATTCTAAAGGAAAATGTCAAGACACATGTCCATGAACTGAATATCAGGAGACAGTGGGTCATGGATCAAGACAATGACCCTAAACACACAAGTTGTTCTACCAAAAAATGGTTAAAAAAAAACAAAGCGAATATTCTGAAAAGGCAAAGTCCTGATCTTAATTTATTTGAAATGCTGTGGAAAGACTTAAGCAAGTGGGTCATGTGAGGAAACCCACCAAAATCCAAGAGTTGAAGCTGTTCCTCAGAGGCAACGTGCAGGACTGATCACCAGTTACTGCGATTGTTTAGTTGCAGTTATTGCTGCACAAGGGCGTCACACCAAATACTGCGAGCACGATTCATGTACTTCTGCCACACACATGTATTGGATATTTTTTTTCTTCCATAAATACATGACCAAATATAATTTTTGTGTCATTTGTTTAACTAGGTTGTCTTCGTCTACTTTAAGGTCAGATGATGTTTTAGGTCACATAAAATATTCATATAAAATTTTTGAACATTTTAAAGGGTTCACAAACTGAAAGCACCACTGTAAGTTGGTCAGTAAAAATATTGGATTTTTTTCTTTGGACATTTGTCCGTTAACAAATCACAGATTCAAATTTTTATGACATTTTACACAGCGTCAACTTTTCTGGAAATAATGTTTGTACAGATTTGTCCTTTTTTAAAGGAACATAAAAAGTTAAAACTACACCATGCAAAGGTTTCCTGCAGGCTGCTACACAAATGTTATAAAAGCAGTGCAGTTTTGATTATGTTTGATTTCTCTCCAGAACAGGAAGCCTCAAATGAAACATGCGGTTGGTCTGTGTTCTTTAATTACTGACAGTAAAAATGACACAATGCAGAAAAAAAGTATCACGACATCATGGAACAAGATAAGAATCTCATTATATTTTGCTCACACATCTGAGGGTTCTTACAGTACTGGAATCCTGGGAAAAGTGCTTTTGTAACCCTTAAACCGCCCATAATCAGAACTGATGGTCATTTACCAAATTTTCATCTAAACGAGTTGGATTGCCTTGGCTGCACAAAGTTATTTTCCCTCCCTAATGAACTAATTGGGTCAGCAGCTGGAAGAGGTTGGCCCTGAAGAGTTGCTTGGCAACAGGGTCACTGTGGACTGAGCATGTTTGAAATGGAAACCAGCAGTTTCTGCACTGGAAGCATTTCAAGATGAGCGACATCATTTTCCCTCAATACGAGCAAGAACCCAAACTTAATCAACCCAGCACCACTGAGGTACATCTTACTTAATGTTAATTACAGACGACACTGCCGGACACAAATGCACTGATTTTTATTTAACAGACATGTCTCCCAACTGTTTCAGAAGAACAAATTCAACAGCAACAAAAATTCAACACAATGTAAATGTCAAAGGAGAAAATATTAATTTTAATAGTTGCAAAATAAGTTACAAATAAACCACTTTGGTCAAACTCAGTTTTTTCAACTAAACAACTGTCAGGAAAGACTTTCAGAGAAGTGCAAGTGTCTTACATCAAACTCCAAAATGAGGTGATAAAACATTTTCACAGACTTGTGTTGCCACTAAATCTATAATCATAATGCCAATCATTATAATTCTTCCTAGACATGAGACATATTACACAGAACAGGAGCAACAATAAATGAGATCTGACGGATCAGTCGTGCTAAAACGTATGCAGCAGAAGGTGATGCATGTGTTGACAAATCTTCCACTACTAAAGAGTCATGATCAAAACATGGATTACAGAAAAATGCAACACTTCTTAAAGTGATGTCATCACTGCAATTGGAGCTTGGCATTAGGGGTAGTAGGCTTTGGTGAAGCAAAATCTTTTGATAAAAGCTTTTAATTCAGTATCAGATGATAAGAAAATGTTAAGAAAATAAATAGTGTAAAAGATGAACATGTTTTATGACAAATCACAAAAGACCAAAATTCACAAAAAGAATTTTGTCCATTAATGGACATAAATATTAAAGGCACAGTTTTCTCTGAAGAATATTCATGACCCTTTTGCCATGCACTTGGTATATAAATAGGTTTTCCATGTAGGCACAAAAAATAGCTCAATAAAAAAAAGACAGTAGAAAAAATAAAACATTAAGCACCATTGGACCATTTACAGTACTTATCTCTGGTGAAAAGAGCATTGAACTGTTCGGAGTTCAAAATGTTTGGTGCCACAAATCGTGTCTTGAAAAGCTTATTAAAACGTAGAAAAGACAACCACACTGGATTATGTGATTTTTTTAGGAAAAGCTCTTTTTATGAAGAGCCATCTTTTAAGGTCTCTTTGGAGGCCCTACGTTGGAGACGATACCAGGCAAAGGCAAAGACGGAGTTGAAGGAGGTCAGCAGAAACATCTCTTGCGTTTATTAGTCTGTATTAGCTTGGCTGAGGCTTATGAGATCATGGGGACATTTTGTCAACATCTGCAGTTTCTGGACATGCTGCTTTATCCACAGAAACACTAGGCTGTGTCTCCTGGGTCTCATTAGAACATGGTGATATGGAGTTAGTAGAAGAACCGAAGTGGTGGGTGTCCACTAGCAGCAGCATGGGGGTCCCGCTTCTTTTCAGAGTCTCGCTCATAGACACATGAACTTCCTCTGGTGTGACGCCCAAATCTGAGGGTGATTTCCGTTTGATGCGCTCGTATGTTTTGTCCTGGCTCTCCGGGAAGGTCTCGCTGTCCTGGAAGCGTCCGAAAAGCCAGATAAAGAAGCCAAAGAGAACAAAGGCAGCAAGGCTTGGAATGAAAGCCAAGCACTTGATGTCCAGGCTGGCACCAGTGTAGCGGCTGTGGAGGAACATGTCTCTGTGGATGTAGGTGAGGTTGGTGCGTGGGTCTATGTTAGTGGAGCGCCACTCCCAGGTTAATGTGCTACGGTTGAAGTGGCTAAGAGTATCCGGCTCCTCTACTGTGTAAATCTTTTCTCCTGGACCAACATACTGGCCATACTCATAAGGCTTATAGAAAATCTGGTTCTTCCACATGTTGAGGTCAAGAATGAGGACCAAGAAGATGATACCATAGTTAAACCATTTACCTGCAATAAACAACAATGGGGAATTATCATCAAACTATCAAAATGAAGCACTATTGTATGCTATTATTACTGTTGTTAAAATTGTATTTCTAATCCACACTGTAGCACAAAAACAAACTTGGTGTTCATGATTTAAACAAAATGTATTTTAAGGAAGAACTTGGTTCAAACGAGGTTTCAAAATATAGCTTGAGGACTCTGATTATGAAACAGATGGCTCCTTACCCTGGAAAAGAGTTAAAATGAGAATATTCTTCTCTGAGAGTCTACTTTCTAATAGCCCTTCTTCTTAAATGTAGTCATATGAGACTATTCTCATCATGCTAAATTGCTGTGCAGCACATTAAGGTTAACAGTCAATCGCAAAATTGTTCTGCATGCAACCCATGTGGGAGCTATAGACAATTCCCACAAAAGCTGTCAAGGCAAAGACCACAGCGAGTCAAAGATGTTGTACTGGATTTAAAGAGGGGCAGATCCTTAGAGTCAATTTGCTCTTTCATGCAAGGTCCCTCTGTACTAATGCAAAGTTTTAATGAAGAAAATGATGTGACGTACAAAGAAATAAGGGTACAGTTCAAAGCCATTTTCAAACAGGTTATTACAAAGCAACACATTCTATCGTAATATTCATAAATGACACCTGAGAACGTGGCTACAAGATAATTTCACTGCTACAGTTATAGCTAACCAATTCTATACGTGGGATATAAATGCATAGAGTGGTAGGGAACCACCTGTGATGTGTATATGGTACTCCTCCTTAAAGATCCGCTTGCAGACTGGCAGTTTGAATTTTAGCTGGGTTGTGGACAGGCCAGGCAGATTCATATCCAGATCACCCATGAAGTGAGGAAACTCCCAGTCCTGCAAAAATAAGAGAAAGCACAGTTATATAAAGCTGATGAGGTTTTATGTACGACAACATAAGCCTTGGCAAGAAAAAACTGCATATGTTCATTAGATTCACTCCCTTGAAACTACACTCACTGTCCATGTTATGAGCTCCACATACAATACAGATTCACAATTACACACTGTAGTTTAACTGCTTCGATGCATCATTTGTAAGCCTCTTTACCCTGATCATCAGTGCTTAGGTCTCCAACAGGACCACCAGTGAGCAGTTAGTGGTGTGTTAGTGTGCACTACACAGAGTGGATATTTCTCTTTAACGCTGTTCCTATTCTAAGAAAAGCACTATGGGAAATATTGAAATATTGGTAGACTCTGTTAAAGTTTTTCTTTGACTTGATCACAGATTCTGAAAGTTTCAGCTCTATACTGAGAGTTCCATCAGATGGGCAGATGTAAGATTTATGTGCTATAACCCTCCAGTGCTCTTGGAAGCTGCCCACAACACAGGAGAGTTGAAGGTCAATCAAACCATCAAAGAGCATGTGCATGATTTAGGCTCTTGCTAGCTGGTAATAGCATTCGAACATTAGTGAGAATTACAGCACGTCTTTGGGACTGGAGACATGCTAGCTGAGAGAGGAAAAGAAAACGAAACAGAAGGATTGCATAATACGCCTTGAACTTGAAAAGCACAGAATAAACTGCCAATTAAAGCAAAACTGGCTTTACTCCCTTGAAAATACACTTTGCATCCTACCACTTAAGCATTGTGTTTACAAAACTGCATTCCTTTGATTTCTGACTAAAGGCAGTGCATAATTGCAATCTCTCCCTCCTCTCTCTCTGCCTCCGTTTCAGGTCATTTCAGTTAATGATAACAATCACACTTAAAAAGGCCAATAAATGTAAGAAATAAAACCAATAGCAGAGAATCAAGTGAACAGCCTTATAAATCCAGCAGGAACGATGGACCGAAGAGGCTCTGGCATGACCGGTGTCAACAGTGAGGGAAAGTTAATTGGTCTTTGAAAAAAAAAAAAATGCTGTGGCATCATGCAGAGAGTGGAGATTAACCGTCACACACAGCGAACACAGACAAAGGTGAAGGGAGACGTCTCAGTCTCTGAGGCCTAGTTTTGTAGAGAGCATGCTGGTGAGAAAAAGAAGAGATCAAGGAGAAGTACGTTCCAGCTGTAAAGTCCTAATTGAAATCGTAAATAAGGCTAATAAACATGTTTGCGGGTACACAAGGCACCAAATGGAAGATGGTAATCCTGAATGTTAGAATGAGAGTAGCATATTGAGTAGAATTCAAGGTCCTGCGTGGGAGGACTGTAATCCACAAGGCCGGGTGGGGAGTACAATGGCTCGAGGCTAATATCTACAGTGCAGTCAGTATGTAATCAGACAGCAATCATCCTTTGAAAATCAAGATGGCATTTAGATTCTGTATTTCTGTTTCTCAATATGAAAGCCAGGTAGAAATATCAGATTAGGGGTGTGGCAATATACTGGTATTGACAATAAACGTGATATTTAAAAAATGAGAAAGTGATACTCGTTAATATCACACATACTAATCTCACACAAAATGATAAACTCACACATACAGACCGAGATTTCAAGCGCAGAACATGGAGCACAGAGAACACACACTGCAATGATAGTACCAAAAATGAAACAAGCTAAATGAATAAATGAATGAATGAATGAATAAATAAATTGATGAATGAATGAATGAAAAAATGGATGGATGGATGAATAAATGGATAAATAAATGAATGAATGAATAAATGAATGAATAAATTGATGAATGAATGAATGAATGAATAAATGGATGGATGAATAAATTAATAAATGAATGAATGAATAAATAAATTGATGAATGAATAAATGAATGAATGAATGAATAAATGGATGAATGAATGAATGAATTGATGAATGAATGAATAAATGAATGAATAAATTAATGAATGAATTGATGGATGAATGAATGAATAAATGGATGGATGAATAAATTAATAAATGAATGAATGAATGAATAAATGAATGAATAAATTAATGAATGAATTGATGAATGAATGAATGAATTAATAAATGGATGGATGAATAAATTAATACATGAATGAATGAATAAATAAATTGATGAATGAATGAATGAATGAATGAATAAATGAATAAATGGATGAATGAATGAATGAATGAATAAATAAATGGATGAATGAATGAATGAATGAATAAATGAATAAATGGATGAATGGATGAATGAATGAATGAATGAATGAATGAATGAATGGATGAATGAATGAATGAATGGATGAATGAATGAATGAATAAATGGATGACTGAATGAATAAATGGATGAATGAATGAATGAATGAATGAATGAATGAATGAATGAATGAATTGATGAATGAATGCCTATGTGATAATTTTATTTAGTAGAACAAAGATTTTGTCCTGCCCATGTTCTCTGTTTTCAATGCTGTATTTATTTCTGATACAGTGTAGGACAAGGATCTAACTAAATGTAGTTCCATGCATTCAGGTTCAGATAAAGACACTTAAAACAGCACTTAAAACTTTTATGATGTTTCTGAGGTTTCTGTCCATCCTTCCACTGTGAAGATAACTCAGCACTGTGGGTCTAAAGGATGTGCAACTGTTAATAAGTCATTACAGAAAAAAGAAAAGAGGCATAAAAACATTAAAAAAATATACACCAGAAAACATTATGGGCTGATTACTGTACACTTCCTTTGGTCTGATGAGTGTAATCAAGATCACTTGGATTGTGTGAAATCAAAAATGCTTCAACTTAAACTTTAAAGATGTTTACACAAAGCAGAAAAATAGATCTGCAGATTTCAGTACATGCACTCCTGAATAGAGTGGAAGCTGTAAAAAAAGACATGAGTGGATACATTAAACAGTGAAATTTACTGTATTTGATTTTTGTGTAATTTTGTGTTAAATATGTGTTTCTGGTTGTTTTCCTGATGCTGAACAATTAAGTGGAATAGCTGATTTGACTAAATATTAAATTATAAAAGGCTGCGCTCTGATTTTTGCACAGTACTGCAAAATCCACACTTTAAATTCATAACCACTGTTTCACTATCGCAGCAATGTTCTGCAATGAGAGTCAAAACATTAAAACTGGTGTTTATAATTCAGACTTATCCAACAGAATGTACATGTTTATAGAACAACACACATACACATTTACACCTCAGATACAACATTAAAACCACTGAAAGGTAAAGTGAATAACATTCATTATCTCATTACAATGACACCAGTCAAGGGGTGGGATCAATTAATCAGCAAGGGAGCAGTCAGTTCTTGAAACTGATGTGTTGAAAGCAAAAGAAATAGGTAAGTGCCAGGCTATGAGCGACTTCGACATGCGCCAAATTGTGATGAGTAGGTAAATGGGTCAGAGCATCTCAAAAACAGCAGGTCTTGTGGGGAGTTCCCAATATGCAGTGGTCAATATCTAACAAAAAGGAGTCCAAGGAATGCAACCGGTGAACCAGTGACAGGGTCATGAGTGCCCATGGCTTTCTGATGCACGTGGGCAACACTGTAGCACTGTAGTAATGCTGGCTAAGATAGAAAGGTGTCACATGAGCATCAGAACTGGACCATGAAACAATGAAAGACGTTGGTCTGGTTTCATATTTTCTTTTACATCTGTGGATCATGAGCATAATCTACCTGGGAAAGAGATTCAAGCCAATGAAGGCAATGTTCTGCTCTGGGCAATGTTCTGCTAGGAAACCTTGGGTCCTGGAATTCATGTGGATGGAACTTTGACACATACCACTTACTTATACATTGTCACAGACCAAGTACGCACTGTCATGGCAATGGTATTTACCTAATGGCAGTAGCCCTTTTTTGCAGGACAATGCACCCTGCCACACTGCAAAAACTGTTCAGGAATGGTTTGAGGAACATGACAAAGCGCTCAAGGTGTTGACTCCTGACAAATTCTCCTGATCTCCATACCAGATCCCACAGCACATATTCAGAGTCCATGCCTCAGTGGGTCAGAACCTTTTCAGCAGCAAGAAGGGGACCCACACAACACTAGACAGGTGGTTTTAACGTTATGGCTGATGAAATCGTGTAAACCACTGGTAACTCAAAGTGCACTGAACAGGGTAAACTATGTGTGTGACGCAGTGCCTCAGTGTGTTTGTGGTACAGTGCAAATGAAATAAAGAAAGAGAGCAGAAACAGAAACAAAGGTAGTAGCAGAGAGAGAGAGAGAGAACGAGAGAGAGAACATGAGAGAGAGAGAATGAGAGAACGAGATAGAGAGAGAATGAGATAGAGAGAGAATGAGAGAACGAGATGGAGAGGGAATGAGAGAGAGAAAGAGAGAGAGAGAATTAGAGAACAAGATAGAGAGAGAAAGAGAAAACGAGATAAAGTGAGAGAGAAAGAGAGAGAGAGAGAGAGAGAGAGAGAGAGAGAATGGGAGAACGAGATAGAGAAAGAAAGAGAGATAAAAAGAGAGAACATGAGAGAAAAAGAGAGAATGAGAGAACACGATAGAGGGAGGGAGAAAGAGATAGATAGATAGAGAGAACATGAGAGAAAAAGAGAGAATGAGAGAACACGATAGAGGGAGAGAGAAAGAGATAGATAGATAGATAGAGAGAGAGAGAGAGAGAGAGAGAGAGAGAGAGAGAGAGAGAGAGAGAAAGAGATAGATAGATAGAGAGAGAGAGAGAGAGAGAGAGAGAGAGAGAGAGAGAGAGAGAGAGAGAGAGAGAGAGAGAGAGAGAGAGAGACATTGCACAAATGATGGTCTCAAATTTCCCATAGATATAACCATGCTTTGACCCTTTTTTGAGTCATTGCTGGATTTGACCATTGTGATGATGCCGTAGGGGCCTGTGATACGTTAATGAGCTCTTTCACCCACTGTTTCCCAGCCTTGGTCCCGGAGGCCCGAGAGCGGTAGGGGGGCATTCTTGGTCAAATATAACTGAGTACATTTCAATCAGTTATGTAGTAAATGATGAATTAAAAATGCTGAAAATCAATGAACACCAAATGCTCGGCTGTGCTGCTAACTAAGAGCTGATTAGCAGTAGCTACAAGCCGGTTACTAGCATGATAATGGCACTGCTTGCCACAGAACAGACAAGATATTTGGATATTTTTTTAGATGTTTTAAATACATATTTTTTGTTGACATTCGAGTGGCTGTGCTGCCCTATGCGCCAGGATGCCCTCATGTCTGTGCTTCTTTCTAGCTCTCCCCTTTAGTTATGCTGTCTTAGCGAGTCTTGCCGAAGCTCCTGCCTGCACTCAGACCACAATGTACATTCTTAATCAAACATTTCAGCATCACTAACAATCTCTCTCTCAGCATCACTAACAATCTCTCTCTCTCTCTCTCTCTCTCTCTCTCTCTCTTTCTCTCTTTCTCTCTCTCTCTCT
>JBBPDA010000126.1:11987403-12002742 GCA_037974385.1 Arnoldichthys spilopterus
ACGTGTGCACATGTGATGGGTTAAATGCAGAGGTTGCATTTCGTTGTGGTGCTTGAGTGTGTTCACAATGACAAATACTCACTTTCACTGAAGAGCGCAACTACTGTTTAAGCTATGCAGGCGATTTTCATAGATTAATCACAGCTAATGAAAATCTGGACATGTCTTGGTTGATCATCTAAATTTACAGTAGAGGGAAAGTTGTGCCACTTTCATTGTTTGCTATAAAACACCTGAAAAACACGTCTGTGGCTCAGCTGAAGGTGATGATGAGTTTACAGAGCCCTTATAAGTCTTTTAGAGAGGCAGAGGAAGTAAGCATAAAGTGCATTCACTGAAAAATGCATCTAATGTAAGCTAATAAGTCTGTGTTGAACAAATTTGAATGACGCTGGTGTGAATATCAATATCTCATTATCACAGGCATCCTTTCTATTTACAATTCCAATCAGCTAGTGCACTGAGATGTGTTTAACACTGTTTATGATAAGCAATTAGGCAGTAAATAGTCACACTCAAACCAAAATGTAAATGAACACAGATTTTTCCCCCCTTCCTCTCCCTCAGGGAGACTTGGATGGAGTGCAATATTTAGAAATGTCAAGCTGGGTTTTATGGGAAATATTGAATGCTAAGCTGACAGCTAACAGAGCTGGAACAGTTTAATTTATGATATCTCCAGCTTGTAAAGCCACACTCAATATGACGGTAATATTGAGTTGTAATTCAAGATCCTGTGGCCTGAGGTAAGTACCATCTCTCTCTCTGGCACACAAACATAAGGCACACACACAGCCTTTCTCTCCCTTCCCCACACAATATGCTGCTCTTGATGTATAGCACTAGCTATATGTGCATCTGCTATTCCCAACAGACCGCCCCAGTTGTCTCAGTAACAACGGAACAGGCACTCCTCGTGTTATCTTGACCTGTGAGAGCACAGCAGCCACACCTCTCTCAGCACAGCACCCTCCCCCCTGGCCTACTTAGCCTCAGTAGTAGTGTTTTTGTGGGGAAAAGGAGCTCCAAGGAGTAAATCTGGGTCCCAGTTCAATCAGAGTAAGAAAGCACAAAGAGAACTGAAGCACTACAGCATGCTGTACCAAAAAAGATGGATGGGCAGAATGGCGTATTTGCATAACCATCATGTACATGTGCATCATTTCTTACAACAATGGAAAGCCCAAAGGCTTACACTGGTTTAAAAACTCAACCTTCAGAAGAGGAATTCCTCCCATCGTTTTCAACACTATTCAAATATTACACAATCACATGGTGCTGCTATTGAGACTAAACCTTGCATCTCCATTTTTGTCTTTTACTGTTATTTGAGAGCAGCAGTTGCCCTTTACATTGTGTAGCTGTTTAAAGAAGAGTGGACTAATAGAAATCGTCCAAAATTACTTGGGAAGCAGTCTTTTTATATTAATTTCCATTATAAGTTTGTTTTCTCACTCCTGAAATATATTAATATAATAATATAATATATATAATATATTTTGTTCCAAACGTGGGGCAAAAACTGTCTGCACTTCTGACCTTTTTACATTTCAATATCAAAAAAGTGTAGTGAAAGATTTTTCCTAAAAAAAACAGCAAGCGTACAACTGTAGTACCATTTCATCAAACTCGTATCATATTAAACATGTCCTCTTCCACGACGCGGGTGTGACTGAAGGCTTGAATCTGCACTTCTGAGAAAATGACTCTGCTTATTTCAATGGGTCATGGGAGAAAATTACGTTTACATTGAATTCCAACATTTTATTGATAATTGTGACTCCAAAGGGTTAATTAACATTAGCTTCAGCTCATTGGCAGCTGCAGCAGAAACATCATCGACTGAGGTTTTCTGTTTTGTAGGCTTAGGTCAAGATGCTGCAAGCTCAGCAGTTCAGGGCACAAGCGACCTTGTTATATCTGCCCCGCTCTGCCCTCCTGGCCCCTTCACAAGTCGAGATAAACTGCAGACAAAACATGGTTTATTCCCCCTCTCTCTCGCTCTCACTCTCTCTCTCTTTATTGATCCTGTGGTGAGGCCTCAACACCGCAGCTTACAGACATCACCCTTCACAACCTTGCTGCCATCAATGTGACATTCATCTAGATACCCAGACAGTGAATGTGTGTTTGTGTGTGTTTGTACGTTCATGTGTGAGAGAGAAAGGCACAAATTATTACAATGTCGCCTTCAGACTACCAACCATACTGCACGCTCTGTCCCTACACACAGCGCTGCAGCCTGAGTCATTTACAAGCCCTGCAGATGTTTAAGGCAGACAGATTAAATATACTAGTACTGTGATTATATAGCTACATGCTGTGACTGTGGTGTGTAGGTGATATCATATATCACAATAAGCACCATCCAGTGTGTAACCGCGTGTTTCATTACAAAGAGCTTTAGAAGTGACTTAAGTAGAGGCTCTAGAGGTGGTGTAGTGGTCTAAGGTATAGCCCAGATGTGGGGATAGCTTGATTCCAAACAATGCTAGGAGTCCAAGAGAGCTGAACTGGTCATGCTTAATTGGATGGAGACGTGCCAGTATGTGAAATGGACAAAAACAATGCGCTGATTTTTTAAATGTGGCTCTTCCAATTGAACACAAACTAAACTAACTGTATACTAAATATACTGAAACTTATTTTATTGTAATATATTTTGTCATATAACCCAGCGTTAGCTCCAATATATCAGAACTAAACTGGTGATTCTGTATTATGACATGGTCAAAGACTGGATTATTTTGATCAAAATTGTCTTCTGTTGATTTGCATGTATACATTATCAGAAATACTCATCCAGAACTGCTGCAGGAAGCTCACAGCACATTGAACAGCCCAGTTTTATGATAACCATTAACAACTGGGACATTGTGCAGCCCAGGGCTGAGCAATATGGCTGCATTTATCATATCATGATAAAAATGTTAGTTTAGTGAAGTGAAATTGACTTGTTTGTTATTATGAACACAGCCCATTACAAAAGTATCCACTACAATGAAATGTGAACTCTGCATTTAACCCATCCACATGTGAAGCAGCGGGCACCTATCAGCAGTGCCTTGGGAAGCAGTGTAGTGAGACAGTGTAGTGTAACCTTGTTCAAGGGTACCTCAGTGGGACCTGGGCTAGGACTTGAACCTGCAACCTTCTGTTTACAAGGGCAATGTCCTAACAACTAGGCCACCACTGCCTAAAAAGCTCACTAGCAGCTAGATTCGAACACGGGCTATGCAGGTAGGAGTCAGTGATACAACCATTTATCCTACAACCACCAGCAATGTGTGAGATCCACTCTCAGTGTTGATCTATGCAACGCGAATGCTTGATTGTTTCCTCTGTCCTGGAAGTCGCTTTGGATAAAAGCGTCAGCCAAATGATTAAATGTAAAATGTAAATGTAAATGTACAACCAAGTGGCTTTTTTTTTTTCTTTTTTTTACAGGGGAGAGCTTGAACGCAGCCCCCCATTACTGGATATTATGCAGTTGAGATTACCACATTTGGGGAATCCACAAAGGTTAGAATGGCCAAAGAGCAACAACAGAGCTTGGGTGAAGCACCTTTGTAATCATGGCATCGCCCCTGCCAGGTAAGTATGCCACATGCTTTTGTGACCCTATCGTGATGTCCTCCATTCTTAAAAAGCACAGACCAACTGCCTGTTTTATTAAAGAAAGGCAATAATCATCAATTCAGTAATGGAGCAAAAATGACCAGGATTCAGATGTCAGAAAAAAATGATGCATATTATGACTGTAAAATATTTTAAGAATCTTTATTTTTTTGGCCATATTTCCCTTTCGCTAGTGCAGCCCAATTCCCAGTATAGCCGTGGGTCTTCCAGTGTGTTACCATGCCTCTCCCTCCTTTCTCCGGCTGAGAACAGTGAATGAAAAATAAGCCATATGCTCTTTGCTTCTCTCCTCCCTCTTTCTTTCTTCTCTCTCTCATTTCTCCCATTTGCAGCTTGCTCTCTTGCTCTTTTTCCTCCCCCCTTTTTTGTCATCCCTCCTTATCACCTCCTTCTCTCCATCACTCACACTTCTCTTAATCAAGCTTCTTCCCTCGCTCCCCTCCCTCTTCCACTTTCTTTTATCCTATTCTTTCTATCTCTCACACTCTCTCTGCAGATGTGTCGCAGGGTCCCTGCAGATCCCTCCCTCCGTCAGGCGCAGACGCTGCGCGGCTCTAAATCGGGCGTGATTAATGACATCTCCATGCACCGGGCGTTCTTAATTAAATAACACCGCTTAATTAGCAAATGATTTATGCCCATAATGGACGCCTTAAGATGTCATGATGAGGAAAAAGGAGACGGTCTGCTCCTCCTTTTCCTCTTTGCTCTCTCTCTGTGTCATCTATCTCTATCTCTCTCCCCCTCATTGTGCTTGGCCCCCCTGATCTGACAGTCTGAGTGAGCAAGCAAATGGGACGGTGATGGAACCAGCCAACAAGTGCAGGTTACCATCCCGTGATGATGTTCTGCCTCGAATCAAAATGAGTCTCTCTGTGCTGTTGTGCGACAGCCCCAGTACGGCTAGACACGCTCCATCAGTCATTCAGCCGTTAGTAAAGCTAGACACTAAAGACCCTGGCATTATCTTTTGAACGTGCTTCACCCTTGCGATGAATAGACATTATTTCAGTGACACTCTCGATATTTTTTTAAACATCACTCTCTGTCCAGTATAATTACAGTAATTTCAGCATTCATCAGGAATCCTTTGTATTATTTAGACTACCTAAAGCTAATCCTGATGTTTGACTGAGCTTGGTAATGAAGAGGGCTTCTACACAGATGACATACTCCTCCACAGCTGGTCCAAAGTATGACTTTTCAAAAAGTCGCTTAAGAAAGAGCATCACATCGATTGACTGGGGCAGAGGAAGGTCATGCAACCCAGAGAGAGTGAGGCAAATTGCAGTTTGCTGTTGCAAAGCACTTTTTTTAGGTTTGGTTTCTTCTTTTTCTCTGTAATCGTGGATTAAAGAGCAAAAGATCATGCATTAAATCATTCAGGGCCTACAGTTAACTGCAGTGTTTGTCACATCTGGATGCTTTAGATCGTATTAAAAGAAAAAGCTTCAAATCCATAAAATATAGTGTAAATAAGACATAGAAATAGTATTTTTTCCTTTCAGGAATTGTGCTTTCTGTCTGGTTAACATTTCCAGTGCTGTGCCAGCTTCATGTAATTGTGATTTTAAAAGGCCAGTTTTTAAAATCAAGCCTATAGCCATGTAGTGCCACAACTGGACTATTTTTCAGGATTTAAGCTAGAACCTTTCTTCCACAAAATGCTTTTACTATTGCTACAACGTACGAAGACATTGTACTGTATAGAACTATATGCTTCCAACTTTGTGCCATTGACTTGGTGAAGGTCTTTTCCAGTTCTGGCATGCCTGTGTACTAAGCAAAGTCCATTTGACGGACATCTCCAGTGATCACAACCCCAAGGAACACTTTTGGGATACATTTAAATGTTATTTGTGAGCCAGGGCTACTCATCAAAAAGCAGTGCCTGACCTCTACAAATGCTCTATTGATTGAATGGAAACAAATTCCCACAGACACACACCACAGAATCTTGTGGAAAACATTCCCAGTGGAAGCTCTTATAGTTAGAGAGGGGGCCAACTGATTTTGTAATGGGATATTCAATTATTGGTTGTCCACATACTTTTGGCCATATATGTAAATGACTAAGCTACACTGCACAAATAGGTGAATTTATGTAAATGTTTTGGTTGTCATAACACAAAACCAGTGAACTTAGCTTAGCTCTATGTTGCTCGATTTTCAGCAATAAGGTGCTAATTTCATATTTGGAATAAATGATATGTTTTAAACTTTAACACTGTTTTTGTAAAATGTCAAGCTATTTTATTTTTTAAAAAATGGTAAAAATGTGTCCTTTAAGGAAATTATTATTTAAAATTAGGAAAACATAATGATTTCAAATTGGATTATCATCAAGTCCGAGGTAAATGTGACATTTATGTTCAGTAAAAGAAATTACAGTAAGCTCTTAATGTGATTTTCCAATTAAACATCTTACTTCCCTGATTTTTCACATGTGCAATGCTAATATGACTTTATGCATTTAATAAAAGGGGAGGTGCAAGGACGAATGCACACTTTTGTTGCCGAAATCTGATTTCTGGGTAAGGGCTGGAGGGGAGTCGGGTGAATAGGCCTCCTGCAGGCAGGAAGGTCACAGAGAATAAAAGAATATCAATGAGATGAAATGAGAGGCAACAGATGCTGTCTGGGCAGAAAGACAGCAGGTGAGACAGACAGCTCGAAGCATCGCACGCGAGAAAGGTGCAGCAGGAAGACAGAAACACAAACATACACCTAGACAGCTAGAAAAGGAGGGGCATGCACACCCTCAGCCACACAGATGTGCAAATGTATAGAGTGAAAATAAAACAAAGCCTCAGACGCGCGATACACAATGAGCCAATGCACTCAGGCAGACAAAAGCAGGTAGCTTTCCACAAAGAAACGCACACCTACAGAAACACCAGACAGGCAAATGAGACAAAAGCTATGCAAATGAACACAAACGTGCCATTTGAACCTGTGTGTAGCGCTGGCCTCACGCGTGTAATCAAAGCTACTGCTATACATACTGCAATAAACCGAAGACGCCTCTGCATTAATGTTCAGCTGGTCATGAAATAAGCTGGATGATTTTACTCAGCATCCAGCACCAGAGAAGGAAGAGCTGAAATAACCTGGGGAAATACTTGGACACACATCTGAAACCATTAAAACTGGAACTGTTCGCTATCTCGATTGCTTTTGGTTGTTGTTGTTGTTGTTTTTCACCAGCCCAGAATCCCTCTTGCTCCTTCTTGTTTGGAGACAGCACTCTTTTTCTATCCCTCTCTCTTTGGGGGTTTGGAGAGACCGCCTATGCATAAATAAGGATGATTATGTTGAATTTTCTGACAGGGAAGAAAAATATGCATAAGATTAACTCTTAAAAGACAAAATTTAAAGATGATAAGATACTTAACTTCTAAAATAATTTGCATCCGTTTTTTTGAAAAAAATGTATTCAGAATGTGGATGTTAACTGTGCCAAGAATTGTTTAGAAGTCTCTCTTTCTTTCTCTCTCTTTTTCTCGAGTGCTTGTGTAGTGCCCTGCTTGTAGCAGGTCTCCTGCAGTAAACACGCCGAGCTCCCTGTGTGTCTGCTGTCTACACAGGTGTAAACACTAATTTCTCATGACAGAGCAAAAAGTCCTCCCCGAGACCCCTGACAGAATGGGCAGAAAATTAGATGGAAGGAGAAAGGGAGAATGGGGCTGGGGGTGGAGAGAGAGGGAAACTGAGAAGGAGGGAGCAGTCCAGTAGAGAAACACAGTGCCACAGCAGGAGAGCCTCTCACTCTGGGCTGATGGATTTACCTGCTGTGTCACAGTGCCACCTATTGGCACTGATGTGTGCCACATAATTGAAGTGTGTTTTAAGAATTCTGTTGGGGTGGGGATGTGACTCGTAAGGACTATAATGGCAGCTGGGCCAAGCTTAATCAAGCTCTTATACAGCCACAATAAAACAACACAAGCTCCTGTTACACTGCTGTATTTCTTTACATCCCGCCTGCGAAGTAAATCAGAATCCCAGCCAAGAGCTTTGAAAAATAATGCAATTTACTCTTGCGTTGCATTCTGCATTTATAGGTCAATTCTTCATTGACTAATGACACTCAGTGATGTGTTTTTTTTGTCTCCTAACCAATCAGAGCAAGTGGCTATGATGGATGTCTCTGTCATGGCTCAGAGCATGTGAGAAACGAGCTGACCATAAGAGCAAGCCCTCAACAATCCATACTAAATGACCCAAATCCTGCTCCACAACACCAGCATTTCCTGGCCATCGTGGACTAACATGCAACAAAATGTGAAAGCAGCCTCCTTTACTCCACTCATTACATTTATATGGAAAACAGCAAACGAGCCCAGACCACAAAAGGGGAACCTCAATGTCAATCTTCTGCACTGCAGTTTTCAAAAACAAACTGCGTTAATTTAAACAAAGGGAAACATTTTTGCATAATTTATTTAAACAAGATCAGCACTGAGCTTAGAATATTTCCATCACAGTTATTTTTATTTATATCAATACTGATGATTTTTTTTTTTTTTTTTTTAGAAAATATGATGTGAAAGAGCACCTGCATCCAGCTCCTCACACATTCTGAAATGTGTGTCCTGAAGGGTTTGAGGGGGGTTTGCAGCGCGAAACAAAGGAACAGCCACCAGGCATTGCCTACAAATGTCTGGTTTATCTTCGGTCAACTGAGAGCATCCTTGGAGAGATGTATTGTGGTCATAACTCTCACACAAACACACCCAATTGTCCTCCTGGAGCTATGAGCCAAATCAGAAACTGGAGATATTGGTGTGAAACTGTAACCATAGGCTGTAAGCAGGACATCCATCTTGTTTCATGATGGAACCAAAATGCCCACTACGATCTTTAAAAGATGAGTGCCTGCTGTTACGAGACGACTAGATAATTCATCCACACACTATTCAAAAATAGGTTAATGCTAAAAAAACACTACTGGTATCTCATGCCATCCATGTAAATGATAGAGTTGTATGTATGGACAGCAAATGACATGTTATGAAGGGAGTTATCTCTGCAGCAATCTGTTCAAAATTATATCAGTTTACTGCATATGTTCATGTACAATTACGTTTCGTCTGATTAGGTTTTAAAAATAAAAAAAATATCATTTTTGACATGTTTTTGCACCCTGCTAAACCAGTAACACTACCTTTAACAGACATCACAGATTGCAAATGCTTTGTGGTTTTTTTTTTAGGATTTTCCTTCTTAATTCTCAAGTGTTAGCACATTTAGCACAGGCTTAAAGAGCGACATTTTATAATGTGTTGGAATGGTCATACACTCACTGCTATTAATGTCCCCTGTCTATCCAGTCTGAACGAGTCAAGTAAGGCTTAACAACTATAGTTCTATAAAAGTTCTATAACTTTAAAACTTAAGAGTGTCCAAAGCTTTGCACATTAACATCAGCTTAACATATTACCCTATTTCCAGACCTCTCTTGCAGGAAGTCCAGCATTTACAACAGTTACCATCCAACACCTGCTTCAGCTAATCAGTGTAAACTAAATCAGGTGATGGAATTTACCACGTCCATGCAAAAAGTTGACCGCAGTCTGAAAGTGAGGAACCAAACTTCTGATTTCTTTTCCTAACTTTAGTCTTGAAACCATAATACTGAAAAATAAAAAAACAATTACTGAATTTATGTTTATTTATATTTAATCAAATGCTATATACTGTTTCACAGACACTGGTTGTCTAGATAAATATTGCGCTGGGGACCTGAATGTCGCAGGTTCAAGTCCCGGCTCAGGCACTACTGAGGTACCCTTGAGCAAGGTACCGTCCCACTACTCTGCTCCACGTCTTGGAAGTCGCTTTGGATAAAAGCATCAGCCAAATATGTAAATGTCTAAGACTTTTGCATTGTTCCACCCTGAAAGGGCTGAGGGATCACGAACTCAAGTAATATTTTTCTCCATAATCACTTAAGCCACATTAACCAAACTTGCCCAACAACATAAGAGTTGACACTTGGGTAAATATATGTTGATGGAACTGACTGATGGCTGTGGCCCATATTTATGACAAAAACATGGAACACACAATATCAGAACACAGTTAAAGCCTTACCCCATGCCTCCAGTCACGAGGAGCACGAGGTTATAGATGTGAGAGAAGATGAAGAGGAAGAGGATGGTGCTAAAGAACATTGTCATCCAGGAGCCATGGTCCTCACGGAACATCTTCAGACGCAGGTACCGACCTAGTACACAGAGACAGAGGGTTTCACTGTCAGCACGTTTTCATCTCAGTCTTCAGCAGGATTTCTCAATGAAAGTGTTCATCAGTCTCAGTTATATACTGTACGGTTTCATCTGCGTGGTTATATTGATGAAGGAGTTATAGAACACATTAATTGCTACAGCAGACCGTGAAAATAATCACTCTCACTTAAGGACTTTATTGTGTATTCAGATCAAGTTGATCACTTTGAGCTCGCTTTAATGATGACTCGGCTAGCAGTAATGGGTTCTGCACTATATAAACCCTTTAGTGCTCTGCAGGGCATTCTCTTCAATCAGGACCGTCACCTCATAATGCACTTGGTGATCTCCTGTTTGGGAATCGTGATGACTTTATATGATCACAGAGATTGTTCTGACATGCATAACCTGTAAAGCTGTTTCTTTTCTCCTCCCTGAAGAATCAAATGATGGCAAAAAATCAAATCATTGCAGGATAATGCGCTCACTCTCTCTCTTAGAGAAGGTGAGATTGATTCAGATAGCAATGTGGCTGCTCTGAATGCATAATGATGTCCTTCTGTTTCTCCTTTGACTCCATGTTGCAGGGAAATTACGTCTTCACTGTGGACTGTACCATTCCGTATGACCTTGGTTAAAGCTCATGCTGTAGAATGATTATTATTGGCTATAATTATTGGCTTGGGTGTTTCTAAAAAATGCATATTTGTTGCAGTAGCTTTGTACTACAGTTTAAAGTATAATAAATAATAGTCAGTGTCCTTTGCATGGCTGGAGCGGATGCGGTTTTCCAACATTGCTCCATCATGTCAAGGTGAATGCGTTTTCTGTATTGTCCTATGAATAAAAAAGTAACTTTTCAATCATTTCTGGACAACCAATAATCTACAAGGACGACTTTTTTTATGGATGGGTTTGCCTGGGTGGTCAACTGTCTTTGTTGCTTTAAAACTATAGAAATCATAAAGAAGAATGAGATGGAATGAGAATAAACGCTCATAACAGGCCTTAATGGCAGTGGCTGTTATAGTGCAGTGATTGCAGAAATGCAGAAATTCAAAAGCAGTTGACCTCACAGTACCGTGTTCACTACACTGATGTTCAGTTCACCACAGTACACACATTACAGATGTTAAAATATTACTACACCCACACTGTATGAATCTGTATTTAGGCTGTACTCCTGGTTCAGGACACAATCTTGTGTGGAGCATTAACCCTTTAGTGTTCAGGTCAATTATGGGGTCGAGCACATTTTGAGTCATTAACTGAGCTTTTCTGGCCATTAAAGGGTTAAACAGAATTAAGTGCCAAACCTAAACGATGTAAGCACTTTGCATGCACATCACATATGGACATACAGCTTGTTACCTAGCATCTTGTTGCATCTCAATGTAGCATTGAGTTTATTGTAATGAGAAACTGCTCATTTACAATACAGAACAAACACAAAACTACATCATATATCTGTGTACGTCTCTCAGAATGATCAGTGGTTGTACAGCTGAGTTAAAGCTGTTCCAGAAACACACTGTGACTGAGTTATGGCCTGCATTAGCCTCTTTCCTGGACACAGCTGTCTGGCCACCACTCAAGACATGATCAGTCCATTTATTTGCCCACTACACTGTGTCCTTCTGGCTCAGACCTCTCAGATCTGTTCAAAGCACCCTCCTGGATCGTTTACCCTACAGACAAATATCAGTCCAGGCAAATATCAGTCTGGTACAGGGTCCTAGTATCTAGACTCCACCTTTACATATACCAGGACCATGTTCATGTTCTTCATGTTCTACCTTAGATATAAACATACTAGTGCTCCTGCCCATATCCTTCACTCTATCTTAATCTCCTAATCTCCAGTAAACCCACTGCAGCCTTTGGACAGTGGGTGGAAGCCGGAGCACCCGGAGGAATCCCACCTGATCACGGGGGGAGCGTCCAAGGCACCAGTGGTTGACCCAGGAAACAAACCCAGGACCTGCATGTTGTGAGGCAACAGCACTCTGTTGTAATTCATATGGTTTTATTCATTTTATAGGATTGAGAGGGCAGTAGTGGCCTAGTGGTTAGGACACTGCCTTTGGGACCTTAAGGTCACAGGTTCGAGTCCTGGCCTGGGCACTACTGAGGTACCCTTGAGCAAGGTACCGTCCCACGACACTGCTCTCCGGGCACTGTTGATAGCTGCCCGCTGCTCCACGTGTGCATGTCTGATGGGATAAATGCAGAGGTCACATGTTGTGGTGCTTGAGTGTGTTCACAATGACAAAAAGTCACTTTCCTTCCTTGTTTGCAACCTATCCTTATCCCTTAGAAGCGAACAGTTTTGTATTGGTGTCTTTAAGACATTCCTTATAAAATCAGTGTGAAGGGGCAAGGCTAACCTACTGTTTCAAAAAAAAGAGGAAAGCTGCTTTGTCTGTGAGTTGTGCCAGCTTGCCTCAACTTCACTATTCATAGACTATTTCACAAATAATCAGTAAAATACAAAATCAATACTGTATCCGTGTCTATAAAGCTCCCCCGTTTTCCCCAGTCCAGTTCTCACTGTACATTAACGAGTGCCACTCCAAAGACCCATTGGTCAGGCTGCTGAAATGTGCTGATAGCAGTGCATCATGGTGTGTGCCAAAACACTTCAACCTGCCTTTCCCTTCAGCAGCAGCCTAACACAAGAAAGTAAAAGAAGTCAGTTCAGGACATTCAGTTTCTCTAAGTCCACTCTGACCCACTTCTAAACTTATTCACTACCTGCACCACCAGCTGGTTCTTGTTGGTCTCTGCCCTCTTTCCTTGTAGTTGTCTAGAATAAAGAGGAATTCTGGGAGGACTTATACACACCACACCCCACCCTGATGTCACCCCTTCACTAACCTGCCGATACAGACAAAATTAAGCCTAGTCACCTGCATAGCAATTCATCTCCATAGTTTCTTCCCTTTGATTACACATATTCTCAGAGATGGCTTCTAACTTGCTCCTCCTTCTACACCTCTTCCTTCTCCACTACACCAGGGTTCATGTTCACACTGGTTAAACCTGAAAATCTGGATTTTCAGTGACATACTGTTGCATTTACCCTGAATCTATATTTACTCACTAATCTTCTTCTTTATTCTGTGCCAGCTTCGTTTACGCCTTTGGATAGAGCTTGCTGTACTATTTGCCCACACCATCTTCCGTCTTCAGTATCTTCCTGTGAGCACTATTGGAAGTCTGCCCAGTAACTCCTCTTGTGTGTGCAGTATGAGTGAACAGTTCTGAAGAATGACGGCCTCATATGTTTTATATGCACATGTCCTTGGATGTTGAATGTACAAGTTGTGTTTTCTTTCACACTGACTTTAAAGCCCCATGCTGCTGAAGCAAGTGTCTGCTATGCTCGTCACACTCTGCAGCAAAATGTTTCTGATTTTGATTCACTTATACAAACTACACCTCATATCCAGTTCCTCCTCCACCAAAACACATTGCTACAGTTACTATCCAGGATGCTGGGAGTGGGTGTGCTGATGGAGCTGTAGCAACCCTGGTTTTCAGGATTATGCAATAATTTTTTTTATTAGAAAAGAACTGAACTTTTAAATAACTGTTGCATGATAAAGACATGGGTATGTGTGTTTGGGCTTTCCAAAATCTGCTAAAGAGTCATTTGCCCTCTTCTACTCTACTCTATTCACTTCAATTCTTTTCTATTCTATTTCATTCTATTCCATACTTTTATATTCTGTTCTATACGTTAAACACGACATTTTACAAGTGCTTCCCTTATCTTTGTCAACATAACTTTGTCATTGTGAACACACTCAAGCACCACAACGAAATGTGACCTCTGCATTCAACCCATCACATGTGCTCACGTGGAGCAGCAGGCAGCTACCAACAGCGCCCGGGGAGCAGTGTAGCGGGACGGTACCTTCCTCAGTAGTGCCCGGGCCAGGACTCAAACCTGTGACCTACAGGTCCCAAAGGCAGTGTCCTAACCACTAGGCCTCCACTGCCCACTTAGTGTTATCAGCCTAATGTAATAACATTGAACACAATTTATTTTTAACCATTAACATCTCGCATGGCATGTGTTTAGTTGTGAAATCCATGAATCTGACTACGAGTGGCACAATAAACGATGTCTTCTCATATCCCTGGCTTCTATAAGTGTATAGAGGTAATATTTCTCAGATGATAAGAAAGCCATCGATGGCTGTTATAGATGAATTAGTGGGGCTAAGACCTCTTTCTATCTTTCATGGAACAAAAGGCATCCAATTAAGTTCAACTTTTGGCATCCAAACGGTTTTCTTTGCAAATGAGAAGCTGATTATTTTAAACTTCTATGGAAATTTGAAAACCACCACCACCAACAGGCTGTGAGTGAAATGTGATTTGGGTAAGATGGGGCTGATTCACCTCTTGCTTCGGCTGTAGAATTATACAGCCCATTTGTGATTCAGTGTGAAATGCACTGGGATGGATAATATGGAGTTAAACGCCTCTAGATTGTTCTACATTTGTGGCCAATGTTTGTAAGCCCACAACATTCAGCTCCACCTTCCTGCTGTCTGTAGGCTGAGTTAGACTGATAAAAAAGCCATTAGGCCAATCATACTCAAACCGTCAGAGTCAGGGGGAAGAGGGAACATAATACATTTAAGTAAGATATTTTTACTTGCTGGTTTAGAGTCCTTAAGTGATTATCTGAAGAGCCTTTCCTATGTCGTGCTACAGTGTGTGAACTACTCATGCAACTTTTAAGCTCTCCCATCCAATATTATGACAAGTCTCAACTGATATTAGCATATACACTGATCAGCCATAACATTAACAACACTCACAGGTAAAGTAAAGTAAAGTAAAGTAAAGTAAAGTAAAGTAAAGTAAAGTAAAGTGATCCAAGGAGGCACAGCTGTTTCAGCAGCATGAGGGACCTACTGAATACTAGAGAGGTGGTGTTAATGTAATGGGTGATCGGTGTAATTTCCACAATAAAAGACCTTCCACTTTTAGATTTATACGCAATGTATTGTTTTCTTTTATATCTGCAAAAATATTTCCTCATCTGCCTCTGAGCTTTTACAGCCTGTAGAATCTGCAAATCTTTTTGACATGTACAGGTCTGTCCCCATGACACTCTTACAGCTGGACTGCAGCATTTCCTCAGTGCTGGTCCCAGTTTGGGTAATTTCAGGGTTTGTCTCAGTTGCATAATTAGATTGATTTGCATGAGTGAACTTAATTGCATTGGTTGCTCAAAGTCTTGGCTCTTGTGGAGGTGAACTGTGTCAGAACTGTAGATTTGACTGATCTGATTGAGTTTGGTGTCTGTTGACAGAAGGAGAGAAAATAGAGGATAAAGCAATATGGGGAAAAGCCAGGTAAATGAAAACAGTGTGTGTGTGTGTGTGTGTGTGTGTGTGTGTGTGTGTGTGTGTGTGTGTGTGTGTGTGTGTGTATATCCTCTCTCTCCCCC
>JBBPDA010000126.1:12016619-12043839 GCA_037974385.1 Arnoldichthys spilopterus
GGGAGAAAAAGAGAGAGAGAGAGAGAAAGAAGGAAAAAAGAGAGGAAAAGAGAGAGAAAGAGAGAGAGAGAGATAGAGAGAGAGAGGAAAGAAAAAAGACAGAGAGACAGACAGAGAGAGAGGGAAGGAAAGAAAAAAAGAGAAGGAAAGAAAAAAGAGAAAGAGAAACAGACAGGCAGACAGACAGATAGAGAGCAAGTGAGAGCTCTGCTTACAGTGAAAAGATTCAGCATTATACCAACATGAGTTTATCTGCCTTCTGGTCTGACTCTGCATGGTGTGAATAACAGTATGAGGAAGCACAAATTAAGCACAAGTTACTGAAAGGCAACATTTGAAAAATGCTGGGAGATATTGTGTGCATAAAGTACTGAATACCTCTGTAAAACACACAGAGACACACAGACACATACAGAGACAGAAACAAAGATACGCGGGCAGACACAGACACAGACAGAGACAGATACACAGAGAGACAGAGACAGACAGAGACAGACAGAGACACAGATCCGTGCGCAGACACACACACACAGACACAGTTAAAGAGTGCAGGTGTAATTTGCCATCAGAATGAGAGAGTGTACGCGTTTGAATTTTCTGGGTCATTGTAAACAATGCAGTTCATGCATCAGGAACCCGGAGTCAAAGTTCACAACTTATTCAGAACAGTTTACAAAAACATTTCAGTAATGTCACATGACTCTCCAACCTTGCCATCCACTATAGCACAGTCAGCACTTTTTTAACTAAGCCTTTAGTTCTTTTGAGTTTGTGCTAAAGGAGATGCTCATTTATTTTATTTCGGATAACTGAGGCGTTGCATAAAAGAGATGACAGATCAGGGGAGTGGGGGATGGGGGGGGTTAAAATTGGTGTGTGTGTGGTAACAATGCATTATAGATGACATTTATCTGCTACTACTTTCAGCACAGACAGCCCAGCCCTCTCTCAGTGCTTTAGGATTACATAACACTGCGAGCAAAATGTTTCACAAAAGTCTGCTCTCCTCCTCTTCCATCCATCCATGCAACTCATTTGTCCAGTCGAAGTCCCATCACTAACACACCATCTGGTACCCCAGATTTCTACATTAAAATTGCTTGGATACACATAGACCCCCCTGTCTCTCTCCCCTCTCCCTCTGTCTCTCTCCCCTCTCCCTCTGTCTCTCCCTCCTAAATGTGTTGGATTTGCTGTGCTTAACAAACTCCATTGTGACTGGAGTGTTAACAGTGCTGGATTCTGATCCAATAAACCATATTCAACTCATTAAAGGCTTTGCCATTAGCTCTTCCAATACACACAGTAAGGTGCTCCACAATATTCGAACATGGCATTAATAATTAAACAACACTGAACCGCACGTACTAAAATGTCCTTACAGATCCTACGGGAATCAAGAAGTCTGCATTAAATATTAAAAGTATAGTTCTGAAAAAAATAATTTGCATAATATTCCGCTTACTCCAGGTGTAGCCAATCAGCCAACGGCATGCTTGGCGTCAAAATTTGGCTTCTTTTTTTTTTATAGTGCTGCAGTGATGAGGTTAAAGTCAATAGTCATCCACATCATCTCTGCACATACGCCCCCGACCCACTCAAACCACATCCAGCCTCATAGCTGCAGTCCAGTTAATGACAGAAGCAACATTTGGACAAACTTGGCATGTTGACAAGGCACACCCTCATCATCTCCTCCTACTGCACTGCACAGACTGCTCTCAGTGACCTGACTCACTTTAGGCTGCGAGTTCAGAATTCCAGAATTACTTTTACAGTAATGCCATTCAGGACAGATGAGGGGGGTCTGCCCTATAGGAAATGACTGGGCTGTGGTGACTAGCAAAACAACACTGCTGGATGTGATCCAAGGTGTCAAATCTACATGGCAACAAATTCAACAAGAGTGAACAAGAGACTGATCGGAAGGTGGAAATCACTAGACGTTGCTTTTCTTAGATGCGGTGAAGCGGAAGATTTGAGAGGTTAGAAATGACAGAGGCAGCCAGAAGCATGAAGTTTGGAAAGAATGGTAGGTGTGAAGGGTCTATAAGAGGCAGCAGAAGAGGCGAGACTAAGACGACACTGCGTTGGGGGAGAGTCAAGCCTTTACTTACTGTGACCTCAGTGTGTCATTTTTACTACATCACACAGAAAATTCTGGTTTAAGCTTTTGAGCTCCTGTTGTGCCAGTATAGGGCGTGGAATCACGAAACTTGTTCACTTATTAAAAGTCACAGCTGCTTCAACTAAGTGTCAAAACTCCTAAGCTATAGCATGTAGTTAGACACCATAACACCCCAATATTGTGTGTGGGGAGAGGGTTTGTATTAGGGGCTAGATGACTAGTCCTCTAATAAATCCTCTAGTTTGTGCAGTAGTAGACTAGTTGTAGGCAGTACCTGAAAAAAGGCAAAAGGAGGAAAGAGCAGAAATGAGATTTTCTACTCGACATAAAACCCTAAGTATTTTATTAGTAGAGGTTAGCGATAAACATTGATACAGTGTCATTTTTTAAATATTTTTCAGCACAATATTATATTCATACAGAGGAGCCAAAGAATGATATTTAAAATATAAATGTATTCCTTTTTGCCATGTATTTAATATATTTTTCATTTTGGAACCTACATCTACTCTGATACTACTGCTTCTCAAGTCAGAGTCGTCATGTTGGCTGCAGACACCCCTATATGTAACGCACCGTCTCCTTTCAAGTGCATTCAATCTGCTCTTCTCACAGCATCTGTTACTTGCTCATATAAGCAATTATACTCTATTAAAACAGCTAAAATAAACATTCATGCAACCCCTGGTATGTGTAATACTTTCTATTCTATTACAATATTCACTGCACATACAATTGTGTCAGACTTCAGTCCTTGCAGGTCACAGCACTGGAGATTTCAATCGTCTGCTTCACTAAACCCTCCTGCTTCAACTCATCAGATAATTAGTAAGGGATGATTAGATAGAGCTTTTAGATGAGGGAAAAGCTTATCTCTGCAGAGTAGTGTCCATGAAGGAAGGAAGTCTGACATGCCTAATATAACGGAACTGCTGAAAACAAAATGAAAACATCACAATTAAAAAGCCAAACCTCAAGGTTAAGATAGTATACGCACCAAACAGTCGTCGATGGAAGAAGAACTTCCCAACGATGAGGCCTGTGAAGATCGCCAGAATCCACATTAGCACCTTCAGGAAGTTCCACCCTGCACCTGGATACTTATTCACTATAAAGGAGAAACAATTCCCAACCACAATCATGTGGGCCTCTGTCTGGCTGTGGGACACAGGATCCTCAGCAAAGATGAGAAAGTTGAAGAAGGTCACTAGGTAGGCCACCACCAGGCGAGACCATGGGTGCTGAAAGTAGTAACGGAAGCGGGTATCTATCTCCATTCTGCGAAGCCTCCCCAACCAACAGCCACCTGAAAGAGAGAGAGTACTGAGCATTCATATCTTACAGGTCTCTTCGGGACAGAGATGACCAATAATTAGAGACAGTAGCAGATTATCCAGATTGAGATTACACAACAACACAGCAGTCATAAGAATTGGCAGCAAAGTGAAACACATGGCAGGGGTGCATCCAGATTGAGATTATAATCCATCATCAGAATTATTATCCCAGACAATGTCAAGACTGAGACTGATGAGCAAATCCTATACAGACAAGCAATATCCTCAGAAATACTTCTGCCACAATCATGTTGTGAATACCTCTTGCTTCTTTTTGACAAAATATAGGTTTGGCTATTACTTAAGATCAATAAAATGACTAAAATGACTTGTTGTACCTCATTGGTACTTGTACTGATCTGGGATTTGAACCGACAACCTTCGGTTCACTGGGGCAACTTATTACCCACTTATTAATCCACCAACGCCTCATTCTTTTACATGATCAGGATTAGGGCTGGGTGATATGGCCTATAATTAATATTGTGGTATTTCTAGGCTATAATTGTGATTCATGATATCTTGACATTTTACATTAATGCTCAATTTAACCCTTTGCTGCATACAATCACATCAGTATGATCATTTCAGTAATCCCTTCAACATATGTCAGCACTAAAACAGGCTAATATTCATTAGTCCTTTTACTGGAACAATGTTTAAACGTATGTGCAAATAGGGATAAATTACAAGCAATTTAAATGAAACAAAACATAATTTACTCAAACCAGGTAACTCCACCTATATAGGCTTTCCACACCAAAGGCTTGAAAAATGGTGACAATTTGTACTCAGTGTTGACGATATAGTCATGTACTACATGGAACAAGCCATGATCAGTCTAGTGTATCTGATATACTCGCCCAGCTCTAATCACCAGTGTGCAAAAACTGCATAGTAGGACATCATATGTCATGCTGACTGCAGACCCCCAGTATTCACACTGCTGAAATGTAGGGTATCGAAAATGTATCGGGATCACCAGCTAAAATAATAATGCAGGATCGAATCCCTTAGTAGGACAGGACTCATATCCACAAACCTAAGACCAAATAACAGCGGGCTCCATGAATCTTAGCACGTCCAAGTTGGATTAAAACTCTCCACATCAGTCCAGGCTGGGCTCCCCAGAGAGATCATCAGCATGTCTAACTCCCTCCCTGCTCCAGTTGCTTCCCGAAATACCCAGCGTGGAGATGAGATGTGATGTAAGGGGCTCAGAATAGCACTAGACTGCTGCTGCGAAATGCTCAGCACTGTAGTGGCATTTTGCTCGCATATGTGTAACGCAGCCAAAGGTGATGTTTACAGGATCAGAACAGCCCTCGTCTGCAGTGGCACGCGCAACAAAAAAGGCGCTCAGCGGAACGCCCGGTCTGCTGCTGTCTGCCAACACTACACACGTTGTATTCACGAGTAATACGTGTCTTGAGATCACCTTAATGTCTGCACCATTCTAACCACCGGTTACAGCGCACAAACTAGGGCTTATTCTGGAAAAGCAAACCAATAATCACTTCATTCATTCATCCCAGCATGTTTTTATTACAATTCCTACTGTTTACTTGCTTCGGCTCTTGAGTTGACAGCTCACAGCAGCACACATGCTAAGCAAACGACATTTCAGCGTGTTCATGTATCTAACATTCGAGTGTTTTACGTGAGAGAAGCCTCGCCCGGCGCGAAGAAAATAAGGCTCGTGCTCTTACGAAGGCAGTCCGGCAGCATATCCGAGCCCATCGCTTGGCCACGGCGCTTGGATGGGTTAGCTTAGCTCCCTCCGCCACTACGGCGAGCAGTGTCCGACTCTAACAGCTCGGGATCCCCGGGCGCGCACGCAGAGCCAGGATCGAGCATGAGTAGCACGGCGAGCAGCGCCGACCAACGCCGCTTCACTACAGAGTGATGTGTACACTGACGCTGAGACCGCCCCCTTAAACACACACGCACACGCGCGCGCGCGCGATTTGGTATTGCTGTCTTTGTGAGTACTGTAATACTGTATTTCAGTAATAATACATCATTGCCTAAACCCAACCCTAACCCCAGTAAACAAATGATCATCTTTGTACTTAAAGTATTTTGAGTAATACTGTAATACTTTGTATTTTTTTCTCAAAAAAGTTGAATTTGTGGAGAAAACAGTATGGTTTCTTGTGAAGATCCGCACAATGTTCTCACATCTACAGATTTTCCAGTATTCCCATCATTAAGAGGACGTCTGATTATCACAGAGTTAAATACATGTACACACCCCCACCCACCGCCGGAGTCAGCGCCCTGTCTACCTGCTCCACGCCGCTGAGTGTTCCCCTCAGTTGGTCCCGTGTTCAGGGTGTCCTCGGCCTCATGTGCAGTTGAGGGGGTTGAGGCCGACCCCGAGTGGATTATCGGCGGAAGTTACTGTTGCTAAGAGACGCACACATCCTCACATCCTCTCTCGCGCTCTCTGTTGTTGTTTTGGTTTGCTGGCTCAGGAGCGGGGTGGTGAATGTAGGAGCAGAGCTAAAGGCTAACAGGAGAGGGCTCATACCATGAACGCAGTGGGCCAGAACAATAACACACACACACACACACAAACACACACAGATTAGCAGAAGCGGCGAGAGCAGCTTCTCTCCTGGTACAGCACACAGGGCGGGATCATGCAGTAAGCCTGAGAGAACATGGCAGATGTGTTTTCATTAGCAGGCTAATGCCGGATGCAGACGTAAGTCAAAAGCTGTTATGGCATAAATAAGTCCATCCATTTATAGAGGCAGGGCCTTTTCGTTTTATATTCATACAATTTACAAATCTGATGGCTTTAAAGTCAAGCTTCCTCAGGTTACTACCAGAGCAAGGGCCCAACAACGGATATGCTAACGTGTTAACCATTCCTGCGGATACACTACGTGTAGAAAAGAATCACTCCCTTCGAAATATTCACATTTTGTTGCTTTGCCACCTGAAATAAAGATAAAATATTTCTCCAGCTGCTTTATTTAATGCAACTTTGAACAGTTAATGCATTTTTCGTACTACACATGTTTAAGGCTGTTGAGATGCTGACAGGTCACAGTCACGGACGGATTCCATGTTTTGTTCTGCGGTCGACAATCGCAATGAATTAACACTACAAAGGACACGAGTCAACGAAAAGAGGCGAGGGACATTGGCCTTAGCTAAAAAAAGCAACACGATGGAGAGCATGGCTGTATCATGGTAAACTGAGCAAACTGAACATAATGTAATGATTTATTGACTCCCTGTCACCACTCTGTTCACACTACACGAATGTCTGACTTGTAATGGGGAGTGAACAAGGCATAAGTAAAAAATATAACAGCAACAGTTCAAAAAGAAGATAAAAAAAACTGAATCACTGAGATGGTTAAAGGATCAAACCTTATTAAAAATACTTAAACAGGTGTAACTAATAACCGTCTCCATTACACACCAAGCTAACTGGCTTTCACACGTGATCAATTGTAATCATTATGATTAGTTCAGCATAAAAACACATTTCTAGAGCTTTCCGATGTTTGGAAGTGCAACTGACAGCAAACAATTAACAATGGGTGGCAAGGCACTGTCAAAAGATTTCAGGAATGATGTGGACAGACACAAGCCTGAATTCCAGGATTCAAAACAATCTCAAATGCTTTATTAACCCTTAGAAGCAAACTAACGTCCAAGAAGTGGAAAGTGTTTTTACTAGGACCCTTCCCTGATCAGGCTGTTTTTCCAAACTTAATGAAAGCTAGGGCACTAACAATCTGATACTGATACTGGTTCAAATAGCTACACTGGGTATCATAACAATGGGGCGAAACTGAAAAAGTCAGATTGCTGCATCCCTAGGAAGAGCGAGGAGAAAACAGGTCAGAGGGGCTACCAAGAGGCCTATGGCAACTCTAAAGCAGTTACAGGAGTTTTTGGCTTGTATGGGAGGGTTGGCTTTTTTGAGTTGTGGCTTGTATGGGAGGGTTGCAAGAAATAAGCCATTTTTCAAGGAAGGCCACATTAAGTCTTGTTTGAGCTTTGCCAAAAAACACCTTAAAGATTTTGAGGCCAAATGGAAAAAGGTGTTATCTATTTGGCTTGAAAGCCTGGCAGAAAGCCAAAATCACTTAGCATCCAAAGAGCAGTGTGTCTAGAGTAAAGCAAGAAGGTGGTAGCATCCTGTTGTGGGGGTGTTTTCCTGCTGCAGGGACAGAAGGTGACTGAAGTAGAAGAAGGTGAACGTCCTTGCATGGCCTAGTCGGAGCCCAGACTTTAACCCTATTAAAAATCCGTTACATAAAACCTGTATCTAGACACTATACACACTGCACCTTCCTTTAACTCCTTTAAAATTAAACATTGAATATGGGAGACATGAGCAGCTGTAAAGACATTAGAGGTTTTGACACGGGACAAATTCTAATAACTAGTTTACTGAACTAGAGTATCTCTCATTGTGGGATGCTCTCAGTTTGCAGTGGTCCAAAGAAGGCATCAGTGAGAAGGTGTTAGGCACTCAAACTCTTTTATTCTCTAAGGCAATGTAGGCAATCCTATCTGACCTGAACTGACAGAAAGGCTACTGTGGCAGAAGTCACTAGAATTGTAATGCTTCCTACATGAGGAATGTGTCACACCACACAGTGCATCACACTCTGCTGAGTACTGGCATTCATATGGATGTTACTTTGACACAGACCACCTACCCAAACAATGTTGCAGCCCAAGTACACCCCTTCATGGCAATAGTGTTCTCTAATGGCAATGATCTCTTTCAGGTGGAAATTGTGCCCTACCACACTGCAAAAACTGTTCAGGAATGGTCTAAGGAACATGACAAAGAGTTAAAAGTGTTGCCCTGGCCTCCACATTCCCCAGATCTCAATCTGATCAAGCCTCTGCAATGTGATGGAAGAACAAGTCCAATTTAGGGAGGCCCCACCAAAAAAGCTGACAGGATTTCTGCTAGACTCTAGAAACTGAAGGGGGCCCTCAGGGAGCTTGTAAAGTCCATATCTCATTGGGTCAGAGCTGCTTTTGCAGCATGGAAACTACCAGTTTGGCTGTGTAGGCATCTTCAAATAATAAAAAAAAAAAATAATTATGCAGTTTTCAGTAGAATAAATTATGAAAAAAATCTGTATTTCATAAATACTGTAATGGGTTAATGATCTGGACATGGGGCATTTTAAATAAAAGTCTTTACGATTTCTTCAAATTATTTATTATACAAACTTGTTTTTACAATTACTGATATACTGATACTGATACTGATTATTTAGGTTTATTGTGTTAACAACAGATTTACTTCATTGCTTTCTATACATGTAAAAATGATTTAATGAGTTTTGTTTTTACCTTGTTCATCAAATGTACAAAAACATGTTACAAGGGTTGAAAAGATGGCAGATTAATAACTAATAATTCTATATAGGATGTACTTCTTTGTAATGAAATACGTGACCCAAGGCAAGAGATTACAACATCATGCAGTTTTTCCCCATGCTTTAGCAGGGTTAATGGAAAATTTAGAAATTGATAAAATTATACATATGTACACAATTTATGCATATTAATATGATGTTTACATTTTAATGTGCAAAATAAAAGCTTGCACATTTTATCTGTGTTTTAGTTTAAGTAAGGACAAAAACTGAGATAAGGAACCTTCACACTGTGGTTTTAGCAATCTTATTTAGGAAGTTTAAGTTTATTAAAAGCCACCTGTGGGACAGATCTAATGGGGCAGTGGTGGCCTAGTGGTTAGGACATTGCTGAAGGTCGTGCAGGTTCAAGTCCTGGCTCGGGCACCACTGAGGTACCTTCCCGCTACTCCCCAGGTGCTGCTGATAGCTGCCTGCTGGTGCACATGTGATGGGTTAAATGCAGAGGTCACATTTCATTGTGTTGCTTGAGTGTGTTCACAATGACATATAGTCACTTTCACTTAACCGAATGAAGTGTAGTTAATAAACAGGAAGAAAACTTCATCCATCTGTGCTGTTATAGTGGTCAACATTGAAGCTAATCATTCATTAGTCAGTTTGTCATTTCATGTTGCATTCCTATTGGTTAGTTAGTAGATGGAGGTCATATTTGTATGATCATCCTAAATTCCTGGCAGTGTCAGAACTTTGTCTTTGTCTTTGTCTCTGGTTGCAAGACCGTAACAGCGCTCATCTTTGAGCCTCTCTCTGAGTGCATCATAGGACTGTAACCAAAGATATTGCCATGCTTCTTCCGCATTGGTGATCTTTTGTTAATAAATAAAGCCAGGATAGTTTCTTCAGTTTCTTTCTTTTGAAAATATTTTAGTGTTAAAAAATAAATGATGGTAACACATTTTACATGTATATATTTATACATATATAACAATATATGTGTACATAATATTACATAATAAATACATCTCTCTCTCCCTCTCTCTCCCCCGCTCTGTTGAACTGCCCTGCTGAAATATCAGTGATTCTGACCCATTCTGCTATCTGGACCACCCTGATACCCTCTTATTGGTTGAAGATTTTGCAGCTTTTAACCCACTCACCCCTGCTGAGGAGCCCATATGAACAGTCCTATCCGCCAAAGAACTGATCTAAAGTCTCACAGCACCTGTGCACAAGGAACTGCTGCTGCCCATTTATACTGAGAATTCTTATTATATATATTAATTTTATTTATTCTTTTTCTCCTTTCCTTTTCTCTTGTTTGTTATTGCTATCCGGTGTCGACCAGAGGAGGATGGGTTCCCCCTTCTGAGCCTTGGTTCCTCCCGAAGTTTCTTAAGGTTTTTCCCTGCCTCTATTGCCTTTGGCTTGCTCTTTTGGGGGCTCGGACCCAGTTTCTGTAGCTGTTTGTGACAACGTCAGTTGTATAAATAATTAAACTATATAAATAAACTTGACAAGAATTAAGTACACACTGTACAAATACTGGAATCCAGTGATTCTAATATAATTATGTATTAGTTTTATTCACTTAAATGCCAAGAGTACAATGTTTTCAAAGTATGAATATACAGTTCCAAATTCCTCGTGTGTGTAAACATATTAAGCTGATTCTGGTTCTGAACATAACTAACATTTCCCCTGAAAGCGGTTTCCTTTTGCGCATGCGCAATTGTTAGAAGGCGTTGCTGGACCAAGTCTGATGACGTAGCATGCCGGAGCCAGTCGCGTCGCTGTTGTCCGTTTCCTTCTTCCTGATTCTGTTCTCCTTCTCAAATCAGCCGCTCCGATACCAAAATGTCCCATCAGACTGGAATTCAAGGTAAACCTTCTTTTATTTCGGCACATTGCGCTCACACGCGTGTTATATTCCCCTGCTGCTGAACAGTGCGTTAATACTTTGAGCTGAATGTGAGTGAAGAGTCGTCGCAGAGCCGCTGCCTCAGCTGGCGATATACACATGAAGCCGCCTGTAGTGACCTGCTCGCCTGTTTAACTCTGAAACAGCCAGCGGGCTCACACAACCTCTCTGCACCGTAGTTTGGCACATGTTTTGTATAAGGTGGCCTCGTTTGTTCCAGTCGACTCAATCGTGTCGAAATCTCGTGTCCGAAAACCGCGACGACTTCGTGTTTTTGAGCTGAGATTTTGAGGTGTTGAAGCGGGCAACGCCTTCACTGACTCCAGCTGGTCCATTTCCACATGGGCCGAGTAGGTGCAGCTTTGGACGCGGTGGTTCAGTAAGCAGGGGGGTTTGCTTTGGAAAACAGCTGCTGACATATGTTCGTGTGAATAAGCTAAATGTATTTGTAATGTGAATGGGAAAGGAGGCTTTTATCTGGTTGAATTAGGCCGACTTGCCTGTTTTTGATAGTGTGTGAGCTGCTAACACATCTGACTGTGAAGTTAAGATGATTTATCGGTTTCTTATCTCGTTCTCTTGAGAGGCAGTTTAGTGCTGTGATGAGGTTATCACACTGTTCGTATAAAGAAAAAGTCTGTTGACTTTCTTATTAGTGTAAATGTAGTAGACTATAGGGCTATAGCTGTTATTTAGCAACAATAGCTGGCTTCATTTTCTACAGATATGGAATTAACCACATACGTTCACAGCACAAACCTTTATTCTAGAAATAAAAAAGAGGATTAATATGTTCAGTTGATGGTGTTTAAGCTTTTACTGTTTTTTCAGTCTTGTGCTTTCTTTTTTAAGCTGCTGGAGAGGTGAAAGATATATTTGCCAGTGCCAGGAATGGAGATTACAGAGTCCTAAAGATTGTGATTGAAAACGGTAAGGATGCCTAATGGGCACTTGAAACTAGTGATTTACACCCTTAATACATATCATCATGATTTGATTATCCATTGATTGTTTTAGCCAATGATTCCGTCATGATACAACAGATCATTCTCTATTTTGGTTGATGTATCGATACAGATCAGATCATTGTTACAACCTTGTACAACCTGCACAGTGGCAACAGATTGGCTTTATTTTTTTGTCAGAACATCACAGCATCTTAAGCTTATTATGCCCGATTTATTGTTAAATAGAAGAGCTAGTACTTGGTGAAACCAAGCAGGCATCTCGAGGCTGGGAGGACGACTACAACACCCTTGTCATTCCTCTCCTGGAGAATGAACTGCCATGCTACATCTTGTATAGGCTGGACTCTACCAATAGTTTTGGGCATGAGTGGGTGTTCATCGCCTGGTCGCCAGACCACTCTCCGGTAAGGCTTTTATTTATTTACTTATCTTTTATGAGTTAAGTGGTGCAAATTGTTTTTGAAGCTTGTGACGTTATCCTTAAGCATTGTATGACTTTTCCTGCCATATAAGACATATGTTTTTCATAAAGAGGAAAAGTGTCATCAGCAGTGATTGGCTCAGCAAGAGAATCTGCCGCCCGAAGCAAAATGCTTTAGCCAATAAGAATGGAGAGGAGCCAAGGCTAAACATTCTTATGCGCAGTGTGGCTGTAACAGGTTTAGACCTGTCAGCACAATTCTGGGAGTGTATGAGGTGGTATATATTTGTCAAGTTGTGCATAGATTTGAGTTCAAGTTGTACCTGTTTAAAAGGTTCACTTGTTTGTCTGTGTTGAGCACTGTCTGTCTTCAAAATGACTAGTGCAGAGGGGAAGCTGATTCTGATTTTCCTACATTGGTAGCCTCTGTAGCACCAAAGTTAAATGTGGTTTCATTTATTCATGGCTGATTGTATCAGTTCATATGAGAGCACACAGTGTTATCTCAGTACATATCTAGAGTAGTACAAAAATGTTGTGCCGTGAACTCGTCATCAGATGTCTGTACACAAATTAAAGGAACCCAGATGTAGCCCCATGGTAATGACACACACACAGTTTGCTTTAGGTCTGTACATGCAACTTCTGCCAAGAAATGGTGTAGTTTCAGTCCTTTGTCTGTCACATGTGTTGTCTTGAACAAAGATAAGCATAGCAATAATTGCTTTACTTGAATAGGCAACCTGTTTTAGGGAATAAATAAATAAAGGTGATGCTAGAACACTAAGAGCACCTGCTCAGAATAAGGATCAAAAATGGAAAAGCTTTTATGAAACATTTGTGATTAGCTATGGTTGTTTGGGACTTTGATTTGTTGTATGATAGTGTGATTGTATGCTAGGGGAATAGCTATAACTATAAAAATGCTAAATGTCACTTTCGTGTATTAGAAAACATTTCATATGTGCATTTGTTTCAGTTTTGAACTTTGGCTTCTTTGTGTGATTCCCAATAGGTGCGACATAAAATGCTTTATGCTGCTACCAGGGCTACACTGAAGAAAGAGTTTGGTGGTGCCCATATTAAAGATGAGATTTTTGGCACTGTAAAGGTGGGTAAAATACTTTAGGAAAACAAAGACTTTTGTCCTTAAAGAGAACCTAATTAAACAAATGAGAACAACATGCTTAACTCATTTATTTATTGAGTAAAATGATCCAGTGTTACATATCGGTGGGTAGCAAAGTATGTAAACCTCTGGGATTAGCAGTTTATTTAAAGGTGAAATATGTCAGATGTTTTTAGTCAGTAGGATGGCAACAAGGCATGAGTGGACAGTCTGTTTTATTAAGGGAAACAATGGAGATATGTCAAAGTCTGATCTTCAGAAGGTTTTTGTGAAAGTGTATTGTGCCATAAATTAAGGAGGTTTCTGAATACCTCAGAAAAAGAGTTGCTCACCAGACTAGAAAAGGTATAAAAGGTATAAAAACAACAACAAAGAGTAAAATCCACAGTCAGATTGTGTACAAATGTTGACCAACAAAGATCATTCCAAGAGCAAGGTGTTTGATAGTTTGAGAGACGCAATGAAACCCAGGGTAGCTTCTAAGCAACTAAAAGCCTCTCTTACACTGGCTAATGTTAACAGCAATGCTGTGCATGGTAGGGTTTCAAGGGTTTCAAGGAGAACATCTATGCTCTAGAATATCTAAGACTATTTTCTGCTAAAGATCACATGAACAAGCCAGAAGACAATTGGATTTTTAAAAATTTAATTACATTTCTTTTTTTAAAGCACTGCTTTCCAGCATAGTGTTATCCTATTTGTGAAACATGTTGTTGATATATAAGATTTAATCATTTTCCTCAAGAAGCAAATGGCAAAATTTAATATTTTTGTATATTTTATTTATTTAGGTTCTCTTTATCTAGTTCACAAACTTTCAAGCACCACTGTATTTTTTTTGCTCATGGACATGGTTAGTCTATTTATATTTTCATTATAAAATGTCAAATTTATAAAACTGCCAGTACACTGAAAAATCTGCAGCTGCTTTTATGTTGTTTATGGGGTTCAGCCCACTCATATACTGGCTAAAAAGGGACATGTACAGGGAGCTGTCTTTACAAACAAGGATGCATACTGGAAATGACTTTATTCCAAGATTATAGGATAGTTACGAATCTTTTGTGCCTTAAAAGGTTGACCCTTTTGATAAAGCCATGTTCGAAAAACAATATACAGTTCAACACATTGGAGTATGAAATTACCTATTCCATCGCAACATAAAGATTCATAACAGTGAGGTGATCCAACCCCGTCCCTTTCATTGTTCCTCCTCAGGATGATGTTTCTCTTAATGGATACAAGAAGCATGTGTCTTCACAGTCTGCTCCACTTCCACTTACTGCTGCTGAAGAGGAACTGCGACAGATCAAACTCAGTGAGGTACGCACACACACCCTTCTGACAATAGACCTCAGTCCATAACCTCTGCTGTAAATGAAGCTTGAAAATGAACATCAGTTTGATATGTGGTTGAGTGGAAGAGTTTCTGTGTGTAACTCTTTTGGAAGTTCATTAATAAAATTTATTTACTTGAGAGAAGCTCATTGCAATGAATGTCCAACCTTTTTAACTGCTGTTACTGCTACAGCTCCAATCAAGATAGAACATACACAGTTAACGTTTTTAAAGTAGAGGACTGGTGCAACAACAAACCAGGCCTCTAAATGTCAATGTAATATTCATATTGTTCACCTTATTTACCAGTTTCTGTACATACCAGTTGTCACGACAGCACAGTATCCCAGGCATTCCAAAGAGCATTTTATTTTAGACCTTCTGTAACTGCTTAGTTCGTATGTTTAAATGGAACTTGTGTGTAGTCCACTCATTCCATATAAGGAAGTGCACTGAAAAAGACAAGCGACCTCTCTTCCAATCAGAGAGGGAGAGATTGTAAAAAGGAAGTGAAAGCCTTTTCTGTCTCTTCGCCTGCACTACACTCGCATGTATGGCATTGCAGTTCTTTGAGTGTATCGAACATTTTTTTTGCAAAAAGCCTGCATTTATTTGTAGTTGCTGTTGTGCAGATTATTCCAAGAAACTGGTGTTTTATGACAAAGTCAGTGATGCACTAACATTAGTAAACAGTAATGATCTGGACATTGTTAAAGTAATTAGTTGCAGTTGTAGAATCTGACTGTCTGTGCCTGCAGGTGCAGACTGACATCAGTGTGGACACCAAGCAGCAGACCCTACAGGGTGTGGCCTTTCCTTTACATGGAGATGCCATGGAAGCACTGCAGAAGTTTAGAGAAAAGAAGTTAAACTATGTTCAGCTGGTAAGGCAACTACATCTATACTTTCTCCCATTGTCCCAGTGAATCTGAGTGATATGTACACTAGACATTACCCAAAAGCTTTGCTGTGGAGAGCACATGATACATTCTTTTGTGTCAAGACTCTTGGTAAGTGTAACAGTCTTGGTCAAAGATCAGTGTCCCTTTTCTATAGTGGATAATAGGGCTGAAAAATATGATTTAATACGATAAGTTTGCTTTTCTGAGCATATTGTGATTCGTCAGTACATTAAGGCCCTGTTCACATTAGGCATTAACGTGCATCTTGTGTATTCGAAAAAAATAAGAGGACAGCTCTAAGTATGACAGTTCACACCTGGCTGTAGATTACGTGAAAGAGTGTGTTGTTAGATTTTAGTGGAAAACTTCAGGTGAAACCTCAGGTGAAACTTCAGGTGAAACTTCAGGTGAAACTTCAGGTGAAACTTCAGGTGAAACTTCAGTCCGTAATCTTCTAGGTTTTGTCAGGCTAATCAAGGTTTGTGTGAATTCAGTTTGAATACTTAAAGCCAACTGATCAGACTATTCATGTGTTCTTCAGTCAATGGTTGAGCAATCAACCTAGCACCCCTTTTGTCTTTGCCTGTACCCACCCATGTATTTGTCTGCATAAAGCCTTCATTAACACACAATGGGAAAGAAAGCATCCAGAACCCAAGATCTTCCCCTGAGACAGAGTAGGCTGTAACATCTGCAATAAAGTGTTTTTCCTCCAGCAAATACGCTAATATAATTGTCACTCAATTTTTGAAACAACAATCCAGCAGTATGTAAACAGATGATGCTGGTTAATGATATGGAAACAGTCCAGGACACGTTTAGGTACAAATTGCTAAAGAAATTTGACTATGACCATATCTGAACATGATTTCAGCAGTCAATTCTCACAGCATCCTCAATAAGTCTCTGGTGTGTTCACGCCAGTATTTAGCGCCATTCACTTGTGATTGGATCACAGAGGAAGCATTTCAATGCCAGGTGTGAACCGGGCCTAAGAACAAGGACAGACTAGATTCTTCATTACAAAAAATATTAGTCTTTAAATGTGGCTCTGCTCTTTCTTTTTGTCTATTCCAATTTACCAAACCTCAGAAAAACATATACTAAAATTATTAAAGTATCATGATGTATTTTAGTCATATCACTCATTCTTGTACAGTCATATTTGTGAAAATTTGGCAGACCAGAACTGACTGTAGGACAACACTCTTCTCATTTGCAGTGGTTATTAGTCCTAGTGTATTTTTCCTGCTCTATTTTAGCTGATTCACCTCATCAGGAAATAATCAATCCCCTCATGGCCTTTGTTAGGAAAACTGCAAACAAGGCAGTGCATGAGGTCCCCAGCTGGGGTGGTTGTTGGAACCTTTCTTTAGTCATGTTGGATCACTGTTGAAGTATGTTCTTGGTAACCGTGATCACACAGAGAAAAGAAAATGGCAATAGAAAGCTTTACTTCCTTTCTAAAATAAAAACCACAACTGAATGTTCCTCACTTATTCCTCAACAGAAAATAGACTTTGACAAGGAGCTCATCATGTTGTCAAACACTGACCCGACAGAACTGCGAGATTTACCCAAGAGGATTCCTAAGGATGCTGCGCGTTACCACTTCTTCCTCTACAAGCATTTGCACGAGGGAGATCATCTGGAATCTATAGGTAAACATCTGTAAACATCTTTGCTCATGTTATTTTAAGGTTATAGGTAAGGAAATGTAATTGTATTTTACTGTCCATACTCCGTGTGCTGTATACTTGGCAAACCTCCTTTTATCAAGTGTTTTACTGTGATAACTGAACATTTTTTGTCTACTGCAGTGTTTATCTACTCAATGCCTGGCTACAACTGCAGTATTAAAGAAAGGATGCTGTATTCCAGCTGTAAGAGTCCTCTCATAGACATGGTGGAGAGCAAACTGCTGATGGAAATAGAGAAAAAGGTATGAGCTCTTAGATCATGGTAGTCAGAATGCGGGTTCTATAAACAGTGTTTGAATGAATGTTGCCCCTTTTTTTTAGCTGGTGGCATGGGTACTGGTTTCAAGCATCTTTCATTTCCTATCTTTCTTTCATAGATGGAAATTGATAATGGTGAGGAGCTGACTCCTGACTTCTTGTATGAGGAAGTCCACCCTAAACAGCATGCACATAAGCAGGCCTTCGCCAAGCCTAAAGGTCCTGCTGGAAGGAGAGGGGACCGCAGGATCACTCGGCAGCGTGGGGATGGGGAGGATGCTGACGATTAAACGCACACGTGACCAAACACACCTCCCTCTGTGCTCTCATGGAACATTCCAGACAATGGAACGCCAAATCTGTTTCACACAAAGCTATCTACCTTTAGAAAAAAAAAAAGTTTCCCCCAATTTGACACGAGGCCACAAACAATGCAGCCTCCTAATGAACTATGCACACATTGGAACACACTCACATGGTGTTTTGACCTCTGTAGCCTCACTCATGGTGTTTAGTAGAAAAGTACTATGTGAGCAAGAGTGTTTATTCATGGTAAGGGTTGGGTCAGGAATCCAACCTTAATCCAAGTACAGAATAACATTAATAATTAATTACAAAAATAATGAAATATATCTAAGTTAAGATTTATGCATTAACAATGGAAACATAAGCTGGTAAGACATGATCCATTGTAGAAACACGCTATTAACTATGGTAATTACTCATAAAAAGTCATGAATTGACATTGTGCAAAAGGTCAGTAAGTGCAGTATGAATTGTTACGTTATTGGATAGTTACTGTTTTAGCATGACAGTGTAAGTTCTTACATGTGGACAAGAACAAAGAGACCTCCCCAAAGCCCCATTCCTTTATTTTTCCATTCCAGCTTAAATGTCTTGTATTTTTATATTTTTACAAGAGGCGTAAATCTAAACGTCTTACAGCAAACACAGCTGTAAGATCACACATATGGACTGTGTTCGGTCACCAATATTTTAACATTTTGCTTTTTATAACATAATAAAAGTCCCATTTTTGATACGACTGTCACTTTGATGTTCCCATTTGCCAAGAAACATATTTTCCTATGCAAGTGATGTATATACCGACTTGATGTTTTATGTTACCTGATTTTTGTCATGTTCTGATTGCCAATGTAGCCATGGCATGAGTTATACTGGAAGTCACAGCTATAGGGCCAGTTTTAAAGAAATGCAGTGATGAGAAATGCAGTCTGGGCTTAGAGCTAGGCTGTAAGTAAAATGTGAAATGAGTTCATACTGTGCATCCCTAAGATGAGAATAATTGACCACAGAACTTGCATTCAATGTAAAATGTGTAGAGGCTTAATATTAGTTTGGCTATAATGTTTGGAAGGAATGAAGACCTCTCTGATGTCTGCTAAAAGATCCTCAAGTTGCTCATCACTGAAAAAACTGCAATAGCTACTGCTGCTTTTTATAAAGCACTGGAGTGTGCTCTGCACACTGTAGCACAAGGCGTCAGGAAAAGTAATAGTGTGACAAATACAAGCCACCACGGGCTACTGAAAATGTGAGGCAATTCACTGTTAACCGTATCTGCAATGCCTTTCCCATGTAAATGAACTTCTATAGTGTTGTATGTCTCATGTCAGGTGGTCTTGAGAATGCTTTTCTCTGTCATTTTTTTAAAAAAAGAAGAATAAAATATTTAAATCACAAATTAATTATTCTTTATTACATAGATTGATGTATGGACAGGCATAAATATGTATGGATATATTACAGGAAAAAAAATCTAATATTTTTCCAATGAAATTAAGTTTTTTAGATGTATTATTATAGTACTAGAGGGGTTTTAACTTTCCCTTAGTTCTGCTTGTTGGGGTGAGTAAGCTCCTCCAGCTCAGCAGCCACCTACACACAAAAAGAAAATGCATGTTGTGACACTGATGCGACACACTTACGAGAAGCTTAATGCCAAGCATGTGAAACAAGTGTATTTATAGCACATTTTAAAGCTGTTTATTGCTTGTTTATTTTCACACTGCAGTTAACATTTGGCACATTTCCACTGTGCACAGCTGGATCCAGTGATAGACTAAACTGAGGCCCTAAAGGAAGATTACAGGGCAATGGTGAATGTGTTGGTGGTAGGGGTGGCTGATAGGAATTCATATTTATCACAACAGTATGTGGGCATCATATTTAACCAAAATTAAGTTAATTTTTTTTTATTTACACCTTTATAAACAGATTTATAAATATTGTGCATTACATGCATTGTTCTCTTAAGAATAACACTCAGTTATCTTGTGGGCAGATATGTGATTTGTGGTTATTTATCAGCTTATCACCTTACCCACAGTACGGCTCAGTATTTGCATATATGCCTTTCATCTGCATCAGTATTATACCAGCATATACCGGAGTCCCACCTCTAGCTGGCAGTCACTTAAGGAGCACAACAGGGACACGAAGTATAAAAAAAGCCCAAGATAATAAGCTACCACACAAATACAAAAATGAAAGAGACATGTCACTGTAAACACACTCGATCACACACAAAGTGCACCACAACGAAATGTGACCTCTGCATTTAACCCAACACACGTGAAGCAGAGGGCAGCTAGAAGAGCTAGCAGAGAAGCGCCAGTGGAGCTGTGTAGCGGGATGGTACCTTGCTCAAGGGTACCTCAGTGATACCCGGGTCAGAAGTTGAACCTGCAACCTTATGCTCACAAGGGCAAAGTCCTACCCACTAGGCCACCACTGCCCAAAAAAACTACTCAATCCACACTGAATCATAACCCCTTCTGCTGAAACCTGGAATATACACACCTCCTTCAGCAGAGGCCTCCTGTTCTTCCTTTCATTCAAGCACTGACCAGCCACACTGTACATCTTCTCCACAGCCTCCATATCCCAGTCGTCCATTTTCTTATCTACAAACTCCTCAAGTGTGATCTCCTCATCCTCAATCTCATCCTTCATCTCCATCTGAGAAAGACAGTAAACGTGACAATTCAGAGAAACAGAGAAGGCAAATCTCATTTAGAACAATAGTTCTTTCAGGAGCCCACAGTAGGAATTGGTGAATTCGGCCCGAGGATCTTACACCCTTAAACTTCAGGACCCAGGACACCTCACCATCTGTAGACCAAACAGACCATTTCAGAAGGATGTTTCGTTTTTCACTAGACTAAACGTTCTTTTCGTTTCTATGTTAATTTATGCATGACCCTATGTAAGCTCCTATCAAGGACACTCTGCACTCTGTCACACTATAAAGACCAGACTTTAGACGCTACTGACACTCACAGCTGGTAAAAACTGGTTTGATATTTACCTGACGCTTTTTCTCCAAAGCGACTTCCAAGACGTGGAGCAGTGCAGTGGAATGGTACCTTGCTCAAGGGTACCTCAGTAGTGCCTGAGCTAGGACTTGAACCAGCGACCTCCAGGTCCCTAGAGCAATGTCCTAACCACTAGGCCTCCACTGCCACACTGATATGTGGCAGACACAGAGTTTTTTTCTAAACTGGTATATAGTCTCATCATTCAGGATGCTCAGAGACTTTCAATGCAATATATATATATATATATATTTTCTTTCTCGCTCTCGTTCTCATTCTCGTTCTCTTTCTCTCTCATAATCACAAACATCAAAAGTGGACAAGAAAAAATTTATTCATGATACATGAATGACCAGAACTGACCAGAAGCTTGGGGTCCCGGTTTTCATCAACTGGAGAAAGTCCAGACAATATTTCCAGTAGCACCTGCAGGAATAAGCAGTACAGAAGCCCATGAACTAAGCATATGCGTTATTCATTAGCCACCTACATGGTGAGCAAAATGCTTGCTGAAGTTTAGTGGCCTGGAGATCAAACTGTTGGCAGGGTCAACAATTCCTGCTTTCTGGTTTTGTTGAGACCAAAATGATTCACCATGATAAACAGATATGAATGAGTAGGACGTTTCTTACACCTTTCCTTCGGTTATGGATTCTGTTTTATTTATGATATATATATTCACACATCTGGCACACTCGTCACACGCAAGAACCTACATTTACATTTACATTTACATTTAATCATTTGGCTGACGCTTTTATCCAAAGCGACTTCCAGGACAGAGGAAACAATCAAGCATTCGCGTTTCAATCAAGCATTTGAACCTACCACTCCAAAACTGAACACGTCTGATTTTGGGGTGATCTCTCCTCGCAGAGCCTCTGGTGCCATGTAGGCTGTTGTACCCACTATTCTCTCAGTTATCATGGTCGTGCATGTGCGTTTAGTTGAGGCACGGGTTAGCCCAAAATCGGAAACCTTTGCAGTGAAGGATTCATCCAACAAAATATTCCCACTGTTGAGTGAAACCAAAAGAACCTTTAGAGGAAGCTTTAGTCAAGATGATTTATGGTTAAAAAAATAATGCAGCTGTACAGGAGAAATTTTGGAAATATTTAAAAACTCTGTTATCACAGTGTGAAGAGTTCAAAGCACAAAAACCAACAGAAAAAATGACTCATTCAAATTAGAAACCTTTTTCCTGTAAATTTCAGAGAGTCACGGTTTAATTAGACAGCAATGATATCTGAATTAAAATATCTGATTTATTATCATGCTATGGACAAGTACAAGCTGCTAAGCTCTGATGAAGCACAAGGGTTTAATACCTTTTCACGTCCCGATGTATGTGGTTGTGCTGGTGAAGGTATTCCAGTCCTCGGGCTGTTCCGAGTGCAATAGCACACCTTACTCTCCAGGAAAGAGGAGTGCTTCCTGCCTGCACAGAGAATGGATTTATAAATGTGCCCTAAATTTGTGGCATTGCATTTGCAGTTGTTGGACAGCAATTGGATAGCTACTGCTAAATAATGGGTGGTGATGCATCTTTTTGGCTCCTAAACGTTAGTACAAAAAATGTAAATACATGTAAAAAATGTGAGGTTACTTAAAATTCAACAACAGAGACAAGAAGTCAACAGGAGATAACACAGACATGCACGCTCAGCTTGTTTCCTCAGACTGAAAAAAACTCACTCATTGCTATAGAATTACAGTGTTCCAAAGCAGTAAAGTGAATGCATTATATCTAAAATATCTGCCCCATGATCCTGTCCTGGGTGAACCCTGCTTTAGGCCCATAGTCAGCTGGGATTGGCTCCATCTTAGAAAATATTAAATGTAACTTATTTCAATATATTCAAATAAATATAAAACATATCTGAAATGTTTAATGACTTCACTTACCAAACATGCCAGTTTATCCAGTAATGACCCATTAGCCATGTAAACATAGACTAAGCATGGGTGTTGGCCATCACTGGAATAACCAACCATATTCACTAGATTCACATGTTTTAACCTGAAAAAACAACATAAGAATATCACAGTAACATCCACAGGTACAAAATGAATGACAAAATTAATAAAATAAATGTAACTGCCATCATCTGACCTTTTTAGTGTTTGGATCTCTTGTTTAAATTGAGTTTTGAGCTCTTCCGGAGACATGTCATCTTCCTGTTAGAGAAGAGCAGGGCGTTTAGAGATTAGATGAGCAGGAATGATGACCTCACTGCAGTGGTGTGAACCCTTTAGAACTTTCTATTTATATCGGACCTAAAGCATCATCAGATTTTCACATCATAAAATTAGAAAAACTGAAGTCCATTAAACAAACAAAACAAGAACATTAAACTCTTCTTTATTGAGGTAAATTATCCAGTATTGCAGATCTGTGTACATTGCTTTCAGGGTCTGGTGTGACTTCCTTGTACAGCAATATCTGCAACTAAACATTTCCAGTAATTGTTCATCAGTTTGGCACATCAGCTTGAAGGAATTTTGTCAGTTCTTCCATACAGAACATCTTCTGGAAGCTGGTAGGTTTTCTCACATTAACTGTTCACTTCAGGTCCTTCCTCAACATTTTTATTAGGTGAAGGTCAAGACTTCGACATTCAGCATTAACTTTATTCTTCTTTTATCATGCTTTAGTAGAAGGACTCCTGTACTTATGGTTGTTGTCTTGCTGCATGTCCCAATTTCTCTTGAGATTCAGTTTACGGACATATTGCCTGACTTTTTCCTTAAAACTTCAATTCCCAATTACTTGTTCCAGGGTGTCCTCTCCCACATTTAATCATTAATCCTAGATGGTCACATTCATTTGCAACAATGTCCACAATAAACGACTAAATATGATATTTTCGTTTAATTGGACGCAAATTATTTTCTTTTTAAGCCTTCTGATGATCTTTTAAATGATACTTTAGGTCATATTCATGCAAAAATGTAAAAAAATTACTTTTTATTTATTATTTTAGTATATTGTACTGAACAGTAAAACACAAACGTTGTATTAGAATTAAAATATAGATGTATACATAGACTATAAATACATATGATCATATAAATACATACATGTGTTGAATTGTGACTCCAAAACAAATTCAATCAAATACTCACTAAATTGAGCTTCTTTACTGCTACAGGTGTACTGCTGAGGAAGCCTTTGAACACAATTCCAAAACCACCCTCCCCCAGTCTCCTGCCTCCATCCGAAACTGGCCTGTCATCCCAGCTTCCTGTGATCTGTGTGAGCCCTTGATACGTGAAGGTGTAGAACCCTGAACTCGTGGGGAGACAGAATACGATTATTGCAGATCATTTGTTACAATAACAACTATGGTCCCAGCACGCCAGAAGGTAAACATCACAAAGCATCCAACAGTGCACCATTAGAGATTCCAGCAGGCATGTTTTGACTTAACGTTTGTGCTGAAGAACACAAAGAAGCAGTGGATCAGGCAGAAATGATAGGATATTCATTGAAGAATGTTGATCAGTCAAGGTGTGCTGAAGTAAATCTGAAAGATCTTTTTTAAATGATGAACCAAGGTAATGAGAGTATTTTGACTATTTTTTTATTTAACTGTTGGGGAGGCCATAGGTGTCATCTGAACATGCTTAATACTGAACTTCCATTCTCACCATACTGGGCTCCTCCAGCTAAAATCTGACCGTGCCATTAGGTCACAATTCTGTTGCTGCCGAAGCAAAGTTAAAAAGCAGTAGATACAAGTGTTGTCATACCTTCATCATCAGGTTCTTGATTTTCCTCTGGTTCTGTGGTGCTGTCCGGTGGTGTGTAAGAGGTTTCTTCCACTGTTGGTGGTACGGTCAGTACCCTCTCACAAAGCCTAGTCTCTTCTTGGTGGAATTCACTTGGAGGATCCTCTCTGGCTTCTTTGCTCCTATTAGTGGCAGCAGGTGTTGGAACTAAATCTGGTTTTAGAGAAACATTAATTAAATTAAGTACATTTTGAACATCGCCATGATGAACCTTTCATATCAGTGGAAACGAGAACTGATAATGTTTAGAAGTTCTTGTTGCTATGCTTGTAGAAAAAATCTTACCTGGCAGAAGGACTTGTGCAGGAGCTAATAACTTGTGTCTGACAAGAATCTCAACCAGTTCCCCAACCGTACTGTTTGTGGTCCCCCAGTCATACAACAACTCGACTGTTGGACTTTTACCTTGGGCCACCAATCTTTCAAATCTCCTGTAATAAAAAAAGAAAAGAAAAAAAAGAAAAAGGAAAAAAAGGTAACAAAAGTCATGTGGTAGCAACGGAAAGGACCACACACCCTTTTTGTCAGCTTTTAATAATCATAGTCAGAACAACTAAAATGACTGTGCATTGTGAAAATGTATGCAGGATTTGCCTCATCACCCACCCCTAGATTTTACCTGCAGATAAGGAAGGATGGATAAATGGGTGGATGGCATTACAGATAAATACACTATATGTCCAAAAGCAAAGTCAGCTTCTTTAAAGTGCACATACTGCTGACACAAGCATTCAGCTGCATGCACAAAGCTTATAATCACCATCAAAAAGCACTGCCAGTACAATGGGATGCTCTGGAGCAGCACCATGTTCAATGATAAGTGTTGGCTATGTAGTATAAAGCCCCCCAGTAGAACTGTGGAGCTCCATCCAGGGCCTTTCTTGCACTTTGGGAATGAGCTGGAGTGGTGTGATCCATTCAAAATCAGTTGCTGACTTCACTTACGCTCTCTAGACTGAACACAATCAAATCCTCACAGCAAAGTGTCAACATCTTAAGCATATATGGTCAAAACGAAGTTCTCAGGACCCTCACTACACTCATTTTCAAGTCACTGAAGTTTTGACCGAGTGGTTAAGGCGTTGGACTTGAACTTTCCCCACACAGGTTGGAACCCTGCTCACATTGATGTTGATAGGGCAGTGGCCCTGGGCCAGGTACCACTGAACCCTCGAGCAACGTCCTGTCCTGCTACACTGCTCCCTGGGTGCTGTTGATCCCTGCTCCGTGGGTGGGTGGGTTAATATCTGAGGTCATATCTTTTCAGTGGTGCACTTTGCGTGATGAGGTGTGTTCACAATGAAAAACAGTGACTTTCCTTGTGAACCTCTGCATTTAACCCATCCACACGTGGAGCAACCTCAGCGCTACCTGTGCTGGGACTCGAACCCACTACCATCAAATCCCATGAGCAAGTCCCTGACCACTAGGCCACCACTGCCCACTCACTCTCCATCTGAGCTGTTCTTTAAATCTCCTGCCTTACCTCAGGTGTAGCTGTGTGTATCTGGGCTCCCCCGTCGGCTTCCGTATGTCCATCAGAACTGTTTTCCACGCGTCCTGCGGGTCCAGGAAGTCGGAGAGTTTTCTCCGCGTGGACTGGCTCAGTTTCCTGACGAAGATGTCGGCTGTTAGAGCCTCGCTGCTCATCCTGAACCCTAAAACCACCCAGCAGCTTTCATCTGTCACCACAACACAAAACCTACAGCGGCTCAGGTGCAAACAACGCTCAGTCTCGCGGGGTAAGAACACGCACACCTGGCCTGCACTGATAAAGAGAGGCGGTCTATGTGTTTGTGAGTGTTTTCTCAAGTTGTGAAACTTCCTCAGTTTGAAGTCATTTCCCTTTTCGCTGCTTCGCCCCTTATAACGCGGAAACGAGCTTTTTTTCTCGGCGCCGGACCTCCATCACTGCCACGTGGGAGAAGCAGCACAAATATGCAAGCTCAGCAGCGAGAGAAGACAGCTGAGGCATGTTCGACTTTTAATCACAAGGAGATTCGCGCAGTGAACACTGTTTATATGCACTGAGCGCTGTAAGTGAGATGTCGATGGTACTGGTATAATGCTCCATTCTGCCCCCTGTGGTAATGATTGGTAACACATCGTTGCACTCTTCACCACTCCAGTCCTCATCTTGTGTGTGCAATAGAAATGTACAGAACACATTTTGATCAGAAGTAAGATGTCTTCTATATCTATACTATTGTTTGTGTCTAGCTGTACATTATTCCAAAGTACAACTGAGACTAGCTGCATAATATTGAGAATAACTAGCCTAGAATAGCTACGGATGTTTTGAAGTGCAAATCAGTGAAGCAGCATGAGAGGCACAGGCATGACTACACAGGGGTGAACTTTTCTTCTTCTCTCCAACTGTAAATTAGTCCGTCTATCCGTCCGTCCATCTGTCCATCCATTCATCCATCCATCATCCACCTGTTCATTTATCATCAATCCATTTATCCATTCATCCATCCAGACTTCCATCCACCTGTTCATCCATTCATCCATTCATACTTCCACCCACCTATTCATCCATCCATCCATTATCTATCCATCCATTTATTCACTCATCCACCCATACTTTCACCATCCATCTATCCATCATCCACCTAT
>JBBPDA010000126.1:12043939-12053939 GCA_037974385.1 Arnoldichthys spilopterus
TTCTTCTTCTTCTTCTTCTTTTACTTCTTCTTCTTCTTCTTCTTTTACTTCTTCTTCTTCTTCTTCTTTTACTTCTTTCTTCCTTCTTCTTCTTCTTCCTTCTTTTTCTTCTTCTCCTACTTTGACTTTTACTTCTTCTCCTACTTTTACTTTTACTTCTTCTTTAACTTCTTCTTTTTCTTCTTCTTCTTATTTTTCTTGTTATACTTTTCCTTCTTCTTCTTCTTCTTCTTATTTCTTGTTGAAGAACCTGATAAATTGATCATGCTTTCTTGGAAGACATAGTTGTTTAAATGTTTCTTGGAATAAATATTAAGAGTTGTCATTTATAGTTATTAACAGAGTTTTTTGTATTATTTTAGCAGGTGTTCTAAATTAAATGGTCCAGATACTCTCCTCAACAATAACCCTGATCAAAGCCTGACTGAGCCTCAATCAAACACAGACCTCCAATATCTCATCATTTGCCGAACTGAGCTTACACCAACCTTAGAAAAAAGAAGTGTTTTTGTCTTTCCAATTTCATAAAATGAAACACATAGCTTTACCAAGGAAATAACATTTTTGTACTGAGAGTATACATGCAAACACCAGAACAGAACAGATCTGCCTGCCCACTAACCTCTCTACACATACTCCCCACACAACAATTCTGGCCCTCTCTCTGCTGCTCTGCTTCAGGGCGTGTATGTCTTCAGTCTCCCCTTCTGTAATTAGCTCCACTAAAAGTCATTATTTGCTTAATTGGATGGATTGGCCATGTTTCCATGGGCCTCTAAAGCACTTTATGATAGTGAGGACGCAAACCGTGGACATAAACTTCCCTCTCCTTCCTGAAGGGACAGTGTCTGGACGCCATGTGAGGGAGAGACAGCCACCTGCGACCCATCCATGCATACAGGGGCATGGACTCATTAACTTCCCCCAAGGCTTCAGCTGCTAAGAGCACTACAGAGCAGCACTGAAAGAGACTCTACCAGGACTTTAGGACTAAATGTGTACCACCTTCTGGCATGTTCCCAAGAACACAAACAGCAGTATATTCACTGGGTTCTATGTGTGGGATAGATGTGTTTGCTCAGGGGATGCTGGATTTGCGTTTGTCTGGGCCTGTGTGCATTTGTGGGTGGTGTGTATGAATGGGTATGCAGTCAATAGTTATGTAGTGAATGAATAGATTGTCCTTCAGTGTGCTCCTTTTTAAGGAGTGTCAACAACCTACATTTGAAAAAAGCACAATGCCTGTTTTGTGTGATTGTCAGGCAAGACAGAGGATATCAATGAACCCTAAGTTCTGTTTTTCCCAATAAACAGTGTAATATTGCATTTCCAGTATGAATTCACCTAGACACAGGAGTTTGTGCAAACAATCTTTGGCTGCTCTTAAGCATACTTTTTTATGTTCAGTCACGTCACTCAACCAGAATGAGTAAGTGAAAAGAATTCATTAAAAAGTCTTATTTCTTTTATGTATTGAAAGTGTTGAAAGTTTGGCTGAATTGCATCAATATGCAATGTATTTATTTGCCTTTATTGGCCCTGGATGGACTCAGTTTTGCTTTCTCCTATGCTTCACTCACAGAATGCTCAGTAATTCATTTATCAAGTGAATTAAATATGTTGGGATAAGGTTAAACAGTGCTGGAATTCCTTAGAACCAACCCAGCTTTCTATCTGGTATGCTAACATTGCACAGAGAATTGTGGGTGCCTTTCAGCTGCTATCTTTCTAATAGTTAGTGAATGCTTATCTTCTATAGCTAAGGTCATCAGCACTACAGGTCACGCTATAGGTAGCTGTGACATTTATGCCCAAATTAACATTCCAGATGCTGTCAATCAGTCAAGACATGTTTGGTGCCCAAAGTTGGATTATTTACTTTTTGAACTAGAGCAATGAGGCTAATAAGTGCTAGAAAAAAATTAATACTAGCTCAGTGTTTCCCAAACCTGTTGTTGGAGAATTCTTCCCTTCAGGGACAGTGGTGCTGTAATGGTTAGGGAGTTGCCCCTGTGACCTGAAGATTCAAATCCCATACGAGTACCAGTACCACTGAGGTACATACATTTTTTTCATGCTGTACATATTACATTATTGTTGTTTTTTTTTTGAATGAATGAATGGAACAATAGAAACCATCATAAATAATATAATGAATAATATTTAATAGTTTTAACCTACATCAAATGTGAGAAATTGTATTCCCTCTCCTGTAAAATTGCTTTTTTTGTTCTGTCAGCAACAGTATAAGATACTGAACATTTTAAAAATGAGCAAACAAATTAAACATAAATATTCTTTAGATTCAACTAAACTATAGTCTCCTGAAATTACTTGTTGTGTTATTTTCTTGTGCATCTATTTTGGGCCTTCATGCAATTTTCTGTTAGCAGCATGAGTGGGTGACTCTGGCATATTGATTGAATAAAAATTTAAGATAATGAAAGTAGAAAGTAAGGATAGAGTATGGAGCAAAGCTGAAGTGGAAGAGAACCCCCCAAAAAAAGGAATTTGAACTTGACATGAGCCTAACGATCGTGCCCTTGCGTCTATGTTGTGTTTTGGTTTCAGCCACGTGTCATTGTCCTCGTGTTCATGTTTGCCCCGCCTCCCAGCTGTGTCTCGTCTCGTGTTCAGGTGTCGTGTATTTCTTGTCATTATTAAGCTCTTGTGTTGTGCTCACATTTGTCGGACTTTGTAGGTCACCCCATGTTGTGTACGTGATTCATGCCGTGTAAGTCTCTTTGTTGTGTTCTAGCCCTGTTTATGTTCCTTGTGTTTTGTTTTTCACAGTTCATGACTTAGAGTTTTTGTTGTGTTTATTAAAACCCCTTTTAATTTAAAATCCTTGTTGCACTTGCTTCCTGCTCCAAACCACCCACGATCGTGACAGAACCTGCCAAAACCTGATTTAAGTAGTGCAGGCCATTCAGTTTGGTCAAGTTTCAAGCTCTTTGCAGTACGTCATTTCCCTCATTTCTTGAAAACATTATGCAACAATTCAGCTGACCTCTCTCCCCTACCGTATCCAGCCCCAATTGCACTGACATCATGAAGGAACCTAGAAAAATGCTGTGCCTGCACCTAAATAGACCATCACCTTGCTTCTTTCTTCTTTACCCACATGTCAGTGTGGAACAGCTTTATTCCTTTGACACTTACACTCACACTTCCTTTCTACACATTGTCAGACTTTCACCCATAGGGTCTTTTTACAGCTCTCCTTCTCCTCTTCTTGCTGACATCACTGGGTCCTTGCAGCCCTGGGAAGTTGAGCATGTGAGCTTCCCCAAGTCATTAAGGGCAGGCTTGAAAAGACTGTCACCAAGCAGGAGATAAGCCTGCTAGCACTGGCGTAATAAGGGCTGAATAAAAGCCCGCACTGTGGAGAGCCTCCCTGGATACTGAGCCCCCGGATTAGAGACAGCCTAAGAAGAGGAGGAAGTCAAAGGACCTCCTCGAAAATATGAACTGAGGGGAAGGGGTGGGGAGAAAAAGGGGGGAGGTGAATGGCTAACTTATCAGCATTCTGAGGCTGGTTGGTGGGCCCGCTGTGCACTGGAGGCTGGCTGAGGGGTCAGAGAGAGCTCCCATTAGGGAAGGTGAAGCTGGGGGACGTGTTCGTGCTGTGGATGAGGGAGTATTGTGGCTTTGGGCAAAGGCTATAATAGAAGCTCTGCAGTCCAGCCATTGGCTCTTAGTGCCTGAAACCCAAGTTAAATGGACAAACGATGTGAAGAACTCCAGGGTCCAAGTCTGTTTATTTCAGGAGTAGAAAATCCCTGACTTTGTCATAAAGTTGGCAGACTTGCTACAAAAGGGGGTTTGTCAGTCACAGAATGAGCAAAGTGTGTGTGTGTGTGTTAGCTAGTCCCAACACTAGTCTTTTCCCCTTCCTGTGGGTTATTATAGATAAGATCATGGTCACCCTTTGAGAAGGAGGGGGGCCATTTTCACAAAGTCTTTCCTCAGGGACAGGATACAGTGCTAGATTGTTTCATTAAACTTGTCCTGATAACGAAGGATTAAGGCTCGTTTGGGGAATTCCGACCCATGCCGAATTCTCCACCACAACTTTTAGCATTCATCCCACTCTAATTAAAAAGCAAATGACACTAATTACATCAGATTTCATTTAGATAAGAATACCACTTTGAAAACGGATGTGATCTGTGTGGTTGTGCGTTCAGCATGGCACAATTCATTGCAGATTTCATGGAGGCAATTCATTGCTTTTGTAGACCACACATCCTTGAAACAATGGTAGCCACCTGCCCAGCTAACTTTTCTTCTGAATTCTAATCTCTTTTTGTGACATTAACAGTCTCTACTCTTCTGGGTCGGCTTTACATTGGAATAGTGCTATGAGGAACTGACTGCATTCAGTCACAAGAGTATAAGTGAAGTCAGCTACTGTTGTTGGATGATTAGTTCTGGATCACAGACTTCACTCCATTTATTTGTAAAGGTATTCACTCCATCAGTCCAGAGAAAACAGTTCCATGCTGGGAGGCATTTTACCTCTCTCAGCATTGGGCATCATGAGCTTAAGCTCCAAAATCTCCTTGTTTGGTGGATTCTTGTACTGGCTTAAGACAAATCTGCATTTTAAGCTGGAAATATACTGGAAATACACATGAACATTGAAATTGAACTAAAACGATTAATCCTGTCTTACCCTACAGGTAAATTAAGATGTAACATAATTATAAATTATTTTTATTTTTGATAATGTAATATAAAACTTTTATATACATTTTAAATTAAACCTTGCAAATGTGTAATCTTCATAATAGTAAATTCAGCATCTCCCAACTGAAAATGTGAATGTTGTGTCAGCTAAAGGGCCTCTTTAAAAACTGTAAGGAGTAAAAGAGTATGACTCAGTGCTGATTTTTTTGTCATTAAAGATGGAGTGGTTGGTGGTACTGGAGTAGTGGAATAGTAAAGTAATTAGGTCATCCTGCTCAGCGCACACTATCTGAATCAATTTCCGATCGCTCTGTGTTCCACCAAGGCTCCTACTAATACAAGCCACATTGAGTCCTGACATCTACAGCCATAATTCAATGCAGACACATGAAGTCCTTCTCAGGTGGGCCAAAGACGTGCATCTGCAAAACTGTGAGGGTTTAGGGCATACACTTTCAGTCATCCCCTAGTTTCACTGTTCTGTAGGCACATATGAGCCTCACTCTTCCAAGCCTCACTCAGAGTCCCTCTATAGTGGTGTCAAGGATGATTAGTACGTGTGGTGATTACGGTGATTGTGGTATTAGTGATTAAAACTCTTTGGTTAAAAGAGCAATGGATAATATCTTAGTCTTTAGAAAGACAAACAGGGCAGGATGTAGCAATCCTCAGATACTCACAGATCTCATCACAAATAATTAAAAGCAACTATTTGTCGTTGTGAACACACCCCATTGCACAATTTGGACCACAACAAAATGTGACCTCTGCATTTAACGTATCCATGTGATGAGCACCCAGGGAGCAGTGTAGCAGGATGGAACTTTGCTCAAGGGCCCCCAAGTGGTACCTGGGCAGGAACTTGAACCTTCTGATCATATGGGCAAGTCTTCAATCATTAGGCCACCATGGCCCTGAAAAGTCAGATGTAGTACTCACACACAGAACTGTAAGCAATAAATTTGCTAGGGGGTAAGTGTCTTGCCCAAGGATGACCATGGATGGGGGAAGGGGAAAGAGATGTTTACTCACTCACTCCACCCATATTTTCCGTGCTGCTCCCAGAGACTGAACCAGCAACCCTCTGGTCCCAAGCACTCTTCTCCAACCACTAGGCCACAGCTGGCCCTTTGAGAACACAATGCTGAATGTAACATCAATGTAAACGAAGTTTGAATACATGAACAGGGATTGAAGTTTAGGCCAAAAGCTTCACGTTTCTTTCATCCTGTAACAGTTTGGGTTGTGTTTTTAAAAGTAATCAGCTTTGGTTGCTTCTATAAGAAGGGTCAAGACTGCAACTGAAACATTATTTCAGCTCTCACTGTCTGTTATGGACATGGCACATTACAATTTTCCTGGACTTTACACTTTTACCCTTTTCCTCTCTCACTTTACTATATCTCTTGCTTCTTACATTGCAAAAAAACCATGTAATGTATTCTAAATCCCATGTATTCTAAATCCTTTCCATTGCACAGGGAAACTCAGTCCACAAAAAAGCCTGACCCCCTCAGAGGGAGTGCGATGGTCAGTAAATAGGCCTGAAAGCTGAATATGCTGTTGGTGGTCGGCTGTGTGTCGGAGTCAAACTGCACGGACTGATTGCAGCTGAAGGCTGAGCTCATGGAGCTGTCAGTGTGAACAATAACCTGTAGAGGAGTGTGGAGAAAGACCCCCCGCACAGCCTTCCTACACACTCATCACATCTCCAGCGTGTTTCTGTTAGAGTTCCTGTGGCTCTTTTCTTCAACTGTGTCCACGCTTGTTTACGCCTGCGGATGGACATATGGATTTGACTTCACTTCTCCAGATTTTGAAACTAGAGTTTGGCAGCTTCTGAGCTCCCACAGTCTTTTGCTGTTGCCGCTGTGATGTCAGGTCAGGATAAGCACTTCCTCTGTCATAATTACATAAAATGTTTCTTATTACATGTGGTCAGGTTTTTCTTTGCATCTTTTTCATATTGAGAGAAAAAACATATATTTCAATTTCAAGTTCAAAGCTGTGCCACCACATACATTTGGATTTTTTCTGGATTTTGGGAATCGCATTAGCCCAGAGCCACCATCACGTCCCAGACAGTATTATGTATTCTGTAACCTTAGGAACCCACTTCAGAAAACGCTAATAAATCTGTATAGAGTTAACAGAAAGGCAGACAGCGGAAGCTATGTAAGTAATACTGTGAGAGTAAGCTTTTCCTCCCTTTAGTCCGGAAAGTGTCTTGGTAACTCTCCACCTCACCTTCTCCATTATCTTCATGCTAGGTTACACAAGCTGAACCTGGCAGTACTTCCCTCAAGTTGAATCATTAAATGGTTGTTAGTGTCTAGAGTAATACTTGCTGCACCAGACAACATGTGTTCGTGTGCTACAATGTTTTTCAGAAACGATGCTCTAGCATTTCATCAGTTCGTGCTGCTGCGTGTCCGATACTCTACGATTTTCCAAGGATTTTACACTGTAACTTCAGAAGAGGTAACCGATTCTTAAAGTGTCATCAGACTCTTTTGCTAAAAGCTCATACTGAGAGTACATATTCTGTACATCAAAAGATGGATCATATAAATCTCTTGATCTGTAGTGACTCTAAGACATCTCTAACATTTCTGATTCCCTATTAAAGTGGGATGGAACAGACATTATTATATCAGAGCACTTTGGCCATTTCTGTCAGAAGTCATCACTGAAATGTGGTCTTTGTTCTGTGTAGTTCTTGTTATGATTGTGAAATTCTGGCTGATGATTAATGCCGTATAAATTCTTGCGATTAACAGTCTAGCCTAAGGTGGCCTAAACATCTCACACTGTCCAGGTATCTTCACATTGTAGCTAAAACTACACTGTAATGACCAGATGTAATGTACTGCACTGTTGTATATGTGCACACAGAAATGCCTATAATTTAGCAGAATCTTGTTGTGTTACTTTCTCTTGGGGCAGTGGTGGCGTAACGGTTGGTTTAAATCCTGGTACAAAAAAGAGGTACTCGTAAGCAAGGAACTGCTTCCCAGGAGCTACCTAGTCACCAGCCACTGCTCCTACATGGAAGGGTTAAATGCAGAGGTCATGTTGTGTTGTGGTGTACCATGTGCTGTGCTGTGGTGTGTTCACAATGACAAATAATCACTTAATTTCCTTCGAGACTTGTGAAAATGCGAACAAACACACACTTAGCTTACCATGAAACAAACCACTGCTTAGAGTTAAACTCTAAATGCTGTATAGTGGCAATTTTAAAGATGCATGTCAGTGAATGTGTTTCCTGTTTTCTGTATTTATATTTATTTGCCTTAACCCAACTGATGAAAATGCACCAAATCCACAACTGCTCCAGTATGACTGTAAAAGTGTTAAGGTCAGCCAACCAGCTACTCTTAGAAGTACCAAGTAGTCAGTACAGGAGTAGGGGTGACTGGGCTTTTGCGGTGGCACCACCAAAGCTCTGGAATCACCTGTGGGATGTCTAGATAATTGAATCTTTTTTGTCTCAGGAAGTTGCCCCTTTTTACATTATGAACTGACAGACTGAAACAGTCTAATATTTCAGAATGTGGTTGCAGGTGTGTGTTTGTGTGTGTTAACATGAGTTTGATTGTATGTTGCTGTGCTTTTAGTTTGCTAAACTATTAGCTACTACTATTAATGCTTGTATTTTTGACTAGTCGTGATTAGATTTAGTCATGAACAAACTGAACAGTACTGTTCTAGAAGCTTCCCCAGATGTTAGCTAAGCCTAGGTCGGACTGCTGCAGTGCCAACGATGATCCACCACTAAAAGTCTTTTCAGCATATTGTTCATTGTATTGCTCTACAGTATCACTGTGAACTACACACCTTCTCGCTCTCCGTCTGACTAAATCCCTAACCCTCTCTAAACCGCATTCAAGACTAAAGACTATGGGTGATACAGCCTTTTCCACCTGTGCCCTTGGTTAGGAAACAATCATTAGCAATTTTTAAAGAAAACATTTTACAAACATTTTTATTCAACACTGCTTACACCTGATTTGTTATTTTTATTACTTTCTATATGTATTTGATCTGTTTTACTTGCTTTTTTGTTTTGTTTGTTTTATGAAGTGAAGGTAACTATTTGTCATTGTGAAAGCTCTCAAGCTATGAAATGTGACATCTGCATTTAACCCATCACTCGTGCATACATGGAGCAGCGGGCAGCTATTAACAGTGCCTGGGGAGAAGTGTAGCAGAACTGTACCTTGCTCAAGGGAACCTCATTGGTAACCGGGCCGGGACTTGAACCTGCAACCTTCTGTTTTACAAGGGCAAAGTCCTACCTACTAGACCACCACTACCTTATTGTTGGTTTGATTCTTTTTTTAATTGTTATGTTTTGTTTTCTGTTTTGATTGTATGTGCACTGGAAACCTTGAAAAGTGAATTGTAAATAAAATTTATTATTATTATTATTATTATTATTATTATTATTATTATTATTATTATTATGGGTTTAGACTTAATACTGCTCTAGGAAAATAATCAGTTTTTTTCTGGTAAGTTCAATCAGTGTAGGAGCACATAAAACATTGTAGAGTCATAAAACAAAGACCACAATGATCAGCCAAAAAGGAAGCATGAAAGGAACAAGTGGAGAGAAGTGTTGTACATTTTTATGGCTGAGGGTGGAGTGTTTTTCATGATCAGATGGATCACATCATATTTAAATCATGCACTGAGTAAGTCTTACACTTGAACATGAAAAATAAGCTGTCAGCGAAACAAAGGCAAACACAAACTGATGTGCCTCGACTTGCTGAGGTAAAAGTTCACAGATAACTGTTATGGATCAAGTCAGCATAAAAAATATAGCCACATTAATCTTTACTGCTTCTTTAACTCTCTCCCTCTCTCTCCCTCTCTCTCTCTCTCTCTCTCTCTCTCACTCACTCTCTCTCCCTCCCTCTCTCTCTCTCTCTCTCTCTCTTTCGCTCTTTCTGAAAGAGACAGTGATTCCCAGCTGTAGGGCTGAGTAATCCTCTGGTGACGGCCTGTTAATCCATCCCAGACTACAGGCAGTGTAATAGAGATTCAACAGGGTTTTACGAGCCGGGAGCTCAGGTGAGGAGTGCATTGGCAAATCAAGCCAAGGTGCAGAACTTTGAGACGCAGTGAGAGATGCAGAGACCAAGAGGAGGAGAGAAAAGCTGGAAGAGAAGAGTGATGATGGGGAGAATGGAAAGGGGGAAAAGAGGGACCCAGAAGCACGTATCCTCCAGATGAGGATGGAAATGAAGACCACCTGGGCTGAAAATAATCACTCTCAGAAACCCCCCATCTGTCCCAG
>JBBPDA010000126.1:12057936-12088246 GCA_037974385.1 Arnoldichthys spilopterus
GCTGCAGCGGCGTGAATGTGGCATAAACACTCTAGAGCGCCGTGAAGTGGGGATAAATGCGCTAGAGCGGCGTGAAGGGGGATAAACACTCTAGAGTGGTGTGAAGGGGTGTGAATACCTCATCTATGTACTCGAGCAGGTCCAGGGCTTTCTTAAAGTCATATTCGTTGGCTCCACGGTTATCATCACAAACATACAACTACAGTGCAGAGAGAGAGAGAGAGAGAGAGAGAGAGAGACAGAGAGACACACAGAGAGAGAGAGAGAGAGAGAGAGAGAGAGAGAGAGAGAGAGAGAGAGAGAAAGAATAGAATCTGACACTTCTGTGTGGATTAGCTCACTAATCACATCATTATATCACTGGTGGATTCAACCTGAGTTCTACTTCCTCTTACTCTGAAAATGAAACTTGAGATTACATATATACCCACCATCTCAGTTCATTCTTTATTCTTTTTACAATGGCTTGATGATGATTATTATTGTAATTTTATTATTACTATTGTAGTAGTATTAGTGGTGTAGTAGTTGTAGAAATAGTAAAACAATAATAATAATAATAATAATAATACACACAGTTAGACTAGGTTTGTTATGTTTGTGCACATTTGTAAACAATGATTTTTTTATTGAGTTTTTATACAGTCGATTACTGGCCTTAGTTTGCCCAAACTTCTTTCTAAACATCAAAACAAGACTTTCACTGCTTATTACAGCTTATTACTTCTCATCTTAATATCATACCATAATACCATCATAATATCAGGCACACTTAATTGAAAACCTTTGTTTTTGGTTATAATAATGAAATAGAAGAAAATTGCAAGATTTTAGTGATTATGAGCTTTTTGGTTTGTTAAATTCTTTCACATGTTTGTTTCTGCATATTGTAAAACTCTTTGCTGTAATTTCGAGTTGCAACAAAGAGATTCAGTAAGGAGGGCAAAAAATTACTCCAGTGAAAGAGTTTGATGAGTTTGTTTTCTCAAAACAACACCTAAACTATATGAATTGGAAATGTAAATGTAAATATTGATTTTATCACTCTTTCCTTTGCCTTTGATATTTCATCCAAGACACTATAAAAGGGCCACAATAACCCTGTAATGGTCTCCATAAACAACCAATGTTTAGTGTTCCTGACAAAGTACATATTTACACTTGTGGCTAGAGCATGTGATCATATAAAACTACTACACATTCCTTCTTCTCATCCAAAGAAAATGAATACTGACCTCTGCACAGATTTTCTCACAGATTCAGGTTCAACTGAGTTTAAACTCCAAGAAGCATCTAAATACATAAACAAGACAAATGAATGCATACATCACAGAGAGATTCCCGGAAGGTCACGAGAAACACAGTACAAAGACGTTACATATAATCTGTGTTGAAATTTGAGTTTGCAGCAACAAGATTATTTATCTGTAGGCATCAAGTGACTGGACCATCAATTTAGTTGATTTAAGCTGAAGTAATGACATTACGTTTGAAATTAAACTATCCAAACTTATATCATTGTGTTGCTAAAATCTCCCTAAAATCATGTATAGACAATAGATTAACCTGTCATAGGTCTGGTCACAATACACATCTTAAATTCTTAAGTAGTTCTGGATGTGGCTTCCCTTAGATGCTTTGCAGTTTCCATCAGGAAAAGTCAACAAAAGTGAATGCTTAAGTACATCTGTAGCATGAGGGGTATGTTCCACATCTGACTAATGACAAATGAAAAGTGTGTGTGCTTGGTGGTATATTACTCAGACGTCATTTCCCTAGCATCCTTGTTATGCTTATCGTCATTTTTTAAACTACTGCAAGCTGCAGATAGGGTTATGAGCTCTAGAATATATCCACTGACTGTTACCAAACAGTGCAGTTTTGAGCACGAAGTGCGTAACATCCATAAGCATCAGACTGTGTATAACAGTACTGCACATGAGTTTGTAGATCAGTATTGCACATGAGTGGGTTAAATACTCTGTTAAACAATGTTACATTAATCAAATATTGCACAATATTGCACAATATGTATTGCACTTTATGACCAATATTACTGCATGTTGAAAGCTGTTCAAAGCTGCATGTCACACTGTGTGCTAGACCATCTGACAGCAGTGGGGGAGAAGCTGTCCCTGAGCTGCCTTGCCACATCGCCAGTCACCAGTGCCGTCTTGAACATTTTTGCTGTTCACACATCTATATTTCGACCACTCATGTGACTCATGTGAGCCCTTGTGTACTTTTTCTATAATTGTAATTATGTAATAATAATAATTAATAAAATAATGTGTTTTTTTTTATATTGTCCTTTTTTCAAACCCAAGGAATGACACAGATAATCAGGCAAGGCAACAAGAAATAATGTGTTGCAGTTACTGCCAAAGTAGTGGAAAAGAAAGATGAAAAAAGATCAGGAGTTGGGAGAAGAGGAGTACTGAGAGAGTACTGAGAGAAAAGAAAAGGTTTTTAATTTTTAAAAAGGTGTTTTGAAAGATGAGAAAGAAGAGACATTGCAAAGGTTTGGGGGGGAGGGAATTTCAGTGTTGGATCTAAGAACAAGAACAAAGGTGAAATTTGGGGACAATGTGCAGACCAGTAGCAGAGGAGCATAAATAGAAAGCAGGAGTTTATAAATGAAGGAGTTCAAAGAGATAAAGAGGAGCGGAATCATGGAGGGCTTTGAAAGTAATGAGAAGTAGCTTGTACTGAGGTTTAGGTTTAGATCAAGGCTATTTGTGATGTTGAGGTCATAATTTCAAACGAACTAGCTACACTGTAAGTCAGTCATCTAACTGCATTCTGTGCTGTCTGAATTATTTAGCCTTGGTTCACAGTCATGACTGGCCCCAGTTTAATAAACTGTGTCAGTTGTATCAAGCTAGAGGCCTTGGGGTATTCCCTTTTAATAAACTGTTGACACAGTGGTTTGTAAAGGTCCCTCACTCTTGTCTCTCATTGGCCAGTCGTATTCAAACCCACCCAACACCTGATTTTGCTATTTTTGTTGTCGTTCATAAATAGTACAGCAGTTGTCTCGACAGTAGGCTTCAGGGCATTAACAAGCGTTCCTTTATGCTCACTTCCCCTTTCCTTTCCTCTATCCAAAACTTAAATATCACCAAGGGAAATTACTGTCCCACACCACCATTCTGCCTCTTTTGAACGTATAATTACACTGAGTTGCATATACAGCATATTAACACAGAAAAAAAGGATTGTAAAAGCTCTAACCTTTACCTTGCAGGAAAAAAAGAACAATGTGATCCTAATATTAAAATGGAAATATTAAAATATAGATTGCATTATTGTATTAAAATTCTCAAATTGTGATGTGTGAAAATGTTTGTTAATTCCAATTCTTGGATTATAGTCTCTCCCAGTTTTCCAGTCTCGTATTGTAATGTCTAGACAAATAATTTCAAAACAGTGGGAGTATTTGGAATGCATCCAGTGCAGTTAGAAATATAAAATCAAAACTCTGTTCTGTAGGATTTCTGCTAATGTGCAGTAAATGATTAAAAAGAAACTCCCATTCACATTTTCCCTTGATATCAGATAGCTAAACATTACCTGTTGACATTGACCTACAGAGAAAGAGAGCGAATGAAGAAAAGTGTTGATATGAGAGTTGCAGTCCTAAAACCTCTGAAACAGCCCATCAGAAAACCAGACACGGTCATTATACCATCAGCAAGGGGAAGATTGTTAAAACAATGACTGGGCCTAATGACAGTCGGGTGGAGGGGAGGTGGGGGTTTAGATCAAGGCTGTTTGTGGTGATGAGGTCATTTTTCTAAGATACACTGCAGAAGACTGTTGAGGCAGAGGACCCCCTGTTGAACTGTCATCAGTCCCTATGAGTCAGAGCGGCTAAAAGCTCACAGCTGGTAATAACAGAAAAACCTGACAGCTGTCTCAGCAGCATAGAGAGCACTTAGAATGAAAGATGATAGTAGTGTCTGAATTACACTGAAAAACGTGCAGTAACCAAAATGAAATCATATGGTTTTCTCAGCTTCTCCTTAAGTTAAGTGGTTAATGTCATCTTGCTGTCTTTGCCAACCATACGCTCTAACACATAGCTTGGATATAAAAATTACAACCTATCACTGACATTACTGCAAAACTTCCAAAATCCAACTAAAGCAGGTCTGTCAAATCTTATCCACTTGGGTTTTGATTCCAAACAAGCAGGATCAGCTGTTTGAAGATGAGAATGGAATCAGGTGTGCTCCTGCTTGTTTGGAATGAAAACCTGTGGCCACACTGGACCATTGTGAGTAAGATTTGACACCCCAGAACTAGGGCCAAAAATACAGTGTTAATAGTAATAATCATTACAACAACATCAAAAACAACAACAACAACAATTATTTATTTATGTATTTGTTTATCTATTTATTTAAATTAATACTATTATTGTTACTATTATAACATTAAAAATGCTTTTACAGGGGTGGAATTTATTTTCAAATTTTGTGAAAAAATAAAGGCCCTAGTTATGAGGTTTTTTTCTTGTTAATGGTAATGAAAGCTGTTGACTGTTAGCAAGTAGTTACTGATGAGGCCGAGAGGGGCAGTGTGAGCAACAGATCTGAAGTTTGCAGTTTGCTTTCCCCCTTCTTGTGGCCCAGCTTAGCATGGTGGTGAGGGGTGGAGTACCAAGGTATCTCAGATCAGCTTGAAACCACCAACTGCCTTTCAAAGCACAGTCTTGTGTTTGAAGATGGTGGACCGATTGGCTAAGAATGAGGCAGCTGCTGCACAGACCACTCAGTGAAACCTGATAAGGCAGACACGTTCACGTGGTCGGTATAGCTAGAGGCATGCTGGACAGACTCGTTCTGTATGACCATTACTCTCAGTGCCTGACTCTACAGGCAGCCCTGGCTTAACACTCCTATTTGAATGATGTCATGCTTTATTGAAGCAGGTTTGATATAATAGTCTCATTATATCATTATGGCATCAGCACTAATTCTGTGCAGCTCTCATGGTTATTATACTTACAATCCTTTGGCACTGTAAATGCACCAGAAATCAGAATGTGTGTATGGGATTCAACCCCTGAAGTCAAAGGCTCTGTAAGAACTAGAACATCAACACAATATTGAAATGAGGGTGGTCAGAGATTTCCGGACACTTCTAAAACCTCTAGTGTTCCTTTATCCCTGCTAATGCTGCTGTAATCTAAATAGGCCTCTTACACCAAGAAGCACTTTCCTGTCTGTTCTTATAGGGAAGATTGGTTCTACAGGTAGTCAAAAGATTGTTTAAGCAGAGCAAACACACAGGTAGATCCAGCAAATGTGAGGATTATACATTGTCATGTAAAAGGTGCGTAGGATATACTTTCACCAAGATACTAACAATGTAAATATAGCCTCAAAGGTACAAAATGGCCCCTAAGGTGTACTTGTGTACTGAACCTGGTTCAGTTAGGTTCCCTCCTTAAAGGCACCTACTTAACCTTGAGGATACCACACTGGTAAACTGAGGTGTAACACCCCAGTGACAGTTTAGTACTGTTTTTGGGAGAGTGTAGCCCCAGGACTTTGCAGAACATTGAGAGGGGAAAAGCTCCATTTATTAGAGCTTTTCTTTTAGGTCAAGCCCTCTTTAAGCTGCAGGCACATATGGAAGAAATCTCTATTGGATATAGGAAAGATTGGCAGGAAAAGATGTGGTTTAGTTCATGTTGCTGTGTTGAACTTTACTCCCTATCTACATAATAAGCATTGGTTTTGAGGAACAAACAAAACAAAAGAAGATAAAACTGCAGAAATACGGGGAAAGGAAAGTATGGCAAAGGTCTTACACAAAACTGCTGGAGCAAAGAAATGTAAGTCAGCCAGTGAGGTTAATGACTGCTCTCCTAGTTTTTCCAATGTGGATGAAGTCAATAAACTGAAGAGCAGTTAATGTAGGTTAATATTACTTTATCATTGTCTCTGAGAGGCACAAAGCTTCCTTTAAAAGTCTAAATGCTGACGGCTCTTTCAACCAAGCCGGTGCCAGTCAATGCACTTTCAGCCCAAGACAATGGCAAACAAGAGGCTTCTTTAGCCTTTTCTTTAGCTCTTTCAACAAATGCTCTGAATGTAAACACTAGTGATGACAAGTGGTAGGTGAATAGAAAAAGCAAGATTTATACCTGTTTAAGCCACATAGGAACTGCTTTTTTAGTATGACTGAAGTTCCTTTAGTGCATAATGTTGACAAAATGACTGAATTTCCAGTTCATGTCTCAGGCTTGTTTGCAGAGTGATAACCAATGATCTTCTTACATATAATCTCTTTTTTCCACTCTCTCCTTTTCCAGCACACACACACATCCTACAGTGTTTTTGACTTTGTCTTAACTGATACATTGAGTGAGGCTACAGAAGTGGGGTGTGAGAATTTGAGAGCAGTGTTTTGACAGTGTTCCTAAAGCTGTCTCCAGGGCTAAAGCCTGACAATGCTCCACTCAAAGGGCAGGAAGAGGACTGACAGCATACTGCACTGTTTCAGCAGCCATGGAATTTGCAGCTTACAGGGGGATAGTGCAGAGCTGAGCTGGAAGCTCAGAGAGCCTTAATCTGGCAAGAAAGAATACACGGGTCTCAGGTGGCCTGATGCATGGTCTCTTGATCATGCACTATGAGAAGCAGAGAATCTGAGAAATGAGGTGCAGAGAGGGGAGAGCTAGAGAGAACAACAGAGAAAAAGGCATATGAGGAGATGGGGGGTGGGAGGGGGTAACTGTTCAATCAAAAAAAACTAATGTTGTTAGCAATTAATAAATCAACCACCAGTTTGAACCGAACAAATGACATCAGGCTTACCAATTGTGCTGTATAACATTGCTTATTAGTACGTTTAGCTGCTCTGTTCCTTTACACCTCTCTGTTAGCAGCCTATAGATGAAGTTTAATATAATAATGAAATCTAATCATGCAGAGACTGAGGATTGGCTCTCTGGCAAATTACATATAGCTCTCAAGCCTACAGTCAGAATGACGTTTTTGGGTGAAAAAATGTATATAAAAAATATGAATTTAAGTAAAATAATCACCTTTAAATTTTAATTGCAGTATTGGTTAAAAAATTCATAATGAGATATTTTCCAATAATCCTTTAACCATGCTTTTCTCTGCTTATACATAAACCTACATAATTAATAAGTAGTCATACCACGATTCAAGTTAAAAACTAATTCCATTAAGGAAACGTAATAAAGTAGAGAAGCAATCCAATCTTGGACCTGACTGTGGAAGTGTACAGTAGAGTGATTGATTCTGATGCTACCTCAGCACAGTGAGATAATTTAGTGAGCGAGATTGCCTTTTAGAGTACACTCAGCATTTGCAGCTGTCGTACTTGGTCTAGGCCGTCAGCTTTTTTGCTTTAATCTACTACAGCATTTGAAGTGACCTTGAGAAATGGCTGCGATAAAGCAAGATAATAACACAAAGTGTTATGGTTAAACTTAAACCCATAACCTGTTTTGCAGATATACATATCCTTCTTCTCTCCACTTGAAGAGGATCTCCTGAGACAAAAGGATAATCCTCAAAGAGCTTCTGCTATTTTAAACAACAAAACATGGATTCTCTTCAAAGTCTAGTGTTTCCTTCTGTCACATGATCAGAACACACTCTCCTTGGGGACTTTCATTTTTTATCCATCCTTTAATGTAATTTAGTTATTTTTAAAAAATTATTAGTTTAGTATTTTCATTTTAAATTGATTTATTTACACTAACTGACTCTAATCTCTGTACACTACCATAGTAGTTAACTATAGAATAATCATTATTGTTTTTGCATCAGTGCACATTATGCCAATTTTAAATATTTAATCTGCTGCAGGTCCAAACCTGGGGACCCCTGCTGGGCAGAGAGGGACTTGTTTGAATGCTGAGGGACGAGCAGTACAAGCTGTGGGATGGAGGGAGGGTCAGTGTGGTAAGCAATAAATCCCAGCACTGTCAGTTGAAAGGCTTGCACTTCAGTCCTACTGTCATGCTTTTCAGTAGAAACAACTGACCACCTTCTTATGGAGGCCCTCTGATGTAAGCGAGGGCATATGGCTACCACTGCTGCTCAGGCTATACAGGTGATCCACATTGCTCCAGCTAGAAAGGAACACTTTCATTATGCCTGACTTTAGGTCACTTTTAGACTAACAGATGTATATGTGATTGCATGTGACTGTTAATTTTCATTTCCTGTGTCTCCAGCAATGAAACAAAAATAATCGTGTTGGGTACATTTAGCCATGTTAACTCATGGTTAATACCAGAAAGACATGATACAGATTATTTCCCACTCATTACTACATTTGGCATTGTGTGTAGAAGAGGCAATATTTTATTCTGATTGGAAGTTCATAAAAAATTATAGATTAGTGTGCAGTCTTATGTTGCAAAGGCTTCTGTCATGTTTTTCTCACCTGTTGGTACAGAATGTAAATCAAATGTAAATGTAATTTAATACATAAACATATAATTACTTATGTATTTATACTTTCACACTTAAATACCATAGCAAATGGCATAATAATTAAATATATAAGCAATAGGATCAGTATATTAATATGAATACAACATTTATAAATGGTATAAAGTTCGGAGTACGCTACTGTAGCTCTGCTCTGGTAGGAATGAGTATTTTCTGAGGGGTCAGATATGACTGTATGTGCTGATATTAGAGGCAAAGTTGTTTTTAAGTGCTCTGGTAGTGTGTCATGATTTGGAGGAGAGAAGAAACAGAAACATGAGGCAGTGTTTCTCTGCTGTAATCCAAAATTAAGCCAAGCTGTGCATCAGACAAGTCACCAGGCAACATGAATTATTATCACTTAAAACCAAACCATACGCTCTCCAAAAAGCACAAGCACAGAGAGAGAGTAAGGGGGAGAGCTGATTTTACTAGACAAATTACAGCTAATCTGTTAGAATCAAATACAGCTGCTACATTCTTTACAAATTCATTCTGAACATCTAATTAATGTGTGTAATTCGACTTTTTTGTAACTTATTTACATTAGTTGAAAATGTGTACCATGACGTGTAAAAGTGAGAACCAATCACATGAGTTCCCTGCAAGATGATTTGCTAAATCTATTAGTATTAGTTTTCTTTGCTTATGGAACATCACTAACAAAAGCTAATAGGCAATGCTGTTCTGTTAACATGCACTTTAAAAGGCCTGTAGAGTCACAGACCTACCAAGTGGAAGAGTTGTGCTCAGAGAGTAGAGGCCATTCAGATTCACATCATAACTGTGCAATCTGCTATGACCACCATCTCCATGATCAAGAAGGATACAGAGATGCATAGATGTGAGAGGGAAGGATAAGAATGTCCAAAAACATTCCCTCCAGTTCTATGTGTATACTTCATACTTCACTGCTTTATGGGTCAGGACAGTGTGAAAGAGCGAAGTCTTATTATTACATTGGCTAGAAATTAATACAAAACTCTAAAAAGAGTAAATTTAAAATATATAGTGATATTGTAAGGTCTGCTGTTAATACTGATTAATTCTAATACTGTTGATACTATTATAGTGGCCAGGGCTGCTGCTGGCCATTTGGGTGCCCTATGGAATATTTTCTATCGATGGGGGGAAGAATCTTTCTCAGGAAGATTGATTTTGGTGCCCCCTCAAACCTTCTGTGTCCCATGCACAGCACATCATGCACATGTATAAAGTGATGGCCCTAATAGTAACATATAGTGTAGTGAATATTAAAAATCAGTTTTTAAATGTTTTTACTATAGTCACATTTTTGTCCCTGTCCAAAAATCCAAATATCTCCAAAAGGGTAACATTACATTAGGAGGCAAAAAGATGCAATGAATGTAAAGGTCATTTTGGAGTAGCTCTGTTGAACATTTTACACAATATAAAGGACAGTGTTTGTGTTCAAATGATACAGAAAAAATGGAACATGGTTTTCTTTGGACAAGGATAATCACACTTGCATGAACCTGCTTGAATGGATGTGCCAGTATACTGAAAATATTGCTCAGTCAGTTTGTCAAGTCAAATAAAATCGTCACATCAACACAATGGTCATGCTAAAGTTTACGTTTGCAAGAATTGATAATCTCTTTATTTTGTGCAGCCACTCAACTTGATTGCAATCCTCAACATTAAAAAGCTCCATTTATCAGTGTGAGAGAATAAGAATTTTCATTTGGGGCTTGATTCCCATCTCTAATATTTTTATTACAACCTAACTGACACATTACAGCTGAATACATAACTTCTAAAAGCAGCTCTACAAAATGCATATGTGTGCCATTGAAACACTGACCACTTTACATTCTCCTTGTTTCCCAGAGTCCTGCTGAGGTTCAACTTAAAGTCAGAGGTCAAGAGAGGAGAAGCTGTAGAGTGTTCCATTATATGACAACAAGCTGCTCCACATGTGGAAACCATAGAGTCTGAACAATCCTAGACAATGACATGCAAAAACTGCTAAACAGGGCTTCTGGCACCTTGCTGTATAGTGATTAAGAATGGCATGTGGACAATCTGCCACTGTCACTAAGCAATAGGCTGCAATAAACAGGCAAACAGAAATCGGAGATTAATACTCTGTGCTTTGTAGCCATTAACAGCAGAAAGTCATAGCAGTTGTGGGAAGGCCTGTGGTACTCTGCTGTTCCTTTAGTCTTGTGTATGTATTTTCTATCATTCTTTCAAATGGCCCATTCACTGTATGCATATATCATAAACATTTTCAGACACAAACACTAAACTGCAAAAGGAAACAATGACACTGTTTTAAGAAGAACATCTGGGCTGGGATAAAAGTGCATAAGGGCATCTCTGAACATTTCCATAATCAAGAACTTCTTATGTGGATTTAGATGATATTTACCCCTCACTATAGGGATCACACACATATGTTAGGGGCAATGAGTTTGAGATCCCAAAACTGTAGCAATAGCTTAGTTACAGCATCTACATTTTGTAACTACTGCAAGAAAGAAAGGTACCTTACTGGTACCTGGGCCGGAACTTCAAACTGCACCCCTCCGATCTCATGGGCAAGTCCCTCACCACTAGGCCACCACTTCCCTATTAGCTTCATAGTGGTTACTAAATCATTCATAGTGATTGCTGGATACACACTTAGATGAATAGCTGAAGAAAAGTATGAAGTATAAGGGGTTACTAGTTAGCCGTCAGCCTTATGTAAAATCCCTAAAAACTCAACCTCATAACTGCCCAACCCTTTGACACAAATTTCTAACATGAATTTTTACTTTTTTTTTTAATCAATTTAGTTGGTAAAGGAAAAAGTAGCCACATGTGGTAACCATGACTCTACTTCCATCATGTTTCACTGAGAAAGTAAAGTTTAGATCAGTCTTCAATCATAAAACTTTCTTACAATTAGAAAAAACTCATTGTAAAGATGACAAATATTGTTGTGAAAGCTATTTGGAACAAAAGCATTATGTTTTGGTCAAGCTAATCTTGCCAAATGCATGACTGATGAAGTGATGTCTGATTTTTCAATGCAAGTCCATGTAAAATGTATGTTTTTTTTATGGAATTCATCATGAGTTACAGCTTTAAACAGAACATTTTTGGATATTTTGTTGTTTTTTTTGTACAATAATACAGTGAAATCTGACAGGCTATATTTCAACTGATAGGTTCCATTGCTTAAACTGTCAGGCTAGTTAAATCTTCAAGTGGCCAGTGAAGCTTTTGGGAGTGGCTGATTGGTTGTTTTGGGCCACGAGTTGCATAAATGAAGAAAACTGTTACATGTTAGTTACATCTAGAATCTTTGTACTTTCTGTGGTGCTTGTTTATTTGTTTTCTATGCCAGTTGAGTTGTGGGCAGTGGTGGCGTAGTGGTAAGGATGCTGCTTTTGGGACATGAAGGTTGTAGGTTCGAGTCCCGGCCCAGGTACCACTGAGGTATACTACACTGCTTCCTGGGCACTGTTGATAGTATTGCTCCACATGTGCACGTGTAATGTGTTAAATGCAGAGGTCACATTTCGTTGTGGTGCTTAAGTGTGTTCACAATGACAAATAGTCCCTTTCACTGACTGTTGTTGTGGTGTATTTCTCTCTGTAAGTCTCTTGAGCATTGAACATTGTTTCTACTAAACTGATCTTCCTGATTTTTACACTGTGTTCTCTTTATAAAATATTCCAAAAGTTATTTTCTTTTAAATGAGATGAATTCTAAGCTCAGTGTTTGTGCTGTGACTAAACTGTTCTTTTTGATAATCTGAACTGTTTATACTTCCCTGTACTGAAGATACATCAAAAACTCTTGAATCAGATGTGTGTATCCTCTTTAGGGCACTGCCATCTCTCAGTTTAACTCTGGGAATTGTGTTGATGCATTATATTCATGTGAAAATCACATGTGAAGCACATCTGACCAATGTAAGTGGGTGCTTTAGACGCACATGGATCTGCCTCTTTGGACATAGTACTCATTTTGGCTGGTGAACCCCCCTCTCCATACACACAAACCTTTGTTTTATTCCATTTTGTGCCGCCCCCCCTGAAGCTGAAACACACACCTTCACCCATGAACACAGTTGATCATTTTTTTTACCCCCCCCCCCATTTTTTACTATTATTATTTTAATTTTACAAACCTTTTCGATCACTCACTCCACACATTATTGCAGACCGCCCCACAACACCCTCCGCATGCCCGCCTTGACATAAGCACCTGCCCCTCTGAATGTCTCTGCGCCCCCTGCACGAGTCCATGGAGGGTTCTGTGTGAACGGAACGCGCGCTACTCCCGGCAAGCCCCCCTTTCCTGCACCGAGAACACACGTGTAGCGACAGAAATGCTCGTTAATGCTCGTGTAACTCTGAACCAAGTCCAGTAGAGTGAAGAAACAGTCCTCTGTTCAGAAGAGACGGCTGTGCTACGCTGCCCGTGCGCAGTGGAGTGTGTGGCCGTGTCAGAACTGCGGTGAGCGCCGCGCCGCTGAGCCGCTGAACACAGTAGCTGCGCTCCGCTCCGCTCCGCACTCGCCATTGGCTCTGCGGCTTAGGGGCGTTTCCGCAAATCCAGTCGGTGAGTGCTCCGAGTTTAAGGGGAAGGGGAAGGCGGGAGGAGGAGGAGGAGGAGGAGGAGGAGGGGGGTCCTATGGATATCGAAGGGGGGGGGAAAAAGTCGAGCTGGCAGCGCCGACCCCTCTCCATAGACGTAGCTCCCACAGGCACCGAGTAGCGATGTGCTGGTAGCGGCAGTAGAGCGGTTTACAGGCCGGCGCTGGATGTGTGCGTGAATGCGATGAGGCGAGCGCGCTTGGCGACTTTAGCCGTGCAGAGACACTCCGCGAGCTGCTGCTGCTGCTGCTGCTGCTCCTGAGCGGCCGGGAAGAGAAGGAGGAGGAGGCGGAGGAGGAGGAGGAGGAGGAGGAGGGGGGCACAAACCGGAGCCGCGAGGACATCATGCGCTTCGCCGTGTGGCTGCTGGGCTTCGTGTGTCACCTCCCAGCGCTCGGCCGGAGCTCACTGCCCTACAGACTGCACCCTAAGCAAGGTGAGGGGGGTTGGCTGAAAAGAGTTCTGAAACTTGCGGTGGTGGGCTTATAGCGGGGGTCCCAAAGCCGAGAGCGTGTTGGTTACGGCTATAGAGGAGGAAAGGCATGCACTGTAAGTAAGTTGGCAGAAACAGTGGAAAGTACACAGTACAGCAGCCCATCTGTTGGTTTGACCACCCCCTTAAACTCGACCCATTGAAACATGGGAACGCACTGTGTAATTACCCTAGTATACACTAATCAGCCATAACATTAACACCACTGACCGGTAAACTGAATAACATTGACTGTCTAGTTATTTTATTACAATGTCAACTATCAGGCAGTATTATGCAGCAAGTGAACAGCCAGTTCTTGAAACTGATGTGCTGGAAGCAAAACAATGGGCAAGCATAAGGATCTGAGTCACTTTGACATGGGCCTTATTGGGATGGTTGGATGACTGAGAATCTCCTAAATGGCAGGTCTTGTAGAGTGTGCCAGGCATGAAGTGGTTAGTACCTATCAAAAGTGGCCCAAGAAAGGACAACCAGTTAATCGGTCACAGGGTCAAGGCTCACTTATGCATGTGGTGCTGAAGGCTAGCCTGGTCTGATCCCACTGTGGTTTGAAAAGTGAATGGTGACTGTGATAGAAAGGTGTCAGAACACACAGTGCAAGACAGTCACAGCTATTTCAGCAGCACGAGGGACCTACTCAGTATTGGGTGGTGTTAATGTTATGGCTGATTAGTGTATGTACACTGGTGCTTTGAATCTATTTAATCCGGTTTTGCCAAGTGGCTGCACATGAAGTAAATGTGTCACTCCTATCCAGCTCTTGTCAAAAAAGCATCTCAACTGTGTTGGTGTAACATGCAGTTTCTCTGTGGATGTCTCTAAATGAGGGGTGTCTGGGTGAATGGGCATGTGTAGTGTGTAGTGTATTGTGGCCTATCCAATGGGACATAAAGAGTTGTACTCTGACTGATGCTCTTATGTGTCTCCAGAAAGCTTCATCAAGCAGCTCTCCGCCTATGAGATTGTGACCCCTGTGCGGGTCAATGACTTTGGCCAGTCTTTCCCGCGGCACATGCACTTCAGGCGGCGGCGGAGCGTGGACGTGGCTGTGGCACCCTCTGCGCGCACCCACTACCGTCTGGAGGCATTTGGCCAGCACTTCCTGCTGAACCTGAGCGCAGATGCAGGCTTCATTGCGCCCTCGTACACTGTGACGCACCTGGAGGAGAGAGGGAAGCGCGGGGCGGCTGCCGAGCATGGGCATGAGCTGCGACACTGCTTCTTCACGGGCCACGTGAACGGCGAGCGTGAGCATCGTGCAGTCTTTAGCCTGTGCACAGGTCTGGTGAGTACAGAAGCTGCAGCTGACACTCTGGAGAATTGTGTGTGGGGTTGGGGGATGGTGGATTCTGTCACCAGGAGACACAAACTCCTGACGTATGTGGGGTGTGCCCTGGCACCTGAATGGAACAATGTGCTCACCCAGCAAAATCCTCAGAGTAGGATTGATGTTTACAGTGCTCAGTGAATTAAGGGCAGAATTAGATGAATGTATAACAAACACATACAGCATAGAATAAAAATGTACAGTTCTAAATTGACCTCTTCTGAACGAAATAAACATCTATTGTACATTTAAAGAGCAGAATGATAATCTAAAGTATAGAATGAACATCCATAGTACTGAACAAACATCTATTGAATGTCTGCAGTGCAGAGTGAACATCTACAGTGCTGAATAAACACCTGTTAAATATCTAAAATGTAAAATAAATATATAAACTGTAGACTATCTACAGTTCTGAACAAACATCTGTTGAACATCTGAAAATTTGTTAGATCATATAGTGTAGAACAAGTGTCTTCAGTGGTGAACAAACATCTAAGGAACATCTACATTATATGAACATCTAAAACAGAATGAGAAACTGCAGCACTGAACAAACATCTATTGAATATTAACAGTCCAGACTTAGCACCTAAAAGGTTAAGTACCAAATGTATTTAACATCTCATGTGCAGAATATATATATACAGTGTAAAATGAACTTCAGAAAGTGTTGGACATACATCTACAGAGGGTCTATTGTGCATAATGTCTTTTTTACAGTGTTGAATGAACATCTATTGTTGGTTGAATATTCAGTGTGTAGATAAAACACATGAAGGTTCATGTAAGTAAAAGAGTGAATTCACCGTTAGGGTTTTTTCTTGTATAGGGTTTACAGAGACGTGTTCGCTTGGGTGTTGAATATCTTAAATGTAGAATGAACATCCATAATGTAGAATAGATATCTAAAGTGTTGAATGTATATCTACACTTCTGAACAAACATCTTTTGAACATCTGCAGAAAAGATAGATTACATAGTGTAGAGCAAGTGTCTACAGTGGTAAACAAACATCTAAGGAACATCTACATTATATGAACATCTAAAACATAGAATGAGAAACTGCAGCACTGAACAAACATCTATATAAAATATCTAAAAGGTTGAATGAACATCTACAGTCCTGAATAAACATCTATTGAACTCCTTCAATGTAGAGTGCACGTGTAAAGTGTAGATTGAGCATTTAGAGTGCTGCAGGAACATCTATTGAATATTTACAGTGCAGTGCTCCGGATTCCTCCCACTGTCCAAATGCTTGCAATAGGTTAGTTACTCTAAATTGCCCATAGGTGTGAAGGTGTGTGTGTCTGTGTGAGTGGTTGTCTATCTGTCTATGTGTTGCCCTGCAAAGGGTTGGCCTCATGTCCTGGGTGAACCTCACCTCAGGCCCATTGTGAGCTGGGATTGGTTCCACCTTCCCCACTGGCCAAAATGGAAGAAGCGGTTTTGGATAATGAATGAATGAATAAATAAATAAATGAACTACTATGAAATATATATGTAAGATGCATTATGAGAGTGAGGAGCTGAAGTGTGGGCAAACTCTTAGAGCTTAAGGGGTTTGTATGGGTTAAACATATTTTAGATGTCACTGTTAATGGGAGTTGTATGTATATGTGGTAAGAACTTTTTCATTATCCTCTTGCTTGGTTTTAGATGTACTCTTCACTAGGGATGTAAAGATAAACAAAGCACACAATTTGAGTCAATCAGTAATGCTGTGTTCGTGATTTGATATTTACAATATTATGCCCAAAACCTGAATGATTCACAAATTAAAGTTCCAGTGAAAATGTGAACATTAATATTCACAGGATTCATAATGTAACCTATGGAAAAACAAATATTTTCTTCTATAAATGTGCAAATAATGATTAATTAGTGTAAATGTGTGAAATGGTGAGAATCTGAACACATCATTAGTAATAATGTCAGTATCGCGATATGACAAATTCTTATCATGGGGAGGAATAGTGGTGAAATATCATGGACGAGCCAATGCCTGATATAAAAAAGCCATATTTGTGACATTATGATTGTAACTTGTTCACAACCAGCATCAGTAATTGTGATCATATTAAATACTTGTGTTCAGGTCATTATGTGATAATTGAGACAGAACTAAAGCTGAAGTTATGTGAAAATGACAGTGGAGAACAGTTACATTGCTGCAGGCTGCAGAGTTATAAACGCACTGCTTCTCAGTAATGCATGAGGCCCTATGACCCCAGACATGTAGGTCTGATGAGCTAATCAGACAATCAACAGGCCATATATCATTCAGCTTTCTTAGAGGAGCCTGACATGACCGTTAAAAATGATGTTTTAGATAAGCACTTGTTCTATTTGAGGATCAGACGTGTGGTATTGTGTCCTAAAGAAAGGTTTGAGAATGAGATAACTGATGTCTTTGATGCTGATTTAGTGTGAAAGGTCAACAGTTGAGTTAGACAGTGTTTAGTTGCAGTGCTGAATGTGGAAGTGGACCTTTAGTCCTGAAGTGATGTGAGTCAGTGAAATAAAGCTGTCTCCTTTTGGAGGGAATGAAGAGAAAAGTCTCAGATTCAGGCCAACAATAAAAAATAGCTTCTCATTATCTCATTATATGGAAAAAGTGAAGGATTAATTATTTCATATAATTTCATATAATTTTTTGAGATTTTGGTTCTTCTAGTGACAGTGTATTGGAATGTGCAAATTAAGTACACATATGAATAAAGTAAATCTAGTATATTACACTTTCTGGAGAAGAAGTGAGTTCTGTATGAGCCTTGAAACAGAAGCCACCACCTCTGCGGGTAAAACCAGAAACAGATTTTTTGATACAACATTGCAGTCACTTTGTACAGATATTTGACACTATTTGAAATAAAACATTTAAATCTTTACACTGAATCAGCAGCTGTGATTTCTTTATGCATGCAGTTGTATGTGGTATTCTGCTCTGCTGAATTAGTTTTAGAGTGTGTTTTGAAGGTAGTGACAATATAAAGTTTTAAGCAGAGGCACTTATCCCTGAACAGCAGCTGGCTATGCATTGTTAAATTCCTCTACTGCTATCCATATCTGCGGAAAGAGGAGTTGAAATGTCAAAAAACAGTATTTTACTGGGGAACACTTGCTCTCAGTTGGTTGATGGTCTGAATTAAAGTGTCGGAAACAAATCACTTAAATTGTTTTAAAAGATATTAAAATGCATATATTGAAATTTAGCTAAATTTTTAGTTTTTATACCTGGTTTATTTAGTCTATTTTCCTTTTTTATTTATTCTGATTGGAATCTGTGATGTGTGAGACAGTTTTACACCACAATTTTTTGTCTCTAATGTATTTAAACAACTTATTTAGCTTCTCCAGCATACTGAGCCTACATGCCGGCTGAGAAATTGTCTTATTCCCTCAGGTAATTAAATTACGTGATAGCAGCAGTGTCTCTGCTTCATTCAAGCACCAGCTGACAATCCCTGTCTGCACCTTGACTTAATAACCCTGGAGTACAAGATGATTTCTGATGGCCTTGTGTACAGATGCTCACTGCAATTCAGCCAGGGGATACTCTGTAACTAGAGCCTATCACAATCCCCAGCAATAGTGCAGTGCCAGCTCTTCCTCTCCATTCACACCTGTTGGAACAGCCCTCTCTTATCCTGGTGTGGCCTTTCATGTGTGCAGTGTCAATTATATCAGATGGCATGATAGTTTAGATTGACAGAACACATTTGTCCACGCATAGTCCTTTTGTATGCTTTAGCATATGTGTGTCTCTCTGGGGGCAACCCCCCCCCCCCCCCGCCCCCCTCCAACTTCCCACAAAACAACATAGACATGTATGCATATGGGGTCCTTACTTCATGAAGTGGAAGGGACAACATGAGGCATTTCTAAAATACATAGTTGTTGATAATTACTTGAAAATATCTTTGTGTAGATATCAGTCCACACCAGTGATGGGGGAGGTGGTGTTTGTGGGAGGTGGCAAGGGGGCAATCACACTTGGGCCCCACATATATCAAATAATATAATAAATAGGCCTGCACAATATATCAGTATCAGTAACTTTCTTAGCTTAGCTTAGCCAGTGGTGGTTTAGTCAGACACAACGGCATGATGCCAGTCTGTGGTCAGTACAGCTAATGCTAGTTAGCAATCCTAACTTTTGAGTTATGGCTGGTATTTGTCTGCAGGTGTTTTGACACAGAGTGATAATACTGATTAGAACTTCCTTAGCAAATAATCTGTCTTTGATTGATAAGAGTAATTGAATTTAACTATTGCTGAAGTAGAATGTTAGCTTGTGTTTAGCATATATCATGCTTTTTGTTATAAGACAATTTTATCCATAACGCTGCTGTGAAGTTGTCCTTCCTTTTTTCAGGGATGGGTATAGTTGGGTATCCATTAACCTACTAAAACAGAGTAGTAGAAGCATATGAATATATATAAAAAAGCTACCAGGCTATCGTGGCACCTTTACTTTTTTAACTTGCTCATAGGCTGAGTTATGTAATCTTTCCTTCCCCACGGCTGCATCAGGAGGTGTTCCCCTGTCAGAATTTCTCCCAGTGGAAAATTCTCAGACTGACAGTGTTCAACTCTTATTTTTAAAGTGATCAAATGAAAATTACCATATACACCTTAGTGGAAGGACAGAGTGAACTAAAGCGTTCCATGATTGCACTTGTCATGCTTGCCATGACTTCAGTTTTCCAAAGTAGGAAACAAAGGTCAGTCAGACCACTCACAGTGTATGTGTTAGAACCAAAAACAGCTGTGACTATTCAAAGATCTAGAACTGACAGAGAGTATGTTCACATTAGCAGGTTGTAGAGGTGTGAATATAATCTTGTCTTAATGTAAAACAGATCTGACATGACATGACATCTGACTGGAGGAACCGTTTTAAATAATTTTTAGAACTATATTAGGAAGTTCCCCCTTTTTTATGCGTTTGCAAAGCAGGAACTGAGAATGATTAAAGTTCTTAAAATGTTGTTTTGAGGAATTATTTTAGCTCCACAGTATAGACAACCGCAATAAGACTGTAATGCACTCGTTTGTATACATTCCTTCCTTCTTGGTGCATAAGGACACAGGGTATCAAGCCCTTCCTATGCTTCTTTTATTTCATATTTTTATTTTTATATTCATACTTTATTTTGTCATGTTCCTACTGCTTACTTTACTGCTGAGTTACATTTCGTTGTACTTTTGACGCAACCTTAACATACATATGATCAATAAAACTAAGCTGAACTGAGATTGTGAGTGTATAGACTGCAGGCTTCATTTTTAAACAGTGCAAAATGTTAATTGTGTAAACAACGGTTCTTAGAAAAAAATGTCTAATGGACTGATAGTGAAGTCCAGGCTTTATTGAGCCAATATGCAACAGAAGAAATGCAGCCCAATTTGATGCCTTTAAGCACTCTGCTCATGGCATCGTACATCCTACATCTTCGGTTCTTGTGAAAAAGCCTTGTGTGACCTTAATATGAACTTTTTTCTGCCGTGCATGCACATTATGTCATCATTCTTTGTTTGAGGAGTAGCAGCAAAAAAAACTTTTCTGCCAGTGAATGCTGCATTGGATCTAGCCTGTTTTCACTTATTTTCACAGAGCCACACAGAATGGTATGTATTTCAATGCCTTAGAAATCCATTCTAAAAAGAGATCCTGGTACAGTGAGTGCTAGTATTGTGTTCCAGAACAGACCTGTTTATTTTGCTGTTAAAAACATATTATCTTAGAATAACAGAGTCTACTATTCCTAACACTACGTTAGCACTTTGGCTAAGAAGCCCAGCACTTGTTGTAGTGGTTAGCAGAATGGTAGCGCTAGTAATGTTAAATGAGTAATCCAAGAGTAGCAGGGTAGCTTTTAGACTGGTATATTCACTAGATTTCCCCTTATTTATATACTAAGGATAAGAAAATATGATGTTATCTATTTCAGGAGATACAGCTTTTTTTTACAACATAGCGTAATAGCTGAAGTGTTTGGTGTTTATTGTTAGGGAGAGTGCTTCTGAAGAGTCTATTCAGTAACTAGTCATCGCTTCAACCACTGTGTTCATTAAGGGACAAAGTTTACTTTCTGCACTGAATGAAAAAACATGTCTAAGCATTTATCAGTGACATTTCTACTATACTCCCTTTCAGCTGCTGATTATAGTAGCAAATGGCATGCTGGATTTCTTAAAAGTGGAAGATAAATGTGCCATTAGTAAAAACATTCCATTTAATTTTTAAAGCATAATAAAATCAAGTAAAGTCAGTTTTTCAGATTCAAATTACAGAATAAAAATTCATAAACAATCTATAGAATGTATTTTTCAGAATATGAAGGTTGTAGATTAAGTTAGGTGACTTACTACAAGTAAAATGTTAATAAACTAATACTTATTAATTTTTTGAAGGTCGTGTGGTGATTCCACAGTATGAAGATTCACTTACTACAAGTGAAAAATTGAGTAATTTTGCTAGTTTTTAGTGATTGTTTACTGAAAGCATTTTTTAAATAATATTTGCTAAAAACAAACAAAATAACTTGTTAACACTGTAAGTTTTAGACTGGCATGAGGAAAAATATTGCACAAGTAATATTTTTGATTTTAAGTGAATGTTACAAAATAAAAGAGAACTGCTGAGTGCCCACTGCGATTGATTATCTTGCTTTGTTCCCACCCACATTGCCAAACAGGAATATGACTTATGGTATAATATTAATTCCTCTTGTAAATCAGTTATTCCTGCTTCATTTCACTGATCTGTCACCAGTGACCACATAAGACAGTGATCCCAGACATTGTTTGCGACATGGAAACTAGAACTTGTGCACTAGTATCTTATTTACATGTTTGCAAATAATGTCTGAATAAACCCTAATACTCATAAATATTACAGACACACTCTAATACAGGAAAGCCCTAATTTCCTGAAAAACCCGAATTGGCTATATCCTCTTACCCAATAAAATGAAAGCATTCAGCAAGCTGACTTAACACTTGGTCACAGAATTTCATCCACAAACATGTCTCTTACTACACAACTGAAGGACTAAAATACTAACAAAGATCACAGTCAGCAAATTATATATATTTTCTTACATTTTGTTCTCAGTATTATTCTACTCAACTCCTCACCAGTGAAAATTCTTACAAAGATAGAAATTGTTATAGATGATAAATTACATATATCACATATACCCTGCACTTTATGTCCACACAATCATGTACACACTGTATGTCCCTGGTTGCACTGCTAGACCTTTTGTCAGAAGTATGAGCAACAATGTCTGTTTCTATTTCAGATTATTACATAATTGCAATCTGACAGTATTTCATTTTCAGTTTGAATAAAGTCCAAGCAAACTGTGTGTAAGGCATAAATATTAATGAAAAGCACATGAAATTTGATAATGGCTCTTCTCATTATGGTAATACACTATAGACTGAATGCACTTTAGCATCTGATCTCTAAACTGTGTTTTCTTTCACCCGGCAGATTGGTACATTTACAACTCACCATGGAGAATACTTTTTAGAACCTCTGATGAGAGCTGATGGCGAGGAGGATGAGGAGGAACACAACAAACCCCATTTAGTCTACAAACATGAGAGGAAAAAAAGACCAGCCACAGTCCAGCCTGAGCCATGCGCTTTTTCAGGTAATGGAGAGTTTTTTTTATTACAGATAAAGAAGTATAGAAAATAGTATAAATAGTATGTCAAAATGTCACTCTCTTAGTCTCTTTTTATCGTATTCTAATAGTTGGTTACACAGACTGAGTTAATTCACTTCAGATGAATGTTTGCGTGCTTTAGAATATTGGACCAGTGTTTTGATCTGAAACGTACTCAGCTGGTGAATTGGAGGTAACATTTGAACAAACTGTGCTTTGCCAATTTGCGTAAGCTCTGACGCCTGTGTTATTGAGAGGATTAAAGCCTTCAGTATGGGTTAGGTCACTGAAATTCTTTATTTAATGAAAGAAAATCTGATCCATAAAGCTGTGGACCATGCTGTCTTTATTTCTTAAGCATCAGTCTCCTGGGGTGGAAGTCAATGATGTACAACAACCATGAAGAAAAACCGGCCTTACTATAATAACAAACCCACCCAAAGCCTCCCTTTTAATTAGAATTTTTATGGCAAAGTCCTTTTGATGGTGGAGAGGCCCCTTCAGAAAAGTGGCCCTGCAAAGTTCACTGCAATGAGAGTGTAAAGAATCACTGCTGATGCTCCTCGTGGGCGGCCTTTATGTCCCGTGTTATAAATCTTGTATGTGCAGGCTGCTTGATTTGCTTGTTGTCTGAAGGCAGTCATTGTATCTAGGCTGTGGCCATTGTCTGTGGTGAAACGGAGAGTGCTTTGAATGACCCAAAGGGCCAGACAGATACCTCCTTAATATGCTTCTTATACTCTGTAGCACTCTGTGTGTGGTGCACACAACCTGGATCATCTCCGCCAAAGTTTTCAAACATGCTGTCTGAATAGGATCATAGGGGCTGACTTTCTTCTCATGCTCACGCAAGCTCGTCTTTGATGGCACGTGTTTGTGCCAAAGTCATGGGTGTTTTGGTGTCAACATAGTTCAGCTTTAATATCTTTCCAAGGTCGTAGATTTCTGAAATTTTGTGAAAGTTTAGAGAAACATCTACTCCTCTGCTCCACTGGCTGCATGGTGGAAGTCAGAGTTGGTTGGCAAAGTCATGAGAGGAAAACAAGTCCTGCTGCCAACATCAAAAAGCAGCAGAAACACAATGCAGAAGGATTAAAAGACGAGAACACTTGAAATTGAAGGTGTCCCGTGCAGTGAGTCCAGCCACTATCAGATAACAGCAGCCACTGTGGAGATGCGGAGATAAATGCATGCTTTGAAGAACATTTCAGAAAAATAATATATGTTCCTGTGGCTTGAGTGACATTGTCAGCAGGCAAGCTCTGCCATTGTCTGAATGGAAGAGTGTGCTTTAAAAATAGAAGTAAAGTTGATCTGGAAACATTGGGTTAATAATTAAGAGATTGTCACCAATTGACACCAGGTTGATTTTCACCAATATTGGACTTCGTCTGTATAAAAAAAACATCTACTGAATTAAAGCAATTACTGTAAAGCATTGTAATCAAGGATCAGCGTTTTTTTCCTAGATGATCATGATCACCTGTAAGAACTCTTCATTTGGTTCTGTGAGCAGACTGCCCTCCTCACCACCTTTTTCTCTGTGTTGCCAGCATGTCGGTGCCAGTGATCTGAGCCAGGCAATTTAAGCTTGTGACTTAGACAGCACGCTCGGCCCACGCACATGCATAGCCCAGCCAGAACTGGCTAAATATGGAACTGCTTAGCGCTTTAGTCCTAATTGCACCACAATGAGAATGCTTTTTAATATCTGAACCCCAAAGACTACATTTGGCAGGACGTTTGTTTTGTCTTTAATAGACACCAGAACCCTTGATGAAAAGTCTGAAGGCAGTAAGAAAAAAAGGGCTTTCTTGAAGCTGTGCTGTCTATGCTGCTGAAAAATAACTTTAAAAGGAGATGTGTCATATTTCCAGTATTAAAGTTACTTTTGTATTTAAAAATAGTTTAGGCACCTGAATTACACCCTGCAGATTCCTTTTCCCCTGGCAGTCCTCAGCAGGTTGCAGAGTGAAATAAAAGCGTTCTTTGTGAGGGTCAGTGATCTCATGGCCCATGCCCTCCATTCTTTATGCCCCCCAACCCCCCCCCACCAAAGAGGAGTCTTGCCTTAAGTCAGAGTTGCTCACTGTGTCTGATTTCTGAGAGAATGTGAGACAGAAAGGAAGAGGGCACAGGGAGAGAGAAAGGCAGAAAGCAAGTGTGAGAGGAGGGGGGAGCATGCTGAACATGCCAAATGTCCTAATTTGTCAGAACTTAGGGGAGTGCCAAATAGCCTGAGTGCTGATAGTTGCCTTTTATTTAACGTTGCAGTGTGTGCTGAATTCAGTCTGTACTGTATGCTGAAATCAAGTTTTCATTTCTTCCACAGTTCTTAAAGTTTAATTAGAAAACTAAGTCTTTACAAAAAGATGCAGACAAATGAAAAGCAAATAAAAAAAACCTACAAGACTAATCTAATAGTACTACTGCGTGAATTTTGGATTTTACATAGAGCTTAAAGATACACCAGTGAACTGAACTGTAGTGCAGGTTTTGCTGTCTTTCACTGTAGGGTCCTTATGGTTCAGTCATCAACAGTCTGTCAACAGAATCTCTGACATTTGGATATTGTCTCCCTTACAGCAGTGTTGAGAGACCTGTTCCAATATGGGCTCTTAACATGAATGTCTCAGTTTCTCTTGACCTCTCTGTGAGATGGAATTCTTATGTCATATGTCACCAGTGAACTTTAAAAGTGTTGTTGTTCAATGTTTGTGGTAAGTGTGTGTGTGTTGGCTGTGGAACTTATATATATGCCCATATATATGTATATATATATATATATATATATATATATATATATATCCTTGCTACAGCAGTAGGAAGCACTGTGAGTGACTGGCAGGATAAACAGGGAAAATACTGTCACAGTCATTTTTATTTTAATGGTATTAATTTAATGGGATGGGATAAACTGGCATGGTTTTTAGAACACTGAAGCTCTGATGGGCTTTATTAATCAATCAAGCATTAACCAACTCAAATAGAATGCTAAAAAACAGCTGCTCAAAATGTTGTTGTCAGACTCACAGCTGGAACTCTGCATGAGGTTGTGTGGGTAGAAGTAGAACTCTTTAATATTCACCAAATGAAGCAACGAACGAACAGTGAGCCATCATGATGTCTGATGTGAATATATTAGTGTTTGTTTAATGTAGTTATGTTTTCAATGGCTTCTTTATATATACAGTACATATATTGAAACTAGGTATTACAAAAAGTTACAGTAACATACTGAAAAATCAAAATTTGTTAATAATTATCTATGATTTTATCTTAAGCTTACTTTTTTTAAAAATTGCTTTTCATCACAAGCCTATTGTCCCTATGGGTCATGATATTGTATGTTTTATAACATACCATTACTCTTCTGCACACTTAAATGATTGAAAGCTCTGCTTAATTTTAACTCGCAATACAACAGACTGCATAGAGAACACTTTTGATTTCTTCTGCGTAAAACGTGTTCTATCCAGGGCTGGATGGCCTGACCCTGTTCATTAATTTCCACATCATTTAGAACTATTGAGAAAATTTTTTTTCCTGAAGGACGTGTCTCCGTACTAAATGGGTCTCTGAGCTGCACGCTCTATGGTGTGCTAATGAAACATGCAGGTGGTTATCTGTCTTCTCTGGCTACCATACGAATCTCTTTGTTACAAGGAGAAGATAGTCTGAGACATAAGGGCTGCACAGGATAGGGGTGAGTTCTTCAAACTGTGTGGCATGTCTTTGGAGAAGGATGTATGTGGAAGTTAAAGAAGGGCTCTCTCTCATATACACTGAACAGACATGCACACACGCACACAGCACACGCATACATACAGTTATTGTAGAGAAAGGAACAGGTTGAACTAAACAGAAAAAACTTTATTATATATTTACCCCTCGCACATTTCTGGTTTATAAATCGAGTTTCTGGAAGAAGTTGGGAAATTTGGAGTACAAACAAAAGAGCAAACTAAAATCTAATCTCTTGAACCTTTATACAACTAAAATAAGCATTGACCTCTTGACTTTGAATGTTTTGGCTAACCAACTTCATTGTATTTTGTAATTGTGGAAAAAAAATTAATCTAATGCCTGAAACACACTCAGAAAATGTTGTGATGGGTCAAAACAAGAGTGAAAGGTTTATGGAATATTCAGGTTATATAATTTTCAAACATTCCACAATAAGCAGGTGAACTGGTAGCAGGTAAGGGTGTAAACAGAGCATCCACCGAAGGTTTAGTCTTTGCATGATGGGTAGTTGTGCCAAACCTCTGGAGATTTCTCAATGGAAGATTGCAAAGAACTTAGGTCTTTCATTATTTACAGCACGTAATATTGTATAAAGATTCAGGGAATCCAGAGGAATCGTTTTTGAATGTGCATCTCATTTGAGCCCTCAGAACAGCCTGCAACAGAAAACGACATGCTACTGTAATGAATAAACCCACATGGGCTCGCGAGGACTTGGGAGACACCAATGTCACTTAACACAGTCCTCTGCTGCATCAAGAAAATGTGACCTGAAATTCTATTATGCAAAGAGAAAGCTGTATATCAATTCTGTGCAGAAACACAACTCATTTCTCTGGACATGAGTTCATCTCAGGTGGAAAGAAAGACTCTGTGGTCATAACTATGAAAAAACATGACTAAACAAAGGCTTTAAAAGATATAAGCTTAAAACCTCTTTCCATGTCATTGCTTGTGTTTAGGTAAGCAGTAATCCTGCCAGACTTTTCTTTTTCCATCACTAATCAACAAGCTGATCTGACTTAGTATAGTAAAGTAGTGTCTGCTTAATGGGATTTCTACCTTCGTTTTAGAAACTATTGGTAATAGAATATCAAGTCTGAAGCATCATTCTTAAAAAGATGTGCAGGATATGTGGGATTAGCATTGTTTTAACTTTTTCATTTTTTCTTTAATTTGCAAGTCATTGGGCAAAAACACAACAGAAACCCTTTAGCTTGTTTCATAGCAAATAGCAATCACGATTTTCACATCAGACTCCAGCCAGGAGTGACCGTTACTGAGACGGCAAGGCCTTGACCTCAACTCGCGCTCCCTCTGGTTCACTTTCAGTCGACTTTCTGTGGGAAACGCTTGGCTAGAAGTCCTTGGGGGGAGTTGCTACCTTCAGTGGGTTAGTTTCCATGGAAAAATGCCCTTTTACATTTTCTAGCCACTAGACTGAGTCAGCCTGTTGCTGAGATGTCCCGAATCCTTTCAAGTGAGAGAAAGCGGGCGCTCATTTGATGGTGACCTCATCCTCTCCTTTTGTTTTGGGGTCATTTGCTGGTTTGCCTGAGAGGATGTGACTATTTGGGCCAAGGCCATTCTTCTGAGGGGGATGGGCTGTTATTTCACTATGTGGGTGGGAGATGTCCTTTGATGCTGATCTAGCCTTCTTTAACTGCACCTTGATCTTACAGAAATACACTAGGATCCATATGTTTAAACTGTACAATGAATAATCATAGTATCTTTCTATTTTAATACTTCTCAAACACGATACGTTTCTTTTCGTTTTTCCAGGTTTCAATAGGGAAAGTGTTCTAAATCCAGACACTGCAGAAATCTGCAGAAGTATTGAGATACAGAGTGTTGTGTATGAAGCTTGAAAGGAACCCTGGGTATTCAAACTTTTAGATTTCAGCATGCGGTAAATACCTTATACTACAATACACAGCAGCATATATTAATTAACCATCTTGCATAGAAATCTACATTTCTGGGATAAAATTAAATTGACATGGCTGTATTGGAGCAACAAGCTGTTTATTGTTTAAAAGAGATCACAATAGCTAACTTATAGCTAACCAAGCCTGTAGAGCCTGGACAGTTCGATTGCCTACTGCTGCTGAAAAGTACCTTGTTTTTAAAAGAAATGTATCCCTCGATTTACAATAAGTGCAGGCCACAAACATGTACTGGATAAACACTGAGGTACAAATGTCAATTTGATTAAAAACCTCTTAAAAGTTAAAGAAGTTCTTTACAAATAGTAGCACCTTTCTCAGTTGTCATAGGCAAGGGATTTCTGTACAATGATTTCGCTCCGCTCACTCTCAGGTTTCATAATTTTTATTCAGTTGAATTAATCTGTTTGCCAATAGTCAGTGTGGCTGACATCAGTGTTTTGTCTAACTCTGGCTCAAACTGGAAAATCTAAACAGTGCATGTGTTTAGTGAACCAACACTCAGTGCTCAATGCTCAAGAGTGAAAAGTCCATGCTAGTGCAAATGTTTGACATCAATGGTGACCTCCAAGTATGATTTTTAAAATTAAAATGTGGTTTCTAAACGTATTTTTTAGTTTAAAGAATTTACACCATTTTAAAGATGAAACAGTTTACCACTTAGGTTTTCTTTTAAAGGATTATAGGTTCCATCATCAAGATGACTGTCATGAATCACTGGGTCTGGTGTTTATTTGCTTAAGGGAAAAGATGTTTCTGGTTCACTGGTCTACAGAAGGGTTTGGGAGTCTATGGAGCATAGTACCTGAAGAATGGAACATTTTCAAGTGTCAGTGACACTAAGGGTATGTTTAAAATATCAGAGTGCAAGTATATTGCACATAAGCTTGTAGCATATTCACATTGATGCAATGATTCATGTGTTCATATTTATGAATCTATCTTTACACAAGCATATGCATATGTTTTTTGAGTGTAGGATGATAACACATACTGTTAAAGCAAAATGATGAACTGCCTGGGGATCCTGAGGACTTTTGAGTACCACTTAGAAATTGTCTCAGAATTGCTACCCTACATTATTTAACAAATATATAGTAGTCTTTAAAGAGCAATTACCTCGATTTTCCTTTCTTTGGGTACTGGTTTACCCCACAGTTCCCTGTACATCTCTGCCATAAATGGATTTAAAGTTAAGTTTTGGACCAGAACCTTTTCTCAGAGCTTTTAAACATTAGGTAACATATTCTTAATAATGTCATATCAACTTTTGTCAGGTAGCTTTTAGAGACATTTGATGTTTTACTAGTTTGTATCATGACTGTTAATAATTCTAACGTATTCTCTAAAATAGAGGGTTTCACATAAGAGCACTCTCAATGGTTTTGTTTGCATTTTAATCATTTATTAATGCAGAACGTTTAAAAAATCAGTGGAATAACCATTTAAAATGTGTCATGTCTGGTCCTCTCTTCTTCAGCACTGAGGCTGAAATAGCCATGTCAACACAGAGGCAGACCTTGTGATCTAACCGTGTTGTGGTGGTAGTAGATGAGGTTCTAAATTCCTGTGAAAAATTCTAGTCTATTTTCTGCTGTCCACATAACTTTGTCCACTGTCTGGGTATTTTGGACTGAGGTAAATTATGCTGTTGTGACAGGCACTGTCTGTATGGTCAAATTTGACGGGTGCTGACAAGTGACCCCTACCTGTGACCTGTGAGTGTCTATAGTATGATGTGTGTGTGTGTGTGTGTATAACTAAATAAATCATTTGGTACTGATTAAATGTCAAATCTGAATCATAAAGAATTTGACTGCACACAATTTAGGCTTGGGTGGTACATCATCATATCAGCATACTGCATTATTGAGAAATTGAGTAAAAGACCTTTCATACCTGCCCTCCCCGACACCCCTTCTTTGTTTTTTTACATTTTTTTTATTGTTTCATCGTCATTTTGACACTGTTGGACCCGCACGAGAAACCAAAAGCAATAT
>JBBPDA010000126.1:12097065-12107850 GCA_037974385.1 Arnoldichthys spilopterus
CTGTGAAGGCAGATGTGTAGGTCAGGGTCAGTTATCCTCTACTGTTCTGCCCTTTTTGTACAGTATGTAATCAAGTTTTCAAATAAAAATATAATTGAAGTAGAACAGAACTAAATAGGACTGAAAGTAACAGAGCTGTCTTTTCCACTGTCAAGCTACGTGGTTCCCATGGTCATGCCGAGCTAGTGCGGACTTGTGAGATCATCTAATGATTTTCCTCTAAACTTTGCACACTCAGATTTGAGTCTTTATCATTTTAACTTTTATCAGTGTAACTTCAGTTAGCCAGAATAACAGTTCCACTCTCCCAGTGAGCAGCACCTATTCAGTATTTATGACCTTTTAGTGATGCTTATATAGTGTTTGTCAAAGTTTTGTTTTTTTCATTTTTTCCACTGATTTCTGGTCAGCAGTATATACCTATACTTCATAAATCCTTATGAAAATTGGTATGTTTGTAGCCCCACATGGCTGATACAGAATAAAAGTGTACCTCTAAGTGGTATGTCCTTTCGTGCTAGCACCCCCTAAAGTGGGGTGGACAAAGAGCACTTTCTGGGCAATAGCTAGACAACCCTGGACAAACATCTTTTAGATCTTACATGTCTAGTTGTTAGATTTCATTTAGACCAAAAAATGAAAATTGAAATAAACATTTAATTGCTTTAAGTTTTGAAATAACCCAAGATAAGGCACAAAATGCTATTCAGCAAATACCTAAATGATATTTGTGTAAACATACCAACGGTCTGGTGTTGTACTGATCTTAATATTGTTATTATCTGTTTGTCTCCGTGGTGTAGGCCTAGCAGAGTTGGGCACGATGTGTGATCCCTACCGGAGCTGCTCCATCAGCGAAGAGAATGGTCTGAGTTCCGCCTTCACCATAGCCCATGAGTTGGGTCATGTGTAAGTTTTGGCCCCTGAAGGGATTCGCTTGGACCAAAGTTTCCCTATTGCATTGCACAAAAGCCCTCTTATTCCCCCTTGCAGGGGCACGCACACAGGTGCAAACCATAATAAAGCGTGTTTAATAACAGACCAGTCTTAATACCCTCTCTGTACTCTGCTCTCCTTTACCTTACTGCGCCCTGCGTTGTTTAACCTGTATGGCCCAGTAAATTTCCACCTCAAAGGTAGAATGTCAAACACAAATTCTTTCACCTTAAATACAATTCATTTGTTTTTAGAAGTTATCTTATATAGTGTGTAGTGAAGACATATCATACTCCTCATTGTTTTGATAAATGAAATTCAACTTCTTTAACCATATAGTTTTAAAGATTCAGGCACTGACATCTCTCAGGCTGTATGGTATGCTGTTGGTTCTTTAGCTCATGCAGTCGGAAAATGCATTAATATAGGGGGACATTGCACTGTCAAGTTTATATTATGGGATTGTGACACACATGCCCTGTTTTACATCAAATACAACAGACAGTTTAATATTGTGTCAAATAAAATAATTCATAATAAATATAAAATGATGTACATGTGATTATGTCCTTTGTATCACATCGGCAGTTCTTTGTAGTTGAGAACAGTTAGGAGCCTTTGTTATAGAGTACTGCAAATGTTTTGAAGATACTCCAGTGTACAATTAACATTTTGTCAAAAAATCATGAATATGCACCAGCCAGCTATGCGTTTTGGATCATATAACAGTGTTTAATGCAAAAACCTTTATGAACATCATCAATATGTGAAAACTTTTATGGAGCATTATAAGCAGCCTTCATTCTTTAAAATATCTCCTTTACAAAAAGAGCAGGGACCTACACATTATTAGGCAGGTGGTTTTAATGCTATGGCTGACCAGAATACATGCTTTTGTGAGATGCATCCCCTTCCAAGTTATGTAGAATGTGAGTTTGGCAGGGTGGCACACCTGTGTAATAGTAAACACTGGTAGCTGTTAAGAATATCCAAGATGCCAAACACATTTTCACTATCAGTATGGAACCAGAAAATTTCACCACAAAGATGTCATTCAGCAACATGTAATTACTATGTAAAGATGTTGTGATGACTTTGTCCTGTATTGGTGTCTGTTTTGACAACTTTCCGCCATCACCCCATGCTTAAGTGTATAGTGTGGTGCTTATGAATGAAGCTATTGTGGACAGATGACCAGCTTGTAACATATGACTCAATCACTCAAAAGCTGTTATGCATAATTCTTTGCAGTACCCCTATTCTTGGTTAGTGAATGACTCTAGTGTCAGACTGCATGTAAGAATGGCAGAAATTCTCCTCCCCCTCAGAGATGATAGATGGAACAAATTCCAGCAGCTTAAGTGGGCCCTGCATTGAATCTAAAACCAATGACCCTCACTCTGTCAACCTCTGCCAATTGTGCCTATGTAAACTGGCAGTGGGTACTGGACATTTTCTTCTGCCATACCTAAAATTCTGCACATGGGTTTTATTTACTCAGTGTCCTAAAATTGGATGTATTTGTCTTTTCTTAACAACTCTGAGTCAATGTAGTCTCTCAAATACTAAATACATTAAAATGGAATACACAAGTCATAATTCTGGTCTGTTTACACTCAAATTGGCCTATTATTCTGATTTTTATTACTCAAGTTTAAACGTTGTGGATTAATGAATACACAAGTTCATGTACAGCACTTTCTATTAGCTAAAGGGACAATATAAATAACATTATATGCTCATTACTGGACATTATAACTGGATTTATCCATTAAAGAACAGTGCATTTTATATGAATATGACAAAATAAGCTTAATCAAAATGTATCGTTTACTTTCAATAATTAAGTAACATTGTTTTCATCATATGAATGCAGAGTCGCATGAACCTGATCTTGAAATGTATGTGATTTCCACTATTTATCACTGATGTGAGAACAATGGTGTTCCAGCCAGTGAGTGTAAAAATTATATATAGGGTAAGTGGTTCGAACCCCTTTACAATTGTAGCCCTTGAGATCAACTATAGCTTTACACCCTGCTATGGCTGCTGTTAGTTAGCTGCTTGTAAATTACCCCATAGGTCTCCTGTAGACTGTAAAGCACTGCCCACTGAAGGTTTTTGCTGGGAAAAGCAGTATGAAATCTATGTTTAAGTGAGAGGGCAACAGCTAAGAAAAGCATTAAATAGATGAAATTCACTAAAACACTAAAAATGTTTGTGGACTCAGTATTTTATTAGGCCTCCTGAAAAGCATTTTCTATTTCTGCTCTGTATTCTGGAGCAAATATCTGAATACTCATTCTCAGTTCCACTTTCAAAAATAATTCTATTTATGAATCGTATTTACCCATAATTCTGGCATGTTTATTATTTAAAATTAAAATATACTTGTTGTTGATAGTTTACTCATACCTCTCAAACAAAGAGAAAAGTATAGTGTTATGCTGTAAGTTCACATATGCTCCTCAATAAGTTAAGGAGACAAATGAGTCGGGTTGGGTTGGGTTGTTTCGCTTTATCTCAGTCTCTCAGCTTTGGTGTCTAAATGAGTGAATGAACTCATGAATCTCATTTCTCATGTTAATATCTTTCAGTTACTTACCTTACTCTGCTTCAGTCTTTCAGAGAAAAGGGGTGAGTGGTTAAATTGTACTGGGAAATTAGGCTCTTTTCAGCCTTTAGAGAACATTAATTGCATAATATTTTATTTATTCATCATGTTCATGAAGTCAATGTCATTTTGTCTTGGTTTTGTGATAAAAATGTGATAAGTCTTTGAATCTAAACTATGTCAAGGAAAATGCTATAGAATTATGTGGGGGTCTAAAGGATTGTTGTGTGTGTGTGTGTGTGTGTGTGTGTGTGTGTGTGTTTGTGTGCATCTGCTTCATTAAAACAGTTTAATCTCACAATGAATGTCTGACCTCTTAAAAAGTGTCTTATAATGAGACTTCTATGCATAATATTCTTCTAGTGGACTTTTACCTGGAACTGAGGCAATGAACATGTGCTGCACTACTAGTGCGCTACACTTAAGACTGCAGACTGCAAACAAGAATTACTATTGATACTGACTCTTGGCCCTGGGAGCATTCTTCCTGTATAGTATCTGTGCTGCTAAAGTGTTAAAGCTGTATTGTATCTACAACAATTAGGAGTTTCAGGTAGTTTTCTATCTTTTCTGCCAATATTGACCTTGTTTATCAGTCTTTTATTTCTGATATGTGTGTCTGTTTCAGCTTCAACATGCCTCATGATGATAATCCAAAGTGCCGGGAAGCAGGAATGAAGCATCAGTATCATGTCATGGCACCAACCTTGAACTACGACACCAGTCCATGGTCCTGGTCAAAGTGCAGCCGAAAATACATTACAGAGTTTTTGGAGTAGGTGCCTACCTTTTTACACTCACAGCCAGCCGTCAAGGTGTAACTATTTCCTTATGTTGTCTTCAGATTTTCACTAACTTGTCCATGTTGCCAAGGTGCTTAAAGGTCATCTTGGACAAAAACAGTATGATTGGCAAACATGGATATCAGGGAGTTCAGCGAATCCAGCATTAAGTTCTCGTTTGGCTTGGCATTTTGCTAAAAAATATTTTCAGCTTGAAAAAAGGAAGGGCGATGATGATGCTCCTGTTTGATCTACCCTACCCCCAATCATCTCTGTTTCCCTTTCTGTCTCTTTCTCTCTCCCTCCCGCTCATCTTGCTCTCTTCCACTTGGTCAGAATGACTCTGACATTGGACAAACAGTCATTTAGTCGCTGGCATGCTTTGTCCCTCAGCAACGGTATCCCAGGGCAACAGTTCATTCAGGACTTCTAAAGTGGAGCAGCAAGCAGCAGCCCTGGCTGAAGGGCTTCCCTTTAAGATGGGAAATGTCAGTTAAAATTAGATTCCTGCTGGATGCGACCCTTTGATCTGCTCTCCGGCACTCTCGCCTGTGGGACTTCCACAAAAGACAGCCTTGTTGATGAGGGCTTGTTCACTGTGTAGAAGGCATTGGGTTGGGGATGTAGGGTTACCCGGCCTAGGCTAGAGTGGACTTTCCATTGGAAGAGCGGGATGGATGGGACGTTAACTCTTTAGACTCAAGGATAGTTGTTCAGTTATTAGCATGTTATTCTGTAACTGCTCTGAATTTACATTTACAGCATTTGGCAGAAGCTCTTATCCAGAATGATGTACACAGCTGCTTTGTAGTCTATAATCAGAGTAAATGCATACTATTACCGAACTACCAAGTTATGTAGTTGTGTGAGTAAGGAAGAAAAGTCTGAACCTCTTGATGGCTGTGTAGAATGTAAGGGGTTAAGGTAATCTGTGGGTGATTTGATTGACCTATCATATATGAAACTGGAAGGAAAACGTCAGCAGTGGGGTAGATGTCTACATTTTTTGGAAAAAAGGATTTGCTTAACAATGGCAATATTTATAAACTTGAAGCATGAAAGGAGACACTGGAGCTGGCGTCTGGGTGGTTGCCTGGTGGTGGGAACGATGGAAAGCAAAGCCTGTTGCTGCTGAACTCCCTCAGGGCAACAATGCAAAGCATTGATGACTGCAGCACTTCCCAAGAGGCGACGTGGTTAAGTACATCAGTGTTTTGACTGCCCATTCACCTTCAAGAGCTCTCCAGTCCCTAACACTCTACTGTCAGCAGATTAAAGAGCGTACACATCTCACGCAGGCTTTCTCTCTCTTTCTCTCTCTCTCTCTCTCTCTCTCTCTCTCTTTCTCTGTGTGTCTCTCTCTCTCTCTTTCTCTCTCTCTCTCACACACACACATCACACACTTCACACACAAGGACACACAAACACACTTGAGAAGAGTAGACCCCCCTCCCCAGAGTAGAGTTATGTATGGAATTGATGACAGTTCTCTCTGAAAGCCAGGAAGACTTCACCCTCTTTGTAATGTAATTGGTCTTTAGTGTAGGAAGAACAACATTCCAAACCCTCTTGCAGCTCGGAGTAAACATGGAGAATTAAGCAAACAGACTCAACTGCCGTACTTCATAAGTTGGCTGTCATCAACTAAATTGGCTGTATTGCCAGACAATGATCTCCTCTTTTATTGTCCTCTACAGAACTTTCAAGGAGTAGCAAGATCTGGGCGAAAAAATTGCCATTTTATACCACTACTGAAATTTTCACAGCGTTGACTGAGTGAGAATGACTAGTAGTACTTAAGTGTGAATGATTTATCAGGTTAATCATGTACTGGTTTGTTTAGACAGACCTGCATTAACATTTTCCACAGTCTAACTGCCCCACAATCATGTTTAACATACCAAAACACAACCATTCTATAACCGTACTATACATAAAAAGGGCGATAAATCAGTTGCAACTGATACATTTTTGAGTCTATTTCTTTATTAAACCTTAATGAAATCTGCAAGTTTACAGAACGTTTAAAGAATTCATGCCAATGATTACCAGGTGTGCGCTTTATGTCTGTGCCAGAGTGCTTTCGCCTGTAGTCTTGATAGTCTTCTCGCATCACGCTGTAATATAAGAAAGCCTTATGAAAAATAACACTTTGTTGTCGTGCTGTTTTTAATAACCGAGCCATAATGTTCGGCATACCTGATGTGCTGACAGCACAGTGCTGAAAGAGCCTCACTATAGACCATTCCTGTGAGTCTAAAGTAGAGGCACACCTCCATCATAGCTTTGTGTGCTCCCTTCTCATTGCTGAATAGATTAATTCCCTAAAGCACATGTACTGCACTTACTACTTTTTTCTCTGCCTGAAAACAAAGGTGCCTCACAGTGATTGCAGGCCTAAAAGAGCTCCAGTACAGGGACAGGGGATAAGCTCAGGTAATGAGAAGGCTCGGGGGATCAGCTGGGACTGGATGAAACAGGTGTTTAGTCCCCCTCGCAGCGGACAAATTGCACGAGCAGTGTCAACATGTCTCATAATTACACATCAAGCTGCTATTGTGCTCCTCAGTTTCCTTTTTCTGTGTTGGCAAAGACACACAGGGAAGGCAGGAACTGGAGAAAAGGCTTTTGCTGTGGAAGCTTACTGTATTTTAACAAATGATTCTTTCATACACTGTACTAAAATACCTTTTCAGGGTCTAAACCAGCAATTGAAAGAAGCGAACAGTTTTAAACAACCACTATTGTGTGATAGTCATGGGTGTGGTGTGCAAGCTATATATCACCAAATTGAGAAATCAGTGCAATGAGATTGGCAAGTGTGTATGGGGTCCAAATCTCTTTGTTTTATGCATTTTGAAGAGGAACACTAAGGTCCTGGGGGAGTAAGCTTTATAGCACATTAAAATGTAGCTTGTAGTGGTTGAGTTGGAGAAGCTCTGATGGAGCCAAGTCATTTTTAGTGACATGAGCAGGTAAAGAAACAGACAACCCTTCACTACAGTGTTACACTGAAGGTTTAATGATGAGGTATTTTCAAAATGAGCCAACATGCAAAAATGACTAGGTGAACATCTTATAAAAGAGCCACAGTTATACTTGTGAGTACAATACTTTTTAAAACTGATGCCAATTGCTGAATGTGTTTATTGTTACTTTTATTGTGTTTTGTTTGCCAGTACTGGTTATGGAGAGTGTCTGTTGGATGAACCAGTTGGCAGGACATACGACCTTCCTGTCAAGCTCCCAGGCCAACTTTATAATGCTAATCGGCAGTGTGAACTGATGTTTGGACCTGGCTCTCAAGTCTGCCCATTCATGGTGAGACTAAGCTTCAATTTTAAACATAAGTAGGAATCGGTAATATGATTAATACAGTAATAAACCCATGAGCCTGTAATTCAGAAACTCTTCATCACACTGAAGTGAAACATCCCACTTCATTACGGTTGATGGCAGTGACCTTTACTAAATATAGTGTTAGCATCATTGTATGGCAATGTTTACAATTCAAAGCTCTTAGTCTTTCTGAATACAGCAGTGTCACTGTTGTATGACAAGGCAAGAACAAGGTTTGTTCAGCTGTGGCAGCTTCAGCAGCTAATAAAGCATCAGATTAGAAAAAATAAATAATATTTAACATGATCAGTTTCACCTAATTTTAAGTATTAAAAATGGATGATAGTAAATTCTTATGTCAGTCTGAATTTAAAAAAACTCAGAAACCTTGTGGAGACAAAATCACACAAAATGACTTTCAATATCTCTAAAAATAATAATAAAACAATGTATAGACAACTTTCATTGTAACGTATTGCCTCCTGCATCATCATTACTGGTTTCAACAACTATATCAAACGTTTGTATAAATATTTTTTAATTTTTTAAAATATTTTTTATGTTTTTTGCTGCCCAAGTGGAGACTTTTGAAATATATATACATAGTTTACTCATGGCTAAATTTAACTGATCTAAATTAATTTATGACATGAACATTAAACTCTATTGTAGACTCTATTGTCTTGAGTGACTTCACTTTGGTTTCTGAACTTGTAATGGGCAGATCAAGTGCTTCATGCTTTTCAGCCAAGCATTGACACGGGTATTAAACACTCTTTAAGGTCCATGTCAGTATATGTTTAAAGCTGAATTTGTTTACTTTACTTTTTACCTTTTTTCCGTCTGCCATCTATGTTGCAGAAACAGTGCAAGAGACTGTGGTGCACCAGCTCTGAAGGGGATCATAAAGGGTGTCGCACACAGCACATGCCCCTGGCTGATGGAACTGAATGTGGTCATGGCATGGTGAGACTCTTTTGCTAATACTTAGTTTGTCTTTTTTTAATCTGACAGTAACCGCTGCATCACCTGGAAATGTCAGTAATGTTTATGGGGTAATATGAGATTTTCTTGGGACATTTCATACTGCCTAGCACCAAGTAAATAAAGACCCAGTTTGCTGCATTTGAGTGCATGCGTCATGCACCTTGGATAATATCTGAGGGTTGTTTCATGTCACAGGCATTACAAAATGGAATGAGCATCAAAAGCTGGGGCTCAGTGACTTGCACACCACCCCACAAAAAGAAAAACTTCTTTCAGGTCACAATGGAAAAGCATGAGTAACTCCATTGTATTCCTTGGTCAAGTGATGATAAATGTAACAACAAGAGACCCCGTGTAGCTAAATAGGCCTGTCTGTCTTGTACGACTTGTAACATTAGCAGTCTGAACTCACACCGAGGCTTCTCTTGTTGTCTTCCACCTTCTGGATGCTATGCTAATTAGCAGCATTTAGTGCGCTGTGACTGGCACTGTGGGAGCAATTGGAGGGTTTGGGAAGAGGAGGGGACATTGAGCCTTTGAAATGGGATGCCTTGCAGTGCTCTCAGTCAAGTCAGCTTGTTCTGAGCCCACGACCTCCAAGCCTCTTTAAGATGCGGGTGAGTGGGTCATTGGTCAGGGAGCTCTGGGCTGAGACTAGCTTTAACACAAAAGACCCACATAACTGATTCAGGCTCAAGATAGAGCTGAGGAAAGAAGGGCGTCCCTATTCCCTGCTCCACTCCTCTTATTCATTTACCCACAGGAGGCTTGCAAGGAAACTTCAGAAACTTCAAAAACACTGAGTTATTGTTGGCCAAGTATCTCAAGACAGAGTCACGGTCTAGGTTTGCCTGCCATTACTACACTACTTGAGTGCAGAATTGTTAACAGGGATTGAACAGTATCTTAATCCAACCAAAACAACTGTGACACAGTTGTGGGATTTCAGTGTGGCTGAAAAACGTTCTCTTGTTCTCATTAACTGCTGGACTGTCATGCACAAGGGAGTTTGCTGAGAGGAACCATTTGTTGTTTGCGCCTGGTTTGTTACTATGAGGGCCCAAGTCTGTCTGTTTAAAACCATAGGAGCATGAAGGAGTTCATCTCAGTGTTAAATGTGTCATCATTATTCATTAGTGAAAAGAGCCTCTGATTTCATGTTGTGCTATAATTACGTCTATTAAAGCTTCAACATAATGATTTGACAGACTGTAATAGCACACCACAGTGTAACCAGTCTACAGGCTCAGTATAAATAAATATAGGTGTGATGCAAGAGTTGTACTTCAAACAGTTTTTTTATCGTTAGGGGGAAAAATCACTCCAGTTAGGTGATGTGTATTGCTAGTTGGAAGTCCACAATGCTGTAAAACTCCAATACAAATACTAGGATACAAAGGGCCTTCTTTTCTTCTGTTTTTACCCTTCATGGCACCTGCACCTTTGTTTGTGGTGCTGAGGGCTTGGTGTCATCTCCTTGCAGGGCACTTTGAAGTGTAGGGAGTTGAAAGAAAAGGGGCTCTCAGCTTCAGCTCACCTGTCCGTTTAGAGTTCTTTAATGTGGGGAAGCGCTCAGGGAGGCTTGTTTAAAACCTCTCTTTTTTCTCTCACCCCAGAATGGGACTAAATGTCATCTCAAAGTCACCAAAATTAAACCGAGGTCAATTTTAAGCTGCTTAGTTTTCACATTTAGCAATTACATATAAAACCACAGTAAAGTTAATATAGCTGATAAATTAAGACATGTATGTACTGCATTGCTGAAAAACTTACTTTCAAAGCTCCTAAATGAGAAATACAAAACAATCTGAAAATCTTGTTAAAGAGAAACCACACTCATAAAATCTAGCCACATAGGCATGAAGATAAATGTTGTGCTCTAGTTGCTGTGTTATTTGGTAGCTTTTTATTAGTATTAATATTATTTGCGCAATTCCTATTGTGACTTTGTATAGTTGCATGTTTATAGACTCTGTATAGTTTGTACAGTATAGTATTTGTACAGTTATTTGTATTTTGTGTGTTTACATTGTTGTATTTATATAGTAGCTACTATCTATCTATCTATCTATCTATCTATCTATCTATCTATCTATCTATCTATCTATCTATCTATCTATCTATCTA
>JBBPDA010000126.1:12107950-12143084 GCA_037974385.1 Arnoldichthys spilopterus
CTATCTATCTATCTATCTATCTATCTATCTATCTATCTATCTATCTATCTATCTATCTATCTATCTATCTATCTTCAAAGTTAAGTTCTTGTATTTTTTCTGTATATGGGAACTTCGCTGTGTCTAAACTACTGTACTTCTAGTGGAGAATAGCCACATTTGGGCACTCCCCAGTACTGTTGGTAATTGCTTTGGCCCTTTTTTAGTTCAAATTCACTCCCCCTCTCTCTTTCCCTCAATCTTTACTCCTCCTTCCCACTAGCTAGGCGCTGGAGTGAGTAATGTGGTCACATGACCCTGGCGGTCTGTCTGTCATCTGGTTCAGTGAGCCTTATACTAACGAGGGCATCCCATCACTTGTTGTCTATAAATACTGCCACCACTCTCCTCTCTCCCTCTAAGGCCCTTTATAAAGCATAGCCCTGCCGGGCTGTCTACTGCCATTCGTTGGGCCAGCAGGAATACTCTCCGCAAACTCCCTTGAAAAGCTTGCTAGGACTTTACTACCATGAATACTTATTCATCTGTGTGGTTGGGGTTAGGTTGGTGCTACAGGGACGGGCAAAGAGGAGGAAGTGTTCCAAACTGTGGGTGCACAGTTGGTCCACTGGGGTGTTGGCATACAGAGAAATTGCTATCAGAGGCAGGATTTTTGATGGCTTATTATAGTTTAATGTTTGTGAAATGGCCGTGCTGAATGGTGAGGTTATCGTTTTTCTTTTAGCTGCTGCTAAAAAGCAACTGAAAATGCTAAAGCATGTCTGAATCAGAGTGTAATCAAACCTTAATCAACCAAGAGCTCTGACATGCCAACTTACCAGAAAACCTTGAACTGGTGAAATGACCTATGGCTTTGCCGCCTCCTTCTGGCAAAAATGGAAACTATCCCAGATATGCACAACATGTATTTACATTATACCTGTGGTTTTAAACTATGGAAATATTAATAATTTTTAATGATGTTGTCTCAGTTTACCAATTTTCTAAAATTACTTCTCGTCCCAGCCCTAAAATAACTGTGTCTTCTTCATAGGTGTTTCACAGTAAAACATTGCATGGTTAGATTTAAGTGTTGCATGTAGTTTTTAGCTGAGGATAACAAACACCTTGCAAATCAAAACCACTTTAAAAACTGAAAAGGAATGATTTGCATTTTCAAATCAACCCACTTACTGAAGAGCACAAGTTTTGCTTTGAAAAGTGAAACATTTTGCTTCTAAAATCAAGCCAATTATATATAAAAATATTACAGTATTACAATACATAACATATAGTTGGTATATTTTCTAAATTGCAGTAACATCTGTGATATATTAATTCGCATGAACCTTAAATTGACTGATATACAAAGAAATGATTTTCAGTAGTTTTACTGATCAATTAAATTATATTTTGTAAATATATTCAAATTTTGAATTTTATGGCTGCAACACACTCAAAATTTGGGACAGAGGCATGTTTACAATTGTGTTACATTACTTTTCCTTTTAAAAACAATTTTCCATTTTTTGGGACTGAGGATAGTAATTGTAGTAATTATGCAGTTGGAAATTCTGTGCATTCTTGCCAAATATAAGATCTGGCATTGTACTACTAAAATAAACATTGATGTCCCAGGAAGAGACATCACCTTAACGCCAACATATGTCTCTCTAAAATCCTAATATATGCCTCAGAGTCAAGGGTACCTTCAAATAAGTTTACTTCACTTTAAGTTTTTACAGACTTAATTAAGTAACTAGGGAAAACTACAGGCAATTAAATAGTGATAAGACTGTAGCCTCAAGTAAAAATGTTTTTTTTAAAAAAAAACTTATTTTCTCTCATTTTATTTGGAATGTACCCCTCTTTATACACTTTCTTAGACATTTTACATCTCGTTTTATATCAAGACATCACAAAAGAAGGCATTGTGCCTCACTCACAATTAAACTCAAGGGAACTCTCTTGCTCCCTGCAACCTGCCCTCGTCTCACACAATTAGAGCTAGATAGTGAAGTCTTGCAAAAGTCTGGTGGAATAGAATTTGCTGGCGGCAGCTGTGTGACTTGGCCGCCGTTGCTGGCATCTCTTGCAGAGCACTGGGTCGGCTCTCTGCTTTCTATCTCAGTGTTCCATGGTGTGGATCGATGTCACCTTCCTTGCAAATCTGCCTGCCTTTCCACTGAGACGTCCAATAACAGGCCTTTGGATTTGATTTAACAAATTAATTGTTGTTTTGGTTGCCATGCTCCTGTGCATGCCAAGGCCAACTACTGAGCAGACCTTAAGTGCTCTCTGAGGTGAGGGGCTGGATTATGTGTTCATACAAGTTCTGCAGGAACATGAAAGTCAGCATTGTTTCATTTGGGTTTGGTTAAATATATTATGGTTATATTGATTCACAGTGTTTGTGTTCAATCACAAGAGGAGTCAGCAGGTTTGTCAAACTGTGGATCAGTTAATCTATCTTGGGGTGTATTCCTAGATAAAGGGCCTTCTGTTAAAAAAAAACACTTCAAGGCTCTGAGGAAATATGACAAAGACGTATTTTCTTAAGCATGGGACGAGCTGACATCTGTGTTTATATGTATGCATGTGATCCTTAGTTCTCTCAGGATGATGTAGCCCCTCTGTACCTGCTGCTGTACTGTTGTGGAGGACCATAGACTGTCATTAGGAGCTAAAATTACTGCTTTGGACACATCAGCTGTTGCATTCACCTACGCTGCACACAAACATACACACATAGCCTCTCTTTTGACAGTGTTTTGCATGGTTGCAGGAAGCTTCTATTGTTTCTCTTTGCATTAAACATTTTAAATTAAACTAATTGACTAATCAAAAGCTAATTTCTGTGTGGCCTATGAAATCTGTTTTATTTTTCTCAATTTTTTCGTAATTCTTTCAGTTCTATTTTGACTTACTTTTTACAAAGAAGCTTTGCGTGTAAAATTCACAGTAACACAACAATAGAGAAATGGCACTTTGCATTGCACTGAATCTGCAATTCTGCAAAAGCAAAGTTCAAGTCATAAATTGATTTTTTTTTAATGAAAATTAATTTTTAAAATAAAAACCCACTGAATTGATCTCATGCATCTATCCTAAGACTAAACATAATTTTGAGTTAATGAATTGAATTATTTTAGCTAAGTAACCAATTTTATATAGTTTGCTAATGTCTGTAATGTTGTAACAGGATGAACGTCCTAATGTTCAGGTTTTAAATTAGCTGCTGAAGAATTCTATTTAACAGAACCAATGTCATGGCAAGCCGTAATAAGGCTGCACAATGTCAAGTTAGACAGATTAAATCAAGCATATCACAGTGAACCACCAATTGCAGTCATTCTAAATTAGTTAATTAAACAACCAAAGCAGGCTCTGCCCCCTCTAGTCATGGACCTTTATATTTATTGTGCATTTTTACTTTTTTTATTTAAAAACTGCACTGAAAAAGGAAGAATGCATTGACTGGGCTGCAGGTGTCTGCAAGTAGCTGGCATGTCACTTTTTTCACAGCTGGCAGGCCAGAGGTGCTCTTGAAAAAGCCCAGAAGGAACTCAATCCACCATTACATTCTCTCGTATTAGAATGCCAAACAAGATGGAGATCCAAACAGATGATGATCAGCAGGCTACTAGAGCAGCAGAACTCAGGTCCTCTCTGAGGACAAGACTGTGTGACATCTATTTCCAATCTGGCAGGACATAGATGTCCTGGAGTCTGTCAGCAAGTTACTTGGCACACTGCTGGCCGTCACATATGCATTCAGGGGAAGTCCATGTTAGTGTCACCTACATGACGCCAGTTCTTCAACACTTGAGTGGTGCTAAAGTATTTGGAAAATACAGACCAGACCAAGAAGTTTAAAAGATGGTTTATTGACTATTTCAGCAAGAAATATAAACTTGAAGCATCTTTATAAGGCATCTTGTTTGGACCACTGGTTTAAGAAGAACTTAATTAGTGTGGACAACAAGCCCCAAGCCAGGGTTAGTCAAAGTAACATCAGAGATGAAGGAGGCATCAAGCCAGGAGACATTAAGTTGCAACACTGAAGTGGAGCCCAAAGTCGCTGGCATGTCCAAGACAAAGAAAGCTAAGGTGATCTTGGGAAGCTGTAGCAAAGCAGGATTTCTATCTGAACCTTTAGGCTGAGAGAGAGTGAGACAACATAGACTGTTAGGAATGCTGAATGTTATAATTGATTAAAAACAATGTACATCATGTTCTGAGTAGGGTTGCAAAATTCTGAGAATTTTCAAAGTTAAAAACTTTCCATGGGAATTAATTCACACATTTGAGCCCAAAGACTACAAGTCAAGTCAGTTTTGATGATATTATGAGGTAGATAATATTTGATCTATGGTGTTAAAGTTTAACTAGCATCTAATAAATCAAAATGTATTCAAACAGTAGCTAGCTAACTGCTAAACAAGATATGCTAAATGTACTCTAGCTTAACTTTACTCCTATGTGCAATTGGTCCTAGCATTTGTATATCTGTCTTGTCAAAACTGAAAAGATGTAAGCATGTTGTGTCTAATGCTTTTTTTTACCCATTTCTCAGTTACATTAAACTGGTGTTTCCTGTCTGACTTTGCTGAAACATATAACTGTATCATCAGTATAACAATGAAAATTAATTCCATGCTTTTGATTAATATTACCCAGCGGTAGCATATATAAGGAAAAGAGCAGTGGGCCTTAAACAGAATTTTGTGGAACATCACATTTTACTTTGATGTGTGTAGAGAATGTTCAGCTAAAAGTGATCATAGCACGCTCTCCTGAAGACTGCACAGGGATGATGATGGTGGCTCTGAAGCACATTGTGATGACAGTGGTGCTCAGATAGATATTGTATATGCACTTAAGAACATCTGCTAGTTGGCACATACAGTTGGATTGGATGTCTGATGAGCTGTCTGTATGATGAGATTTGCAAAAAATAAATCCTGTTCTCAAATTGTTTGTTTCAGCTGATGTTGTTCTTTGCACGTTATGTGGCTTGTGTACTTTGCACAGGTGTAAGAGTAAGAATGTGAAGTATGGGTAATTTTTGTATTTGTCATGTGTTGGTACCATAATGTGACTTATTTGACAGTTGCACAGAATGTTTAGTATGTTCTGAAATAGTGAGGAGCACTATTTGGAAAGCCCTTTGTATATTCATGGCTCAGATCTGTAGTTGAAATGAACAAACTATCAGGTGAGAATCTTTTCTCAGCAGCATTAAGGTTGGTGTTATGATAAGCAACAATTCTAGATTCAGGATCATTATTACGTTAGGACTAGGTGTAGGTTAAGGGTGAGTGTTAGGTTGAGAGTTATGAGAAATTAGGCTTAATTTAACAGATGTATGATTAACTGTAAACATCCACAAAGCTTCTACTGTACCAAATTTCTGTATATGTATTGCAGTATCTATTTAGAATCTCTCCAAATTCCACACCTATTTGTGTTTGTATCTGAAAATACCTGTTTTATTCTCAGTATTTTGATCTTGTTGGTCTTCTCCCATTTGCAGAAACTTTGCTCTAGGTTTCTTTCTTTACCCTAAGCATGCACGGATATATCACATGATTTTGAATTTAGAATCCACAGACAAAATGTATGCTACTTATCCATTCCCAAAATGAACTTCAAATAAACATACATTTACATAAATTATTCATGTATGCAGGTTAGTTCTGCATGTACAGAAAGACCGGTGATGAATGGCGATGTCTAGCCTCTCTTGCCCTTTGTGTGTTTGTGCGTGGGTCTCAGAGGACTGTGCAAATAGAACACTGCTGTGGCTATGGTGAACTCGGGTTTAGACCTGTGAGAAAGCCAACATGAAAGCCTGTCTTATGGAAATAGGCGTGTTAAAATGAAAGAGCAGGCAGCGTGTCCTGTCATTCCTACACTGACTGGTTTTTGTTGTTTTTCTTTTTTGGGGGGCAAAATGACGTGCTGGAAAGGAGCTTTCTTGCAATTAAAGGGCGGCTCTAACCATAGAGCACCACACTAGAGCAGATGCTAGGAGCAAGACTTTTCTTCTGTATGACTTGTAGTTCCTGTTCATTTACCCCAGCATACACACACACACACCCACACACACACACTCATGCACACACACACACACACACACACACTCATACACACACACACACACACACACACACACCAGTTAAAATGTTAAATGAGCTGTGGTATGTGGGGAATATTCATTATTGGAAATTGTGTTTTCAGGCAGTCAGATTTTGTAAAGTAAGCACCTATGTGTTGATGTTGTGTGTACGTGTGTGTGTGTGTGTGTATGTGTGTGTGTGGCTAATTTAGAACATGTGCTGGCAACAGCTGAGTTACTTGCTCTCGCAAGGCATTCAAATTTCTCACAGTGTTGTCAAATCCTGACAACTTTGCCACTACAGGGCAACCTATAGATCCAATGCATTCTCTCTTTTATTTTTTGGCCCCTTTTCTTTCTCTCTTTCTCTTTTTCATAGTCACTGTGTGAACACTTTTAGGAGTACACTATTTGAAAATTTAGAGATGGTCCAAGATGCCTCTATAGCCAGAAAAAAGCACCCTATACACACAGCCCCATGGCCCCATTTTTTATTTATTCTTTTTCTTCCCGTCTCTTTTGCTTGAGGACTCTTTTCAAGCTTTTCCCCCTCCACCTTTTCAGGCTAAATAAAAGCGCTGTAAACATGAAATACCAGCAGGGAAGGGAATGCCTTAAAGGCTTAAGCTGGCTTCAGACTGTGGGGCTGTCTGACAGACTGCTCCCCTTTCAGTCTGACAACTTAGGAGCTCACTGGTGGTCCTGGGCTAGCCACATATGCACTAATGCACAAAGGGCCAGAATTCACACATATGTAAGGTTTAGAGTGCTTTCAATTAAGGGTTCTGCAAATAAAGAAAGGTAGGCTTCAAACACAAACACACATACACACACATACACACACACACACACACACACACACACACACACACACACACAGTACTTCACTTTTCTGTAATGTAATTGCAAAGGTCCCCTTCACCACCTCTACAGAGAAAATGGAGTATTATTTAATGTATCAGAGAGAAAATTGAGCAAATAATATGATCCACATTTCTGTAGAAAGACCATATAAATAACAAGTTGAGCTGAAAAGAAAGGGCAGCCTTCATTATTATTACGCAGACACAGAGTTTTATTTTATGCCTTTATTTATTTATTTTTCTGGCCACACTGTGTACATGCATCATGAGTTGATGAATGCTAGTGGAGGGCTTACTCCACTGCTTGTGTAGGCATGAAAGCCTACATGCAGCCCCTCGCGCTCTCTTTTCACTGCATTAGAGAAACATTTGCATTCATTTAGTGCAAGCCTGGAGCGATTAACACCTGCCTGTCGTTTAATATAAGACTTTTACTCCATCATTATTTCTTCTGAACTGTGTTACCCAAACCCTGTTTCACACATGGCAAACTCTGCTTGAGCCTGAGGCTACAACAACCAAGTATTAACAAACACCAGCCTGTTTCAATCTCTAATTGGTTAAATAAGCTCGTTTAAATGTACGAGCACAACAAATGCTAGAAACATGTACAGGATCACACGCCAACGTTCATGTGTGCTGGAAATATCGTGATTGGATTTGTTTTAAAATGACTAGTTTACTTTTTACAATTTATTTCTGTCAGTGACACATGAGAAACATAATTAGTTTATAATTTCAACTTCACGCTTTCAAAAAACGTTTGATATGTAACGTATCTATTTTTCAAGAATACTTGGTATAACTTGCTTGAACGCTGAGGACTATTGTACGTGTAAACTGTTTCCTGTGTTTATGTGTGTTGACATAAATAAGACATAGGCTGCGTTTTGAGGATTTATGCACTCTTGTAATATGGACCTCATTTTCTTTAAGCACCACTTTGCAGGTGTTCACCCCAGGTCATGGCCAAGTTCACTTATGCAGAATCATGTACCAGCCACGCCCTCATCTCCTGTGGGAAAAGTGACTTTTCTAAGCTTCCCTGACCTTGTAGGGTCATTATGCAAAGCCATGGGAAGATCAGTTGTAAAATGTGTCGGTTGCAGGCAGTGGGACCATGTAGCTTTGCCCTTTCCTACAGAATATGAAGAATGTAATAGTGTTTAAACCATGAACCCTTCAGTCAAAGTGAGGTAGAAAGTGGGAGTGTGAAAAGAGGAGGCCTGCCTTTTTTCATCTGTCTCCCCCTTTCCACAGCAAGGTGCATTGGGTTCTGCAAATTTCCCCTTTTAACCCACATACAGTTTTAGGATAATTCCTGCTCTTCAGCAAAAAGCACATGGTAGAAAGGCAGAGAGAAATGTCAATCTTGTTCAATCATTAGTAAAACACTGCATCATTCACATCATAACAATAAATGGCTGTAATTTAAGCCCATGAAGTGAGTGATGTCTGTAATGTATACCGTGTTGTGTAACATTGTCAGTAGATTACTGCTTATTGTGTAAAACAAGAATATATTGTTAGCAAGATGTATATCATAAATGCAGGTGCTCACACTCTGCCAAAGGCCATTATATTCTGCCTTGGTCTGAAAGAGCTAGTCATGAAAAGCCACTGACATACTACACCAGTAATGGTTGCAATGTCTTATGCTTGTCAATACCGGGTCCTATTTTGTTTTCCTGTGCAATTATTTGGTTCCGGAGGAGGAAAAGGGAGAAAGGCAAAATGACTAAGGTATACAGAAAAGGTCAAGACAGTGATATAGTGATGCAGAGAGGAAATCTGGATGTCAGAGACGGTAATGAGCTCTGTCACTGCATTATCTGTGCTCTTGGGTTTCCTTATCAGTGTGTGTGTGCCATAGCCACACCCGCTTCTGCGCTGGTGTGTGTGCCAGCGGTGAGCCTGTGCCGGGGTGATGCAGCGAGACAGACGCCGGGCTGTCCTGCATTCCTGCTCTGAAAGGAGCCCACCGCCATAGCCGCCACCCAACTGAAGGATTTGGTTACAGACTATGAAAAGGCAGCCATGCTCACTGAGACAGGGTCTACTATTGCTGCCAATATCCCACTATCACTGTTTGCTGGGCATTCGACTCTGACCTGGACCTGTGCTTTGCTGATTGTTCATGAGTTCAATATAAGCAAGTAAGGAGGGCTGCAGAGCATTAGCCCAGCATCAAATGTGTATTTGTAATCTTTTAATGACTAGAACTGCATTGTATCAGTATGTGTGTGTGATAAAGCTGTTGGGCTTAGAGCTCTATTTTATTTTTGTTCCTGGGTACAAAGTGTGATTTCCCAATCCTTTATGCCTAAAATAAATAGAAAATTGTTCCACAGAAACTGCTTCTGTGCTCAGGACAATGACATTTTAAAATATGTTTTCAAGAACATTTTCTAGAACTTTCTTGAATCTTTTAGAAAGCTCTAAAACTTTCTAGGACTGTCTAAAAAAGATTTTTCATTTTAAATATGAAAACTTTGTGGGCTGTGATAAAATCAAAGTTTGTAATGAATATAGCCATTTTTACATAGACTTTAAACATAAACAGGTAAACATAACACTTGCAACATTGTGTTATGATGTAAATTTAATTAATTAATTTAAATAGTTTAAAACAAATACTTTCCAACTAATTTAATAGTGTATAGCTGTAATGGCAATATTCTGCATATCTGAAATTCATTTTTCCTGTTGTTTCTTAATTAAAACATGACTATAACCTTTTAAATAAAAAATTTGAAAAATGCAAAGTCACCATTTTTGTGCAAAGTGAAGAAAATAAACAAGAAAATATTACTTATTACTAACAACAGTATCCATGCGTAGTTTTTTGTAAGGTTACTGTTAGGATTGTCAGCATTCCCTGTACAGCTTTTTCTATTTAGACACAAAATTAATAAATGAACAAATATATATGTCAAATATATCAAAGCTTTCAAAGCTTTTTGCTGGGTGGTGGAATGCTTTGAAAATATATTGCTTTGAAATATTCTCACAATTACAGTGTGTTTATACTGAAGTAGTTACAGATAAAATGGTTGTTCAGCTTTACACATACTGTTGTTTTTTTATTAAGAAAACTGTGTATCAGAATGTTTAAGACACTCTACTAGCATAAAACAAGCCTGAGTAAAAACAAGCCTGATCTAATATTAGATCTTTCTTAGTATCTAGCACTGGTACATTTATCCTTAAATCTCTGTACTTCCACTGCTCTGTGACAGAACCAGAGCGAGAGAGAAAGAGACAATGTGTCCAGATTGTGTGACATCAGGGGAACATAACACAGATCCAGGTTAAGCTAAGTACTACTAGTGCTAAGCTCATCTGACGATTTTATTGTTTGAGGCCTTCAGTTAACCCTTTACAATAAAGTCTGACATTACTTTGGGACAAACACAGACAAACACTGATGGGAATGTGTATGTGAAAGTGCAGAATGTTGGTCTCTGGATCCCTTCACCCAACACCACCTAATCTCCCTTTCCTTTTGAGGAGCTGAGTGAAGTGCAGTCTTGTTGCTGGCCTAGCACTTAGCACTGGCTCAGTTTTATTCCCACAGATGGGCCAATACTGTAGCTCTCACACCTGTGTAAATAATATTAAGATTAGCACATACTGAGTCTTCTTTTCGGATATAGTTTTACAAATAAACAGTGGATTAGAACTGGAGGAACAGACAGCAGACTACACTCTACATGCTTTAAATCTGTTCACAGCACTATTGGTTTTATTTTAAAACCCTGCAAACTTGATTGAGTGTCAAGCGACAGTGATTGGTATTATTTTCAACCACCCTAAGCCTAATTTTTAACTGTTGTGTGTGTGTGTGTGTGTGTGTGTGTGTGTGTGTATGTATGTGTGTGTGTGTGTGTGTGTTTGTCTGTGCACAGCACTGTAGACATGGAATGTGTGTTAATAAAGAGATGGAGGGAAGGCCGGTACATGGTGAATGGGGACCGTGGGGGCCCTACAGTGTGTGTTCTAGGACCTGTGGTGGTGGGACACGAAGCACATCTAGAGACTGCAACAAACCAGAGTAAGTACACACCAAATACTCCCACAATCTGTATGTTAATCCCTGTCAGACTGCACTGCTCACTTCTAACTTGATAAGGAAAAAGTCTACATTCTAATTGATTAGAGCTGGATGTACATGTAAAATGTTATTATTCTGTCTATTAGGAAATATATATTTGATTTTTTGCTCAGATATTATATAGACCTGAGACTTGACATCTGATAATACATGTTTCATAAAAACATTTAAATTTGATCATTTTAATAAATGGTATGAGATTTTTGGAGAAAACCAGTACTAATGAAAAAGACTCATAAAAATAATCTTAATGAAACATTCTTTTGCAATGAACAGACAATGACTCATGTTAACTACAGACTGCTCTTGTGTTTTTATTTATGAGAGTTATTTAATTTGTTTTTTTTGTAAGAGTTCATTGTTTAGTATCTTTGTGTGTGTGTCATAGGCCGAGGAATGGTGGGCGATTTTGTGTGGGACGCAGAATGAAGTTTCGCTCCTGTAACACAGAGCCATGTCCAAGGGGCTGGAAAGATTTCCGAGAGGAGCAGTGCTCCCATTTTGATGGCAAACACTTCAACATCAATGGACTACCTCCCACCGTCCGCTGGGTGCCTAAATACAGTGGCAGTGAGTGTTTCAACTGTGTAACTCACACATACAGCTTACACATCAGTTAGAGGGAGCTTCTTAATTAGCAGTAGAGCTCTTGAGCAAAATAGGGAGGAAATGGTATGTTTAGGTTTCTCACTGTCAGCAGTAGAGAGAATTTTCAAACTTTTGCGACATAGTCGTCATGGCAATAGATTTATTTACAGATATCACTAGCATGGTCCATAAAACTGGGGTCAGTGTCTTATTGCTTTACAGAAATCTAAATGAACCAGTCTACATAAAATATTTTTTTTCTATGTGTCTCATTTCTGACAAACAGAACCTCTGTTTATATGTATTTAATTGCAGGAATTTTAATTCCAGGAGTGAAATGTCCACTGGTTAATGTCATCTATGCAGCCAAACAATTCGCTTGTAGATTTGTAGGCCTAAGGTGCTCAGAACGGGTCCAGCTGTGAACATCTTCATAGTGATAAAAGCAAATATTACTGTTTGTTTGTTAGCTGTACCAGAATGGGTAAACATGTACATACTAATTAATGAAGGGACCAGAATAGAGCCATGGACATTGCAAGACTCTATGCACTCTTAATGGGAATAGACAATGAATAAATCAACAGTGACGATAAATATACGCATGTGCATATGCACACATACAATGCTCTGCATAACTCTTTGCCATGCATGAGTTATGTCTTTCTTTCTTTCTCACGGGATATGCAAGTGCATTCTTAATTCTATGGGCCCTCACAGATGGTGAAGACTGCTGCTTGGCAACACATCTGGACCAAACCAAATAGATCATAGAAGCTCAGCTTGAGTGCTGTCAGACCTGATATTGATACATTTGCTGACCTTTATACAAACCCCATTTTATTGTATAAAGTGCTATTCAAAACAAAAATCTGTAGTTTGTTCATTCTAATTGTACAAAAGTACAAAGAAATGACTTTAAGCTCTCAGAAGGCATTGCACGAGGAACCGTTATGCTGCTGTGACAAATGTAGCCATATAGGCTTGGTAGTGCTTAAAAAAAACATTGTTACTTAACACCACCCACTGCTGCATTAAGAAATGCAACCTGAAATTCTATAATGCAAATAGAAAACTATACATCAATTCTATGCAGAAACACTGACCAGGTTCTCTGAGACAGGGTATGGGTGACTTGCTTATATGTAAAGGTACCACTGATGCAGAGATATAAATTTTAGACACATTTTAGCTAACCACAAGGCAACATTTTTTGCCAAACTCTAACAATTAATATCCTCTGTTCCTAAAAGTTAAAAAGTTTATAACTTTTTAAACCAGCTTTTTTGAATGTGTTGCAGGCATAATTTCTAAATTTACATTTACAAAATACACTTCAGTCGATCAGTGAAAACATCATGAATCTTTGTACCTTATCAGTTAAATAATCAACATTCAACATGCAAATTTCCCACTTGTGGGACTAATAAAGGTTTATCTTATCTTATCTTATCTTATCTTATCTTATCTTATCTTATCTTATCTTATCAATACAGTACAGAGTCTTGTTTATATGCATTTTACAAAATGTCCCAACTGTTCCAGAAATGAGTTTTGTACAAATTAAAAGCCAGTTTATGAAAAACACAGAAAACACTATAAAGTATATTCTTATTCCTGCTAGCCTCTATTAAATATGACAATACAAACACTATGGAGGTTGTATAGGATATACTGTACATTCATGAGGCAGACTGAAAGTGAAATGTAAACACAACATTGGCATAAATATTGCTTTTGAATTGTGCACGCTTTGAATGTTGCTTTGTACTACAGCACCGACCTCTGTTTGTAGTCTTAATGAAGGATCGATGTAAGCTGTTCTGTCGTGTTGCTGGGACGATGGCCTACTACCAGCTGCGAGATCGTGTGGTTGATGGAACACCCTGTGGACCAGATACTTATGACATCTGTGTGCAAGGCCTCTGCAGGGTATTCTGATATACACTGTCACATAATATGCTGCCTGTAAGATGGCTGCTACTGTTTCATTTACTAATTCTTGTTCTTGGTCCATGAACAACTGTTTAAATTCCAGCCCCCACCCATATGTTTGTATGTATTTCTCCAGCAAGCAGGTTGTGATCATGTCTTGAACTCCAAGGCAAGGAATGATAAGTGTGGAGTGTGTGGAGGGGACAACTCTTCATGTAAGACTGTTGCTGGCACCTTCAACAATGCGCAATATGGTAAGCTTAAAGTTTATACATTAACATTCTACCAGCTTAAGCATTACTAGTGAAAGTTGTTCTTATCCAATAAATACTTCAACAATGATATTAATAATATTAATATTACATATGCATAAGCCTTTACTGTGCAAATACCAGCATATGATCTCTCTAAAACAACTTGAAGTTTCCACATGATGTGTCTTATGTCTTAAAATGAGGAATGTGCCAGCAATTCTCACAGTCACATCAAATTGAACCCAAAACATCAGTGCAGGCTGGGATGAGGCTTGAGTTAACAGACTCAGGGTAGCAGAATGTTCTTTCAGACACCTATAAATTCTTCTCCACTACCACAAAACAAGATGCTTTTTTCCCAAGCCAGGTGTGTTGAGCTGTAAAAGGTTAACAAGGATCAATAACACTGGGCTTTTCCACCAAAAGTTCAGTCACTATATTTCATTCAATAGAGAGGTTCCCAAACTATGTCAGTGAGGTTCTCCTTTCTCCATAAACCAGTACATATACTCTCCACTGGGTCCCCACTAACTCAATCTCATCTTAGCCCTTGACTTTACAATGAATATGCTTAAAAAGAGGCAATGAACCTGATAAAGACTCTATCTAATCTCTAAACTGTATCTAATCTCTTTAGACTCCATCTCTATCTACCTTCAACTTACTCATCTGTCTGTATATTGACAATTGACAATTGCACTGTTACTTGCATATGTGGCTATTTGCACATATAGCTTAACTTACTGTGTAACTTTTTATTACTGTTTAACTTTTTATACTTTATTGTTAGATTTATAGTTTAGCCTCCTATTTATTATGTTTTCTTTGTTTTTTTACCTGCCTATCTATTTTTACTTTTAAATTTCTGTTTAACCTATTATTTATATACATAAATGCACAGTCTTAGGAACGTTCAGGGTACATTTCACTACATGTTGTACTTGTATAACTATGTACGTGACAAATAAACCACTTGAACTTGAACTGAACTCTAAATACTCTTCCACTTGATCCACTTTATAATACATACATACAATATTAATACATGAATTACAAAGTATTTGCTTTTCTTTCTTATTCCTACTGCTGCAGTTTCCAGCATAGTTTTCATCATAACCACCACCTTTAGAAAATAGCAACCAGTAAGACCAGTTAGACCAATAAGCCATAGTTTATGTACGTTTAGTGATTTTAACTCCACTGCTAATTAATATGTTGTCATGACCTGGGCAGAGTGCTCTACAGTAGGGTAAATACTAGAGTTTGCAGTACTATAATTTTTGTGACTGGGACATTGTCTAATATATCATTGCTGTCCAAGAACACTGGGCAGTATCTCTGAAACTGGTAACTTAGCAGGAGAAAACAAAACCATTTCTTACTTCTAATGTAAGTTAATGTAAGAGCATTTTAGAACAAGAGATGGAAGATTTCTACTGGTCTGTTCATCATTAATGTTTTACGCAGTGTAAAGGTCAGGTACATGTTTTTTTCTGGATTATAAGAATCTCAGTGAGAGAACAGCAAGTACTGTTCAGAAAGTGGTTTGGTGACATGGCAGATGAGAAATCCCAGGGACTTCACAGTTACCCACTAGGGATACTGGTGCTTAATTTCAATTGCTGTTGCCAAACCTTGTGGCCAAGACCTCCTGTACTCTCTTATTGTTCTTCTGTGAGTTAAGGCCCTTTGGTTTTAATCTGAGGTAGACCACAGGCATCCTGAAGCTTTAACTGGGAGCATGTTCCCTTTTTGTTCCAGCACCATGTTTGTATTCTGGGGTCAGGCTTTGGTCTGTTTCCGTTGTGTGGACATCCTGAGGTTTTCTTACACTGTCTCTGATCTGAGATTGGTGCATGTGGGCTATTGTGCGGATAGTCGGTGGTTTGCCCCACTGCCTCTAACGAATCTCAGCTTTGTGTCTGTGTGTGTATGTGTGTTTGTGATTCTATGTAGATGTGGTGCAGAGAGTTTGGGATTCAGCCAACTGTCTCTGATCTTACATCAGTGCATGTGGGTTTTCTCTGTAAGGGAGACAACTGCAGTGGTTTGCTTGTGTCAGACTCAACATACACTTACAGGCTCACACTGTCCACTCCAGTTAGACCAGGACATTAATCACTGCTCTTGTTCCTGTCTATTAATGGATTGAGATTATGAGCAGATATTCTGTATGTTGATCAGCATAATTAAGTGATGTTAACTGAGCTCTACTGAACTCTACTAGGGACAGTTCTAGCTCAGTTGAAACATAATCACTTTACATAAGGTTGAGAATGAGCATGCATCAGAAACAAGCAGAATGGTCAAAGAAAAATGCCATAACCTTTACCAGTGCTGCCCTCTATGGACTTTTCTTCTCTTCTCTTCTCTTCTCTTCTCTTCTCTTCTCTTCTCTTCTCTTCTCTTCTCTTCTCTTCTCTTCTCTTCTCATATAAGACGGCTGATTGTGGTAAGATGAAAAGCACTGGGGCATAATTATCTATAGATTTTTTTTTTTACATTTTTTGTTTTGTGGGTGGCCCCCCAAAAGGGTAGTGAGGTTATGTGTGAGAGCAAAACTTTCTTTTTTCTTTATTTTAATTTTTTTTCTTTTTTTTTTCCTGCATTTGATTCTCCATGTGTGACATTTGAAGCCTAAAGGGCACCCTCCATTTCCCCTGGACCAGGCTGTGCAACATAGTGAAGCTATTAACTCAAGATGTGTTGGGGGGAAAATGTCATATGTTTTTTCTTGTTTTTTAAATGATTTTTTTCTATTTACCAGGTTATAACATTGTTGTGCAGATTCCAGCTGGTGCAACCAACATTGACATAAAGCAGTTTAGCTACTCAGGAACACCAGAAGATGATAACTACCTCGGTACGTCTAACCCAAGGTGGCAAACATTAACATTTTACTCAGGACTTATGACACTTTTAGTCAGTTAAGACAGTTAAGTCACAACTATTAGAACCTTAGAGGGTGGCATTCTGGGAGTAATCTAACGTATTTTTCCTAAAATATATAAATTCTCACATCATTTGCTTTACATTAGAGAAACCCCACAAAAAAATTAAAAATGCAAAAAGAGACCAAGGCAGTGGTTCCAAAGTGCCAGCTCTTTTCCTCTGAACATGGCGGGAGGAAACATGAATCCAGACAGTCTGAAAATTGTGGGGAAAGAGGGGTGAAGGGAAAGCAAACTAAATGTCAAAGAGAGAGAAAGATGAATGAAGGGGAGAGTGGTGGTAATTAGAGACAGATGGAGAGAAGGAGTTGATGAAAGAGTGTAATAAGGAGTGAAAGTGGATGAGCGTGTTGAAGGGAGTGCTGCATTTGCTTAAACTGTTCACACCATAGAAGGGGCAAAGGGCTATCAGGAAAACAACCACTGTCATGTGTTCTTACACACATACACAGTCTCGAGGAAAACCAAAACACAAAGTGTGTAACATTTACCCCCTCAGTTTCACTATGAACCGTTAATACTTCCAGTGCATTAATAGCATTATGAGAAGATTGTGGTAATTAAGTTTAGAAAAAATGGCATATTAGTGTTTTAGGTATGTAGGTAATGTGTCCTCGGCTTTGAAAGATTAAAATTCACATTTGAAGCAAAGTAAACATTTTATTTGATTGTATCTCTTTAGTTATGTATATTTGTATGACTCTTTATTTGGGTTTTTTGTAGAATAAATCAATGAGTTAGTTCTGGTAATGAAAATGCTTGTATTTCTAACTATAATGGTGACTGTAGTGGTAACACTTACAGTAACATTTTATTGTATGACGTTCATTCATGAGTTTTCTCAGTGTCTACAATCACTGACAATGCAACGTCTCAGAGCCATATAGGTTGGCCTTAGCTGCCTTTCTGTGTGGAGTTTGCAAGTTCTCCCTGTGTTGACATGGGTTTCCTCTAGGTGCTCCGGTTTCCTCCCACTAACTTGCAATAGGTTGATTGGATGCTCTAAATTGCCCATAGGTGTGAGTGTGTGTGAATGGTTGTCTGTTTGCTGTCCTGCGATGGGTTGGCCTCCTGTCCTGGGTGAACCCTGCCTTAGGCCCATAGTCGGCTGATTATGGCTTCCCTCCACCCCCAAAATGTATAAGTGGTTTGGATAATGAATGACTAAAATAAAAGTCTTAGTTATGTAACTGTATTCATCATGTCCTCCCAGCTCTTTCTGACAGTCAGTCCAACTTCCTCCTGAATGGAAACCTGGTGGTGTCCATGTTTAAAAGGGAGATCTCCTTTAAGGGAACAGAGATTGAATACAGTGGCTCCAACACCACGGTGGAGCGCATCAACTGCACAGAGCGTATTGAAGAGGAAATCATTCTACAGGCAGGTTTAACATTTAACATTGTCAACTGTAGTGAGATTTTAAACTTTGTTAAACTTGACCTTTGAGCTTATGGTTATAAGTTGGCTGGGCCTAATTTCTGCACAATTGCTTTATGAGTTATGTAATTTCACTGATGCTGAAATCTCTTTAATCCTTTGCTTACTCAGGTGCTATGTGTGGGAAACCTCTACAATCCTGATGTCCGTTACTCATTTAACATCCCCATAGAGGAGCAACGAGAGCAGTTTGTGTGGGACTCTTCCGGCCCCTGGCAAGAGTGCAGTCGCATGTGCCAAGGTGACTTTCTCTTTTCCCTTGGTATCCATTTTTGCTCAGTTTACAATCCAAGCACCTGACATCTTCAAAAATGCACGTGTGCTTTGTTAGGAGAGCGCAGGCGAAAAGCAGTGTGTGTACGTAAGAGCGATCACTTGGTGGTGTCAGACCAGAGATGTGAGCATCTACCTCGACCCAGGGGGGCTGTGGAGTCCTGCAATATACACTGTGAACTCAGGTACCCACACAAACATAACAGGATTAAGTCCTAAGTCTGGATTAGATCACTTTAATAAAAACTCTGCTAGGAAAATGGAAATACTTCTTTAAATGTGTAATCTAAGCTTTAGCCTAAATTATAGCCAACTATCATGAAGAGTTGTCCAAGAACTCTCTGACTACACTCACGGTTTGATTCAGTTTACAGTCCTATGTTCAAAACTGATGTTTTCTTATGATATGAACCCAAGAGGAGAAAGGCTTGAGGCTTAGAGCTGGAGAGTTATGTATAAGATGAAACATCCTGTTTTGAGTTAAGGCGACTGTGATATTTGACTATGACTGTGTGAATGCATTACATGATTATTAATCTTATTAATAGAATACAGCTGATATTACCTGTCTGCACAATGCACATTGTTATATTTTGGCATCACAACGTGTTGTGTCTTAATGAATTATTATACTCCTATCATTTCACTCAAGCAGCTCTCCTTCTTAACCAGGTGGCATGTGGCGGGTAAGAGTGAGTGCTCGATGAAGTGTGGACCTGGGTATCGTACTGTAGAGGTGCTGTGTATGCGCTACAGCCAGACAAAGAGTGAGAGTGAGAAAGTGGAATCTAGGGCCTGTGCAGAAATAGCCAAACCTCAAAGCCGTGAACCCTGCCATGGAGACTGTCTGCTGAAGAGCTGGCAGTACAGCACCTGGTCTCAGGTTAGATGGTTCCAATACATTCTTATCATTGCTGAGTAGATATAGTTATAGCAATTGTTTGTCAAAATATGTAATACACACAATTTTAGCCTCATGCATCTGGTCAACTATGATGTGTGGTGGAACTTTGCTTCTTTAGATCTACACTGGAGTTATAAGGCTAATAAAGCTAGTAATACTGGAAATTCATACTCATTTATTAGTATTGAAAACTGCTTGCTACATAACCTCAAATTCACTTGTTTAGACACTTAATGACACACTTTAATTTATTTCTTTTTCTAATTAAAACAGTATTAACAGAAAGTGTCTATACTCTTGTCCAAGTTCCACATTTTTGTCTATAGTAGGGTTGGATATTAAAATAGAGTTTTTTTATTATATATATATATATATGTTTCAGTTTTGAAAAATGTATATTAATTTTAAATATAATAATATTTAAGATAATTATAATTAAGATAATAATAAATAGGAACCTGTACATTTGATTAAAAAAGTAAAATTATGATTTTTGCAGTGCTCTAAGACCTGTGGACAAGGCATTCGCATGCGTGAAGCTTACTGCATTAATAACCTGGGTCGCAGACTAGTAGAACGTGAGTGCAGTGCCTACCAAAGAGTCATTACAGAATCCTGCAATGATGTACCCTGCCCTGATTGGTCAGCCAGCGAGTGGACCGAGGTAGGCTTACATATACACTCAGTTCAGTTTGACGGCCTTGATAAACATGGGGAAAAAAAGTAAATAACTTTGACAAAAAAGTCCATGAAGGAAATCTTAAATGTTTTAGAAATTTTTGGTAATTGCAAGAAATTTAGGGGGAAAAAATCACAAAATCGTCTGTCAAAGTTATTGACTATATAAGAATTTTTTAAGTAAATAAAAAAAAATTTTTTTCTTTCACTTTTTTTAAGTCCATCTCAGTGTTCTGAACCCAAGTGGTCATTCATGACTTCACGTTTCAGTTTGGCATAAATATAAGGTGGCAGAAACAAACTTTCCTTAGTTGTGTTGACCTTCATATATACTTGGGTTTTTTTGGCAACACTCTTCATGTTATTTACAGAGTTTTCCTTGGTTTCAAAATAGATTTTGCCTGAAAACTGACCGGTCAACATTCTTATCCAAACTACCGTTAAAAGCTGGTTTTGAAAATCCTTTGACCTAAAAGTCACTTAAACAGCTGAAAAGTCTGAGTGTTGAGTAGTGCTGACATTACAACAGGGGGATACAGCATGTGTGGGCTATGGCAATATTCCCAAAGTAGCACTGTTATTAATTTTTACATGTGATGATCTCCTCAAAGCAAACCTTAGTTTTTAATGTGTGAAGAATGTGTTCCCAGAGTTTTGACAGATGATGTGCACTGGTACACAAATTTAATCAATTAATTCCATGGCAATGAGTGAGTCTCTGTTTCCTCCCTGCTTTGTCTGTAGTGTATGGTGACGTGTGGTAAGGGGGTGAGGCACAGACAGGTGTTCTGTGTTTTGGCAGACAAGCCACTCAGTGATGAGCACTGCGATTCCAACAGCAAACCATCTACTATAGGCAGCTGTGTACTTCCAGAATGTGCCTCTTGGCAAGTCGCCGTTTGGAGCGTGGTAAGCGTGCTTGCACACAGTACATGCGTTTTACTGTCGTTCATATATGGCTCTTTTCAGGTTATGAAGTTGAAGTGGAGCTAGTTCAGAGGAAATGGAGTTGAAGTGTAAGCAGAGCCCCTCATAAGTCAACACAACATTAGATCCTCTCTTCAGTGTCCTCAGTGTGTGTGGTGGTCTGTTTCACAAGCACTCAGACCGCCTCACCCACCCAACACACACACACAAAAACACACACAGTAATCTATCATAAATCTTTGCCTAGTAAAAAAAATAAAAAACAAAAAAAACTGCAACCGCTTTAGTGTAGTTTTAAGAGATGGTTGTCATCTGGTTCAGATGTCAGGTGTCATCAGACCTGATTGAAAACGCTGCCTTTCAATTCAAGATTCAAGATGTTTGTCACATACACAGTTATACTACTACAATGTGTAGTGAAATGTATCACTGAACAATCCAATGTATGTGCAATGGCATCTAGTTACAAGAAAGGAGCTAAACAATGAAGAAGAGCAAAACATATATAAATGTATATCTATAATAAACAGGGGATTTAACAATAAGCAATATATACACACTAAAATGAATCTGAATATAGGCTATACACTAAAATGAATCTGAATATAGGCTATACACTAAAATGAATCTGTATATAGGCTATACACTAAAATGAATCTGTATATAGGCTATACACTGAAATGAATCTGAATATAGGCTATACACTGAAATGAATCTGAAAATATTCTAAACATACTAAAATGAATCTGAATTTAGGCTTTACACACTAAAATGAATATATATATAGGCTATTAGCGAAAATATGTAAAGTGTTTAAGTGTAAGTGACAAGACAAAATGACGTAAAGTGACACTTGAAAATGTCTTTAATGTCTTCAGAATAATTGCACTCAAAAATACATTAAAGCTGTAAAATGATTGACCTATACATCTCACTACAACATAGTACAGATTCACATAATACCACTTGAGTGAGGAGCTGGCTCCTCTGTGTAGAGAAGATGGCCGGTATGTGTGTGCTGCTTAATGCCTGTGTAATCATAATTTGCAACCTAAATAAACATATCCTGGAGCCCTTCCTCTGAGCCTTTTAAAGCCCAAACACATTTTGAGTCAAGGCAGATGGTGATCAGACCCGTGTGTGTGTGTGTGTGTGTGTGTGTGGAGGGGAGGGGACTGACTTGGGTGAAGCAGGCCAGTATTGCTTACAGTGGAGTCTAAATGACCCCCAGAGTAGGTGTGATGAAGACATGAATTCTTACTAATGAAGACAGATTTCTTCTCCAGACTGCATGTGGTTTAAATCTGAACACACTGAAGTTGTCATGGTTCAGTTTTGACCAGAACAAAAGCTAATAGTTTGTCATTACATCTTCAGCAGGTTTTTAAGGTGGACTATTTGTCAACAGGACCTGAAACTGTGGTGCCAATACTACTTTAAATGTAGCGCAAATATCAATCCTTTTCAAACAGTGTGTTTCGCTTGTGATCCATTTAGAGAATTTGGTGACATTCCCCTTAAACCCTTTCAGTTTTCCACCTGAGGAGTTACAGGTCATGCACGTTCACTCTTTTGATCAGTAAAACTAGCTAAATAAGTGAAGTGAATTGAAGGAGACCATTTGTCAGTGTGAACACCCCATCACACAAAGTGCACCACAACAAAATGTGACCCACTCACACATGGAGCAGTGGGCTATTCGCAGCACACGGTAAACAGTGTAACAGGATGGTAACTTCCTTAAGGCTACCTCAGTGATAACTGTGACCCTCTGATCACATGGGCAACCCTTATGCCACCACTACCCTTAGCTACTACTAATTATCCAGTGACCATCTAACCATCGTATGACCATCTTATAATGATCTTTGTGCAGATGAGCCTGAAACAAAAAACCAAATGTTGCGTATTTGTGAATGTTTCCAGTGTTCAGTGACTTGTGGGCATGGTTACCAAAAACGAGCAGTGAGGTGTGTGTCTGGTGCTTATGGCAAGACTGTAGATGACCGGGAGTGTAATGCAGCTTCAAGACCACGAGACAGTCAGGTAGACTAACATACACATAAAAGTGAAAGTGATTTATTTTGTCATTGTGAACACACTCAATTACACACAAAGTACATCACAATGATATGTGACCTCTGGGATTAACCCATCACACGTGCATACATGGAGCAGTGGGCAGCTGTGAGAAGCGTCCAGGGAGCAGTGTAGGTTGGTACTCAAAAATACTACTCAAGTAGTGTTACCCAGGTTGGGACTTGAACCTGTGGCCTTCTGTTCATGAGGGCAAGGTTCAACCACTAAGCCAGCACTGCCCCTTTTTTGTTTTTTTAAGTGTAGACACAAATGTACATATACACACACAGAAACACAGGCTACAAGAAATATGTACCTAACCATAGTCATCTTGTATGATCCTGTGTATATAGGAGTGTGAGTTTCCAGCATGTCCTCAGGTATCATCCGTACTAAACACACCACGACCTGCAGCACCTGGACGGCTAATCACCCAGTGGAGATACGGTTCCTGGACTACAGTGAGTAACACACACACACACACACACACACAAATGCAAAATCAGCACATAAGATGAGTGGTGATATCAGCATATTGATCATATGTATGTTAACGTTGGGTCAACAGTACAATGAAATGTGTTGCACGAGAAGAACCAGTAAACTCAGCAGAAGAACATGATAGTTAAGAATGAATAAAAAAATAATTACAATTTAATATATAATTTCTATATTTTTATTTTAAATATAATATATAATGTATATATATAAACTTAAAAATATATATATAAAGGGACCATGGGAAGGGTACATTGTGTAAAGTGCGATGTACAAAAGTGAAAAAATGACCATTATCATTATTTTCCTTACAAATGATTAACATACTTAGTTCTAAACATGTGCTTGCACTGACTCATACAAGCATAAGCATTAGATTTCAGAGTGTGTCAACCCAGGCCTGGTCTGGACTGCAAGTTTGCAGAGTGTGCAGAGTTGCTCTCAAAAGTCAATCAGTTCCTTTCTTCACTCTTCAGGCTACATAACTAATGTAGTACCAGAAAATAAGCCTTATGATTACTAATTGTAAAATAAACAAATGATAAATAAATAATACAATGTATTTTAATGTGTGAGTGTGCCTTTGTGCATTGATCTGTATGTTTGTTCCTATGTGTGTGTTTGTTTCAGTGCTCTGTCTCTTGTGGGAAGGGAGAGAGAGCACGTTACGTCAGCTGCAGAGATTCTCAGGGAGGAGTAGCTGATGAAACTTATTGCGCCCATCTACCTCGCCCCCCAGAATCGTCCGTGTGCTTCAGCCCTTGTGGCCACTGGAGAGAGGGAGAGTGGTCACCTGTGTGTATCGTTACTAAATTAATGAACGAATGCATTGCTTAATTGATTAGCTGAATTCCATTCCTTACCTCTTGCTCCTTTCCAGTGCTCCGTGTCATGTGGAGTGGGCCGCTCTACCCGACAAGTGGTGTGTGTGAACTACAATCAGCAGGTGGATGAGTCTTTCTGCCACCCAGACGAGAAACCTAACACTGAGCAAGAATGTGCTGCAGTCCCATGTCACTCAGTCTACCACCATTGGCCCAACAACCAGCCCTACTTCCCGTATGACTCTGGCAGCCATCCCGGACACAGCAGCTGGAACGTCCCCTCTGCTGACAACCAGTGGAGGACTGGGCCCTGGGGATCAGTATGTACATTTACACAGGCGTACATGCAGTTAGGTCCATAAGTATTTGGACAGACACAGTTTTTGTGATTTTACCACAGTGGATTTGAAGGGAAGCAATTAGGTTGTGATGGAAGTGCAGTGCATTTTAAATCCACTATGGAGAGAAAAATTACAAATGTTGTGTCACCTATATATGTACCATGTATAATAAAGTAAAGATTTCACTTCTCTGAAAAGGCTTTCTGACAAGGTTTTCTGAGCTAGTTAATAAACAACATGTAACTTCTGGTTATTTACTACATGCAATTAAACACTGAATCGTACAATGATAATAGAGCATGTCTTTTGAATGATAAGAATTCCACAGTTCTTAGTGTCACTGGTGACAAAGAGCCCTGGAATAAGAAAAATAAGTCCAGGTCCTCCATTCACTCTTCATTCATAAACTCCTTAAATTATCAGGCTGGTCAAAACTTCTATTACACCATTACAGTCAGTTTTGTTTGCATTGTAGTTTGCATACTTACTGAATACTTCATCCCTAAAGTAATAATACTGAGATTTTATTGTGTATTACAATGAATTTGAATGTGTGTTAGTACTTCTGCATGTTGTATATGACATAAGTTTATATGACATTTCTTTCTTGGCCACAGTGCTCCAGTACATGTGAGGGTGGTTTCCAGAGAAGAGTGGTGGTCTGTCAGGACTCAGAGGGCCGAAGTACTAATTACTGTGATGAAAGAGTCAAACCCAGCGAGTCAAAGAGCTGTGACTCAGGACCCTGCCCAATGTGGAACTATGGCATCTGGGGAGAGGTAAATAGTTAAGATGGCTCAAACTGTCTTTTACAGTTTTCTTGATAGAGGCTTTACTATAGTAAACCACATCAAACACAAACACAAGGACCTGAACAAATTGACTTAGGAAGTGTATAAACCAGGCTGATGCCAGGAACGTGAATCCTCTTATTCGGTACATTCACTCCTGCGCAGGTCTGTAAAAGTTGGTAGTTGTAGTGTATTTTATTCTTTAATTTGGCCACAAGACTGTAATTAATTTAGTATGAAAGAACAGGATTGTTTAGGGCCATGGTGTCTGTGGCCACTTACCCTGATGCCTTTTCATGTGTTTTGAGGCTGTTTGGCTTTGTCAAATTGTACGATAGCTGAGAAATATTGTTTTTTCAAATCTAAAGTTTTATCTCATGTTTGAAACCTGAAACTGTTCTTTAGCTGTACAAAAAAACCTGCAGCGGTGGACAGTATGGCAAAGTGTATTATCATTGTACTTCAGGAAATTATATGTGCCAGTCATGTAGTAGTGTAATTTTAGTGTAGTTTTTCTCAAAAACAATAAATGAGGTACTAATATATATATATATATTTATTATTTTAATATATATATTATTTATTTATAAAAGACTTCAGGAGTGTACTGACTGCAATAAAGCACTGACAGACTTAAACATCAGCTTTCTAATGGGAGACTATACATCCATTCATCCATTTCCTAAATTGCTTCTTCCATTTTGGGTCCAGGGGAACCTGGAGCCAATCCCACCAGACTACGGTCCCAAGGCAGGGTTCACCCAGGATAGGAGCCCAACCCATCACAGGGCAACACTTAGATAGACAACCATTTACACACACATTCACCAATGAAAGACTAAATGACAAAAATGATTATTGTATGGAGTCTCCCTTTTTTTTTTTTTTTTCTATTTTAGCAACTGTGAGCAATAAGTAAAATGACACGGCAGTGGTACACATTTAACCCTTAAGCTCTTTAATGTATCATAAGTAATTTACTTAGGACCAGTATTCCTTTCACTCCAGTTTTTTTCTGGTGCCGCTGTCCTATACTATCTGTTTTTGTTTCTCATGTTATCCTGCTTGTGCTTTTCTCGATCTCTGTTAGTTCCTCTTTCTTGCCTCTCTTTCTGAATCTTGGTCTTTCTTATTCCATCAGTGTACTCAGCCATGTGGTGGTGGGCAACGGACACGGCTGGTGGTGTGCCAGCGACCAAATGGTCAGAGACTGAATGATCATAACTGCGACATGCTGGAAAAGCCTCCAGATGTAGAGCAATGCAACATGCAGCCCTGTCCCGGTGTTGCTTCCTGGCACAGGCAACCATGGAAGCCGGTACGATAGTTTTTTTTTCTCATTCTGTCCTCATCAGGCCTTCTCTCATTTATCCACCATGTTTTCTCTTTCCTTGTGGAATGTCCACCTGAGTTCACTGATGTATTACCACACTATGGGAAGTGTGGGATATGACTTCTCATGTGTTTGGCTTTCATGAATGTTGAAACCCAAAATGCTCAAGCAGTGAAGAGCTGAGTTTCTACTAGTCTGAAGCCACAAATTATTACAACTGTGATTAACCATTCGAGGTTAGGAAAGATATGGCTCAGCACAGTTTAGTGATTCTCAGGTACTCAAACAGTACTCAATAGTATTCAGGTGATTCAGAAAGACCAGTAAGGATGGGAACAAATCCAGTTTTATGTTTGGTTAAAGACATCAAAGACATTAATTCAGTTTTTGTTAAGTGACACTTTAACTCAGTATTTATGTGGCCAAGAAAATTCAGCTCCAGTGTAAACATCTAGCACTAGCTACAGCTCCTGCCCACCCAAGCAGCTCTCACACAGACATGGTGCTGATTAGTCAGAAATAAAAGTGCTGGTCTCCATGGGAAATCATTGCAAACATATGCAACCAATCTGTAGCAAAGGATCTAAATGAAAGCTGTAAATTAGTAGGACTGTGTTGTCTGACAACACTTCATCTTATCTTGGGAAAGGAAATATTTCAAGTGCTATTTATTATTTTATATGATTAAGTGTGAAGAAAACCTTGTTGTGAGTGATGGTTCACCGTATAATCATGTATATTTGTGTATAAGAGTATAATATTACAATTAAGAAACAGAAACAAATGACTGTTACTGTATATTGTATATGTAACTTTGTACAGTATGATTTATTGTTTAATGTAGCAGTTTGAGCAGTAATATTTAATATTTTCTCACTGGTGCTCTTGATCTGAATTCTCGCTTGTACAGGGAAATGCAGTAATGCTGTTGCTGGTAGCATGTTTCCTAAAATTGTGTTTTTATAAGGTGCTTCTAATTACCTTCAGTGATTATATGTAGCATAATTAAGTACCTCACCACCAAGGACCAATGCTTTTAATAATTAGCGTATAAGGTACTTGCAGTTGGTGTAGTAGAGTGAGTAACACCACTGCCCTCCATACAGCACAGTAACTGAAGTCTCCACCTAGGCAACTTTTCCATGCTGTACCACTGAGTCCTTGGGCAGGACTCTTGACGTTACACTCTCCTATCTCTGTAACATAATTAACTTTGAAGTCAGTCTCCATAAATGTCATATTTCAAAATGAACTGCCATAATCTACAATTTCCCTTAAACTTTGATCAAAATGGACACATTAATTACTCATACCATTAATGTTTGTTACAGTGCACTTATTCATACATAAAAGAGCTGTAGAAAAACATGCAATAAAACAGAAAAATTGTATTTTGAATCGAAAGAATCATACTTGGATGTGCTTATTCTCTGACATTCTGGTTCTTCAATTTGTAACCTTTTGTCCACTTAATGTTATTTCTGACAAATCAAAATGTAATGTTAAAGGTAATGAGCAAATTGTTACTGTCACATGTAGATACTTTAAAATAGTGTTCAAGATTATATGCTATGGTTATAGTAAGTCATTATTAATACCATAATGTGATAAATATTTGATTAAATTGTGTTTTTACTCCCAAGACAAAAGGTTATTAATGATATAATGCATTTTGGTTTGATGCATTAGCATGACATCATAGTTTTCATTTTATGATCAGTGACTAACAGTATAGCTACACTAGAGTCACTTAAAATATCAAAACAAAACAGGAACTACTGCAGGTGCAAGAGAGTCAACCACTAATGACCAGCCCATTCATGCACATATTCTGGTTGCTTCTGAAAAACTGTGTTGTTGAATTAATTTATTTCCCCTTTCTGTTAAAGCACAAATACCTCTGTCTGATCACTTTTGGACATATGTTGCTGTCATACATTTTACAGCCAGTTTTCAGCCTTTTCTGAAGGATTTATTTTAATGGGTTATTTATTTGTTTACTTTAGAACATTGGATGCTTTGTTGTCATGTTTTGTTAATCAAAATTCTTGTGAAGCACTCCTTACTCTTATCATGTTCTTTTCTCATCATTTCTACTATGAGATTTTGCAGTCTTCAAATCATTCAAGCATCTCACTTTGACCGTAGACATGTATGATGGTGACACTTGTTTATTTAATTTAGACAAAACACTTCTTTACCTCAGAAATGCTCTCAATGTTGACAGTTCAATTTGTTAACAACTGGCCTGGCTTGGTGGATTTTCTGTGCAGTTGCAGCCACAAATATGTTTACATTAAGTTTCTCATTTATGAAACTTCTTTTTTTTAATTAAAAATTCATTAAGGTTATTTGTGTTGTACTTCACTGTGAATGACTTGAACTACAATGCACCATTTCCTCCACATTCAGTTTACTATATGTCAACCTTCTTGATACACATAATATAATATAATATAATATAATATAATATAATATAATATAATATAATATATAATTCTCAGTGTCTAATTCGATTAACCTGCTGAGAAATGATTACAATAATTATCATATTACAAGGCAGAGATTTTGGGAGCAAATGCTACCAATGGGAAGGAATCCAAAAAGATTATCCCTTTGACTATATCACAAGTACTAAAGTTGTTATATGTAATAAATGCTACCTAGTGTAAACAGAAACATGACTTAGTAGTAGTATTTAATTGACTTTATTAACATTATGCTGCAATATATCACAACATTAAACAACACACAGTAATTAAGTTCATTACATTTATTTTTAAAAGACAAGAATTTATCTGATTATTTACAGCTTCACTTTCAAAAAGTTTGGATTCTGTGTAAACCAGAAATGTAAATAAAACAGAATGTAATGATTTTCAAAACTCATAAACCAATATTTTATTTAATAATAGCACATACAAAATATGTCATGTTCAAAGTGAGACATATTACTATCACATAAAAAAGAATTTGATGGCAGCAACATGTTTCAGAACAGTTGGTGGATTTGGCAACAGAAGGTTGGAAAAGTAATACTAAAAAGAAAATGGATCTAATTAGGTTGGGAATAGGTCAGTAACGACTGGATAAAAAAAGTGCATCTTGGAGAGGAAAAGTGTTTTAGAAATGAAGATGGACCAAGATTCACCAATCTGCAAAAAACTGCATCTACAAATTCTAGAACAATTTAAGAATAATGTTCCAAAAAGATTTTGAGAACTTGGAGATTTCCCTGTGCGCAAAGGACAAAATCAGTATTGGATACCCGTGATCTTTGGGCCCTCAGGCGGCACCACAGTAAAGGCAGGCATGATTCTGTCATGGAAATCACTGCATGGGCTTAAAAACATTTCCAGAAATCATTGTCTGTGAACACAGTCCATCATGCCCTTCACAAATCCAGGTTAAATCTCTATAATGCGAAGAAGAAGCTATATGTGAACATGATCCAGAAATGCTGCTGGGTCTTTTCTGGGCCAAAGCTCACTTTAAATGGACCGAAGCAAAGTGAAAAACTGTTCTGTCGTCAGACAAACTTCTTTTTGGAAAAACGTGGGCACCGTGTCCTCTGGACTAAAGAGGAGAGGGACAATCTTGTTATCTAGCTTTTATCAGCACAGTTCAAAAACCTGCATCCCTGATGGTATGGGGGTGCATTAGTGACTATGGAATTGGCAGCTTGCACATCTGTGATAGCATCATCAATGCTGAAAGGTATATACAGGTTTTAAAGCAATGAGAACATATGCTCCATCCAGATGACGTCTTTTTCTGAGAAGGCCTTGCATATTTCAACAAGACAATGCTAAACCACATACTGTATCTATTACAGCATGGCTTCATAGTAGAAGAGGCCTGGTGCTAAACCAGCCTGCCTGCAGTCCAGACTTTTCACCAACTGAAAACATTTGGTGCATCATGAAATGAAAAATACGGCAAAGACCCAGGACTGTTGAACAGCTAGAATCTTATATCAGACAAGAATGGATCAACCTTCTTCTCCCAAAAATTCAGCAACTGGTCTCCTCAGTTCCCAGGTTTTTATGAACTGTTGTTAAAAGAAGAGGGGATGCCACACAGTGGTAAACATGGCGCTGTCCAACCTTTTGAGATATGTTGCTGTCAACAAATTTAAAATGACCTTATTTTTTTCTTAAAATGGTACAGTTACTCAGTTTAAAGGTTTTATAGTTAAAGGTTTAATATGTTTTCTATGTTCTATTGTAAATAAAATGAATTTATAAGATTTGCAGATCATTGCATTTAGTTTTTATTTATGTTTTACACAGCTTCCCAACTTTTTTGGCATCAGGGTTGTATAAGTGGACAGTCCATATACAACACATTGTAAGGGATTCATATCAAACATAGCAGTTTGTCATGGACAGGACATTGAGCACTAGCTCTTTTATATTTTATGCTGTAATCAAGTTAAAACAGATATATTTATTATTAATAATAATAATAATAATAATAATAATAATAATAATCTTGCTGTATCCCTTATAGAGCATGTGTATTTGATATATATAGACCATCTGGGGCAAGCAGTAGAAATGTAGTTTTTATAACAGTGTTTAACATAGTATAAGAATTAACTTAGCCAGTATTAGCCGGGTTAGCCAGCATTAGCCGGCTGGATTAATCAGTTCAGCAGCGTGTTGATGTTGCAGTTTAGTTGCATCTCTATCAAAATTAACAAAAGAGCTAATCATATTCCTACAGCACACATTATCATAGAACTTAATATGTACATAAGTTCTGAAAAACTTAAATCTAATACATTAAATTTAAATTGGCATATTTAAGACTTACCTTGAAAACAAATCAACCTAATATTGCATGGTGATGTCTGATGGTGTTTATGACAACATATCATGCAGTACTTCAGTATCCTATTGGTGTTGGTGAAAAAAAAAACTGATGGTTATATTGTCTTTTTAACTAATTAAAAAATGAAGAACTGTTCTCATTTGCTGTTCTCATCTGCTGTTCTCATCGCTACCGTATATATAATCGTTTATTAAGCAATACCTTTCTTTTCCTAATGACAAAAATCCACCTGAAAAAGGAAACTGTAAAAAATGAAGTTTAGTCTATATGTTTTACAACTTTTAAGTATAAAAACAAATGAGCCAGAGAGTAAATTAATGTTTTGAGCAGGTCCCATCTTTACTATACTGGTTTATGGAGCTTTACTTGAAAGAGACCACAGGACACAATGGAGACAGACTTGTTTTAAAATTCAGAGTCTGCAGTAAGCACTGTATTACCTTTATTCACATCTGGACCCTTATACCTGCCTCTGGCATTGTTCCGGGACAGTATCTCTCACACATAGTTTATTGTCTTTAGTAGGTCATTGGACAACATGTTAAGATTTAAACAGATTACAACATTGAGATGCACAAATTATTACATTTCATAAAGACATTTACTTAAAAAACTGACAGTTTGTTATAGAAATCAGGAACAGCGTTGGTCACTGCTCTCTTTGTTTGTGTATGAGTGTGTCCTAGTATGAGAAACAGCCAAAATGACTGCCATACCAATTATTAAACAAATAAAATAAATAAATAAAAACAAATGAAAATAATTGCAAGAAAAGTACTTCTTAAGGTTCTTCTAACCTCTAAACCCAGATTAGACTTGGGAAGTCAATGAAACATGTACATTTTAAAAATGTAAATAATAAAGCTAATATTATTTAGTCTTTATTATTTGTAATATGTTCAAGAAGAAATGATATAAAAATTATACCATCAAAGTGACTTTGTTGTATGTTAAAAAGTACAACTTACTTCCTGTGACGGCTTAGAGTAGAATAGGACCAGACTGAAGGAGATTGGAGCCTGGAAGTTATTTAGACTAAGCTTTGTATGGCTCATCCAATGATCAAAAACAGATCTCAGAAAGAATTAAAAATCAGCCTTGACCATCTGACAGTATGTTAAAACCTTAGAGTAAACCCAGGCTTTGACATTTTGTTGTGTCTTTGACCTGGTGTGTTGCCAGTGATCTTCTTTTGACTACAGACGATTGACAGCTGGAGCTATGAGAGCTTGAGATAGAACTGCTTTGTTGAAGATTCAAGAAAAGCGCCACAAAATATTAATCTGTTATTAGTCTTAATTAGCTCTATGCTAGGGTTATAGACATTCTATTGTATATATTAGTAAATGCTGCCTGATTGAGTTACTTACCATAGTTACAGTAATATTTACCAAGGTTACTGAAGTTGCTCGTAGTGGAACATAACCTGCGCAATCCAATATCACACACAGATTCGAAGTCTAACTGAGTCCTACTGGAAAATACATGTTTAAGGAAGCGGGGGAGGGGGATCTTCATCTTTATCCTTATTAGCCATGTCCTTACTATTGTGACCATTGAACTACTTTAACATCTAAAACTGTTAACACCTATTAAACCCTTAGCCTTAGATCTAGGGGTGATTACGCAGATTTGTCTGAATGATATGGTTAATACATATTCAAGCCAAATACATTTACTATAGGCTTATCTCTTACTGCTAATGTTTCAAAAGGTGAGACCTTATAAATCCCACTTTCTATAGAATGATACATTCTTTACAGTAAAGGAACTGATTTGTTCACTCTGTGTCTACTGTGTGCACCAATATGAAATTTTTTTATATACATATGATATTTTTTAATATATCATGCATTTTACAGGTAGATATCTAGTTTATTTGTACTTCTTTCCTTCATTCTTGTTCTACATGTGCTCCACCACCAGTCTGGTCTGTTTTTACTTGAGTTGCTGGGTGACTGATGCACAGATGGAGAGGAAATACCAGTGTTTTTGTGTTTGAAGGTGGATCAGTGGTACTTATCCTAACCTTTTTTTTTAGCACAATTATGTAATATCTTAATTCAGTGTAGATAAGCGGGTCCATAAAAGCAAATAATAATGCTTGAACTGTACATAATTGTTTACTGGGGAATAGTTGTTGTTTTTTTTTTAAGTAAATTAGTAGCCTTCTATCAGTATTAAAAAATTATGGAAAAGCTCCAACTTTTTGCAGAAAAAATGTAGGTGTTACTTCAAGCAATTTTAGCATTGTAGCACAATGGTATGTACTTAAACTCTTCGTTAACTAAGTTTTGTGTAAAACTTTGGAAAATGCGGATCAAATTATTTTCTAAAAGACAAAAGTTCACATAAAAAAATATAGTGCTCACACTTAACAGCACGTTAAGCACCCGACTGACAATCTGAAATTAAAGATAATTGACTCTTACGAAGTGAGACAGCAGCTGGTCTATAAAAGATACCTAAACCCTTTACTAAACTTCACTGTTTGAAAATGTCATTAAAAATGGTGGCGAGTTAAAGTTAAAACAAGATCTAGAAAATCTCATCTATACGAATCTCAAAATAAAAAAAACCCCACATATTTATTTATGAGGACAAAGATACGTAAAGTAAAATTCCAACATCAATTCCAAGGACCTACAGGCAATTTTGACTAGCACGGGAATAATGATGCACTTACCAACTGTGCAGTATCACTGCACAAATATCATCTGCATCAGAAAATAACTTGTGATCTCATTGCAGAAGTCAACATCTGAAGTACTCAACACTTAGATAAGTGGGAGACATTCAGGACTGTTGGCTACAATCATCTGTTTTTTTTGGGGACAAAGAGGAGAGGCATTTTAATAAAATAACACCTTACCAACTGGCGTGGATCTCCTATAAGATTTTGTGGGGATGGAAAGAAAAGATTTTACTGAAGCTAAATTCTGGAAGCAAATTTCCGATAAGTAGTGAAGAAAAGGAGAGGTTAGATTTTAAAACACAGTGATTCAAAACATCAACAAGATCAACCTTTAACTTCTATTGGAATAAAAGATTAAGGTTTTGACTTAAATATCTAAACATACTGTGCATTTAGGATAAATCTGAAATGTTCTGCAAGGAAAAGTGGAAAAAAATTCTTAAATCAAGATGAGAAAGCCTGTTAGCGGGATTCAGTAAACAGGAGGCTGATTATACAGTCTAAAAGGGCTTTTACTAAGAACTGACCGACAGAGTGCCCATACTTTCACATCCAATACCCTTGTGTGTCACACCTGAGCCTTCAAATGCATTCAAAGGCTAAATTTGTCTCAGTAATTATAGAAACCTAATGCAGTGTAAACAGAGTATGCTTAGCTTGGAGGAATGTGTTAATGAGACACATATGGAGCAGGTGTTAGGCTTCAGCAAGCC
>JBBPDA010000126.1:12143184-12170971 GCA_037974385.1 Arnoldichthys spilopterus
TGTAAACAGAGTATGCTTAGCTTGGAGGAATGTGTTAATGAGACACATATGGAGCAGGTGTTAGGCTTCAGCAAGCCCTCATACCAGAACACAAATCTTGGTTGAAAACGAAATATACCAGAAAAGCTATACTTACCTTTAAGATTTATCACATTAATCTAGCATGTCAGTGGCAGTGTGTCCTGATTTGGGCCCCTCAGTGTGTCCCGCAGTAATGGGCCCCTGTAACTTTCACTACTGTAAGTTGAAAATATATTTGAGCTGAGCATTTAAGGACATGGAAAAAAGGTTACCCTGTGTCATCTTGGTGCTGGCATATGCCTGCAGACTGGTGTAGACTTTCTGACATCCCATGTGCTAACAGTATTTATTTGGAAATCTTGGTTTTCTTTGGGGTTCAGCTGTGTGTAGATATTTTTTGCCACTCTTTCAGTTTCTTTAGCTTCCTCATTTTACAGTCAAGTTGATAGGAAAACATTTTTTTTTTTTTTCACATCAAATGTACTAGAAAACATTTAAGTAAAATAAGTGAAGGCACAAGTAAGATGACATCACATACGTGTTTAACGAAGTTTTAGCATTTAAGCAGTTTTTTCCCAATAATTCTGTTCTTTTTCTCTTCACAAGACATACAATACAATGTATCTGTGTAGCTCTGTGACATACAAACAAAGAAATATTCTCTATTCCCAATGCTAATCTGATCAGTGTGACTGTTCATGAGATATAACTGTTCATGTGACATAAGAGACACATTGACACACTGCTCCACAAATGCACCATTCTTACCAGCTGCTATGTTGACTGCTCCTAATTTGAGGTTGAGGTTTTGTTCCTCCTGCAAAAGAAGAACCTGACATAGTAACATATAGCACAGTATATTGCTCATAGACACTTCTCCAGTCATTTATGCAAATGCACTTCCTTTAACATTCATGTGTGCAGTATACAGTCACATTTTTTGTGTTTATTTTTCTATCTTAGGCATGTATCTTGGCTAGCATGTAAAATACGTTGCGTTTAGTCTGCATTTGAAATTTATTCAAAAGAAGGTAATCTGTGAATATTTAAGAGCTCTAGTTATTTCTTCCCTATGCAATGTGAATGGTATTTAATCCCAGCACGTAATCACACTTAAGTATGGTCTTGATTAGGAATTCCTGAAAGTCATCAGCAGATAGTTCTTATCATCATTTGCAGCCTGGCAAACCTACACAGACATAGATTTTTAAAATCTTAGCAGGGTGTTTCCAATCAGCTGAGGTGCAAATTCCTGCTCATGATTATAAAAATATACAAAATGATTTGTCCAACTTGTCTTTCAGAAAAGAAGTAAGACCTGTTTTTGTATGAAAGTTAATTAAGCTTGAATAGTCACCACAATGAGCAGTTCTGAACGATGAGCCCAATCAAGCTGTAACCTCCTTACACAACTTGATGTTCCAGTCCTCTATTCTTTCTCAGAAATTTCTCCAGTTTGGGGTGTTTTTGTCTCAAGGAATGTATCGCTGGGGTAAAGCCAGAGTTTCTTGTGAGAAAGTAAATTTTTTAAATTGTCTGCATTATTTAGTTTTTAGGAAGTCATTTAAAGTAGTTTGATTTCTTGAGAAACTAGTAGAGGATCCAGACGCCTGAGGCACTAACATAAAGTCGGTGAAGTGTTAAGCTACTTCATATAGTTATTATACAAAATCCATATGAATGCATTGTTGGATGCATGAGATATAATTTTATGACAATTTTGAGTGTATGCAGGGCAGAGTAGTACAAAGTATCCCAAGTAGACTATCAATAGTACAATATAACTTGCATAAACATACAGGTCCTCGTTTGACTTTTTAAGTAGCAGAAAATAGTTTTTTACCCCTCTGTCTTATGACAATTGTAGAGAATTCAGAGTCTGTAAGTCTATCCACAACAAACCATTGACGTGATGGAGTGCATAACTGTTTAAAAATCAACAATTGAATAAAATTTCTGTGGAATTCTCCAGGTGGAAAATTTTGCCAGGTGTAATTGACAATGGGCAGACGTCTTTTATTCTTGCATTTAGAGCTATTAATGAACCTTTTGACTCGTTATTTTTTAATGAATTTGGCCTCAAGACCAGGAAATGGATATAATGCATATAATGCTATAAGGGTCATTATGTAATCTTATACTACATAATTGTTAAGTCTGAAACGAAAACCAAGCCTTGAAAGTATGAACTGACCTTACAGCTATATGAGTAGATAAATCCAATAAAAATGACAATGTAATTCTGGATTTCACACCACTTAAAATGTCCAAACTAACATCTTTTAATCAATAAAACATTTTCTCTGTCTTAATAGCAACACTTTTAACTTTTTCTTCTCAGTATTTACATCCTATCTCTCAGCATTTTTCCCAGACTCCACATTTACTCATGTTACTGTTCTGGAAAAGATTAGGCACTAATAGGCATTTCCTTTTCTGTGTGTGAATCTCACCTACCTTTAGGACCTTTGGGCAGTCTGTGCAGTGCAGCTTTTTTCTTTGCTCTTTTCTCTCTCTTTGTGGAGGTGAAGCCATCCTCTACTCAATCAATCCATGCCAGATTTCTGTGCTACCAGCTCTGACTATCTAATGTGTATTGGAGGAGTCTCAAGTGAATGAGAGGATCTCATTGCCCTGCATCCGCCGCACAATGGATACGGCTTCCTCACTATCCCAAATGGCTGTGATTTCTTTCTTTCTTCTTCTTCTTCTTCTTCTTCTTCTTCTTCTTCTTCTTCTTCTTCTTCTCTCTCTCTCTCTCACCCTTCTTTTCTCCTCTTTCACTCTTCTATAGCAGTGAGGAGGGGCTTACTCTTCTCCCCACTCCCACCCCAACCCCCACCCATGGGCATGTTTGCCTCAGCCTTGGCTTGTGTCTCTGCTTGAAGAATAGAGGAGTTCTATCATGTTTGGATTGAGCAAAAGGCTCCAGCTCTTTTTACCTGCATGTTCAGGATCAGGTGGTTAGAGTAACATGCTTTGATGTTCTCTGTCAGCAAACTCAAGCCCTGTGTTTAACATGCCTCTATAATTACTGTACTTGTGATGGTGTAGTGTTTGTGCAAGTGTCTGTTTGTGAGAGAGACACTGACTCAGCTTTGCCTGTGTTCTCTGTTTGAAGAAGGTTATATTAGTACTCCTATGATGCAAGGTCATTTCTTGTTTGCAATTCCTCTGCAGGACTTTTTTGACTTAATATTCTAAAAGACCAGCAATTAAAATATAAGACACTGAGGTTTCTTAATTTGAGCTGTTGGCTAAATATTAAATCTTGTCTCATTTCTATTAAAGCTGAAAATTATTTAAAGTATAATTTATAGTATATAGTATCATTTCATGACTTGTGGTGAGCTAAAGTGTAAAATTTAAGATAAACATATTTTTCAGATTGGCTAAATACACTTATTTTTTGTCTTCTCCAAACCCTGTGACAGAAATTCCTGTTCTTTAAATGCCATCAGTTCATACATACAGAGAAAAGGCATTTTCATTTTCAGACTTAGGAAAGACGGAGGATTCTCCTTAAGGTTCCTGCATTGATTCATTTTTCTTTTTCAGAGAAACGTTCCTCATGTGTTTTAGCCATGTTTATTGAAACCAGATGATTGTCTGCACTGTGGTTTTTAAGGCCTCTTTTTTGCCCTGTTTCGACCATATGCACACACATTTGTTTTATTTTAAAACCTGCGTCTACAGCAAATAGTAGGTAGAAGGTTACTTATTGAGGATGGGAGAAGCTTTAAGTAACAGAAAGGAGTTCACATCCTTAAACTCTTTCAGTGTTTCACACATTGAAAAGTGTAGTTAGCTAGATTGCATCAACTAAAATGGAAAAGGCTTGACCAGAGTTTATTACAGTCAATTACAGGGAAAGTGGTGTTAGAAAAGTCTATTCTCACCCGTGCTGTTTAATTCCCAGTATTTAGGGTTCCCAAATAGCATGAATGTGTTTGGGATAATTTGAAGGAATGGGAGTGCATAAAACTTAGAGCAGGGTGCGACTTATCTTTTTCTGGCTATCCTATTTTAGACATAGTTGTTTGCAAGCATATAGTTTTTGTGTTTGTGTACAAGTGAAATGGATTTGAGCTTTAATTGTGATGTTATTATACTGAACTGGCCAAAATGTGATTTTCTGTGAACAAATTTGTCTTTTTTGACTTTCTACACCGATTGTAGACAAGCTATTTGCCCATAAAACTGTAATAACAATGGTTACATTAGAATTCTTGAGTATTTTCATATCATATTTAGCTGCACATGCTTATATGCTTATATATACATGCGTCATCACCAATACAGGCTGTGGGTCAGAAGTAGCTAATATGATATACTGTTGATAAACTGTTAATACTCTGAAAACTCCTCATAAAGATCTGATCTGAGCCGAAATTGAGAAATAGGACTTTAAATGTGAACGTATGCCAACTGATGTTCATGTTTGTGTCATTCACAGTGCTCTGTGACCTGTGGCAAGGGGACCAAGCAAAGGGAACTTGTGTGTGTTTACCAAAACCAGACTCAGGCAAACGAGGAACACTGTGCTAATCTTCCCCAGCCTAAGAGACACAAGCTCTGCAGGGCAAGGCCGTGCCCCAGCTGGAAGACCAATAAGTGGAGTGAGGTGTGTATTATTGCAGTAGCACAGTCACTGATATTTACACAAAAAACACACAAACGCATTGTGCACACACACAAGTTATTTGCTACAAAATCTGAGACATTATGCTTAAACATTCAAGGATCACATTTTACCTACTTATGTAATCATCTACACATACAACAAAAACGGTTCTTACAGACATTCAAGCCCAGACCTAAACATTTCACTTCACATGTTGATCATAAACGAGACGAACGCAAATATATTCTAGTCACTTTAAATCAGAAACACAATGTATTGTGGGTAATGTTGTAGACAATATTTAAAAGTACTTAAAAAAATGCATGTTCCGAAAGGAAAATGCAGGACTGGTTTATAGAAAACCACTGGATATTTGTTTTGACAAAAAGCCCAAAATAATAAAAAATAAAATAAATGAATAAATAGGTGTTACAACATTTTATTGTGCAGTTTTTTAGCGAGTATTTAGTTTTGTGAAACGTGACCTTAATTCAGGGTCGGCCTGCGGCATATATGACTTAGGCGGTTCCCTAGGGTGTACAATGCCTGAGGGGCGCAGAAAATTAGTAAATGTTTTTTTTTGCCCCATAAGTGCAACTAGAAGGAGTTCAACTCAGGAGTGCTCTATGTTTCCCCACCTACATTCAGATAAGGGCCGCTCCCTGCGTCAGGATAGGCTAACTTTAGCTGACTGGTGAGCTGTTTGTAAATATGAATATATTACCCAATTCAAGCGCAGTTAGAGGAACAGTGGTAATCAATCCTAGCACTGGAGGCGGGATTTGTCAGAACATGGGCGGGATTCTCGTTCGATAGGAACTCTGGGTCATTAAAAATAAGATGGGCTAGACTTTTATCATTTTCTGCATTTACTTATTTTACACTTTCAAGGAAAAAGCTGAAGAAAAAAAGCATTAACATTGTCTTTTAAATTAAGCTTATGTGCAGGTGTAACTAGTAAACTACATGCATGAGGGAGAGTGGTCTGTGTGGGTGGGTGTATTTACATGCCTGTGTACACTGGGTATTACAATCAATCTGGTTAAACAGATCCTACGAGAATCAGTCTCTTATCAACACTGATCAGTCATAACATTTAACATAACAATGGCCTAGTGGTTAGGACATTGCGCTGGGGACCTGAAGGTCGCAGGTTCAAGTCCTGGCTCAGGCACTACTGAGCACCACCTTGAGCAAGGTACCGTCCCACTACTCTGCTCCACGTCTTGGAAGTCGCTTTGGATAAAAGCGTCAGCCAAATGAATAAATGTAAACATTTAAACCACCTGCCTAATGTTGTGTCATTCTGTGGGATCAGACCAGCTGGGCTAGCCATGGCTCACCACACACATCAGTGAGCCTTGGGCACCCATGTAGATTTTAAAATAGAAAAGATCTGCTATTTTGGAGATGTCCTGACTAGCATTCTACACATCAACTTCAAGTTGTTGTGTTCATTTGCAGCCTAATATATCCCATCTCTTGACAGGGGCTATATTAACAAGATAATAAATGTGTGTGTGTGTGTGTATGGGTGTGTGTGTGTGTGTGTGGTGTGTGTGTGTGTGTTCACATTCTTGCATGCATGTTTGTGTGTGTGTGTGTGTGTGTGTGAGTGAGGGGGGGAAAGGGAAAGTCACAGGCGTTGTTGATTTGACCACACACTTGCAACGTTCTGTAGTCCTTACAGGGCGACACACACACAGAATATACTGTCACGCCAGGGCAGGAAACACACATGCACACACAGCTGGCGACTCACAAACAAAAGACTATCCCAAATTTATCACCAGCCACCAGGAATAAACTACTCTAACCTCTCTCACACAATTCATCATGGGGTGCTCTGTAGAAAGAAACGTGTGTGTATATGCGTATGTGGGTAAAGCAAGTGTCGTCCTGGGGGTTCATTTCTCTTTTTCTCTGAGTTCAACCTAAGGCCACATATAAACAGAGAAAGCCTCGTCTGGAACTAGTTAGAGGAACAGGTTTGAATGTAGAGCAGTCACTGGTGTCCTATTTAAGCTCAAAGTAATACCCACCCTTTGGAGAACAACCATGAAATCTCATTGGCTGTGCTTAGGCAGGTTCAGAGGGGCTCTCCCAGGTCCACCAATGCCACCCCCATACTCCCCAGTGTGGACCCCATTCCTCTCTCTGTCCCATTGGGGTCTGGAAGCAATCATCCTCCTCCACATACCACCATAAACCATGAAATCCACAACTAGAGCATAAAGACATGTTTTATATCTTAACATCCATGCCTGTGACAACTTTCGAAACCTCAGAGCCCACCGTTTAGGCCTTTCAGCAGCCTCCTGGATGGAGCTTGGCTGGAGGTGGGTGTTGGAAAGTGGTTAAAACTGCAAGAAGATTGAGATGCCCTTGAGCATTTGTGCATGTACTTTGGGGGTATTGGGATAGGGCACTTTAGGGAAACTTTCCTGACAGGCACTAATGCACCATGAAATTTAAAGATTGACATAATTGTCTGTTTGTCATTGCCTGATTAGATAAGCACCTCCAACTGCAGAAATTTAAAAAATGATTTTTTTAAGGCAGTACAGAATACAGACAACTGTAACACAGTGTGCTAACAATAAAATTGAGCAAAGACAGCCCATTCAAAGAGAAAGATTAAAACCAAGAAACATGATTACAAGAACAACATTATTACAATATCTGCTTTAAGTCTGTCACACCCACCTTCAGATTACATAGTGCTGTATTGCTCCAAACTCCTAAATCCTCCTCCTCAAGCTTTTGATTAGACACAGTGCCGGAGTCAAATTTCAGCCCACGTCCTTTGTGTTGCTTCCAAACCAAAGCTTGCTTTAACTACAAAGTAAATTGTGACTAAGTGCATATATCCATATATGTTGGACATAATGAGCATGAAAAGAAAAAAACACATATTCCAGGAAAATGGAGTTAGCAATGCAGGTACGCGCGTGACAGTGGAAACTTCAAAAAGATTAGCTTTCAAAAAGATAAGATTCCACTTGACCTGAGCATATAACTCTCACAGACAATACAAATTAAAGGTAACAAAAACATTTATGTCAGCTTTGACTTTTGCTTTGTATAGAGACAAATGACTGTGACGCAAAGGCTGAAGAAAGCATTAGTGCTACATAAAGTCAGATGGCAGTGAATATGAAGAATTGTCAAAATCATATCCTCTCCCCTTGAAAGGATTACTAACCTTCTGAGGGAAAGAGGTATTGAATTTATTTTCCTCCGGCAGACTGTTCTAAAATTACTGTTGATGCTGTGCAAGGTACGTTAGATATAATCAGTCTATCATATTTCAGACACTAGGAAATTTTAAAGACGAATATATAAACATATAAAATTTTACAACTAACGAACACATGCAGCTTCCTTCATTATTTCTCATGTTGTGTGTGTCTGTTTCTTTTTCTGTAGGCATTTGCTTACATATGTACAATGGTATGTGTGTTAACAGTGTTCAGTCAGTTGTGGAGTTGGTGTGCAGACACGTGAGTTGTACTGCAGGTTAAGGGGAGAAGGTCGTGTGGAGGAAGAGAGGTGTGATGCCCATGTTCGTCCTAGCAGCACGCGGCCCTGTCTGTTCCCAGACTGCCATTATTATACCTGGTCAGCCAGTGAGTGGAAAGAGGTAAGTTCTCCTCCTTATGGATTTTTGCATTTTTATTTTATTTGGACATTTGTTTTTCTTTTGCACTTGGAGGGATTCTTGTTAAATTGTTCTTGTGGGTTTTGCATTTAGATCTGGTCAGTTTATTGCCCTGGTCCAGTAACTGCTTTTACAAAATACCTTTTGAACGAGTGCTCATATTACTTTTCCTAAATTGGAACCTTTGTTTTCTTGACATGTCTGACAGCTTTTCACTCATGTGCATGTAGCTCTGATCTTACATGTAATTATTCCCACAAAACATAATTTGCCACCTGCCGTCAGTGTTATGTATGTGGCATTGGGTTGGTGGGGTACCTCGGCTGCCTCAGTGCTTCTTTTGTCTTCTTCAAAGCTATTCTATTTGAATAAGCCCCCATACTAACAACTGCTCAAAGGACCTTCAACGTCAAGGCCTTTAACATGCAGTGTTAGCATTTTGGAGAACTTTTACATTTTATTGTTAATAATCAGTTGTTATTTGTCCACTAATGACCAAACTGGACTGAACCATGCAAATTTGCTTAATCAAGAGCACACTGTGCCTGGAAGAGGAAAAGACGTTTAAGCAATCCTCAAAGGCATTGTTGCAGACCTTTTGGAGAAGTTCCTGCTGAGAGCTATGAAGAGTAAATTGGTGGGGAGAAAATGGTGGAGAGGGAATAAAATGTGAAGGTAGTCCAACACTCTTCTTCATCAGCTGAGGGTCTGACTGATAATATCAATGCAGGATTATACATCACAGAGAGAACTTCAAGCCCTTATCTCAATCTGTCCCTCTCTTAAACTAAAACAACGTCATACCACCCACAAAATACTTCTTTTCTCTTCTCATCATCTCCTTTTTGTCTGCTCTCTGAAGTGCAAAACAAAAGCATGAGGACCATTTATGGACCTAAAGCAAAAGCAAGACCTGCTAGTCAGATGCTATGTTAAGTTTGTGCAGTGGGGCTCGTTTCCAAGATCGTAAAGATCCATCCAGATAAGCACTTTTTGGAAGCAGGAAAAATGGCCATGTGCAAGGATCTGAGTGACTTTGACAAGAATATCTTTCATCCTGTTTCCAGAAAAGTTGGAATATTTTGTAAAATGCAATAAAAACAGGAATGTGTGTTTTTGTTTGTTGTTTTTAACCCTTAATTTAACTGACAAAAGTAAGAAAAGATTTGTATTGTTATCACTGACCAACTTGAGTGTATCAGTGTAAACAGAAATAAATAAAGAATTTTTCTGCCTGCAACACATTCAAAAATGTTGTGACAGAGATGTGTTTACCACTTTTCCTTACATTTTTACTTTTAATTTCCCATTTTTTTATCATGTGAGAATTGAGAAAAATAGTTTTTGCAGTTTGCAGAAAATTTTGCCCATTCCTCCTTGGTACATTATTCATGCAGTGCCTTCTGAGGGCTCAACGGTCACACACATTCAACAATGGTTTTTAACCTTAATTCCATGCATGCAATGAGATTTAGCCTGATTCCTGAAATCTTTTCACAATATTATGTACTGAAGATGGTGAATGACTTAAATTATTTGCTTTGCTTATTTTCTTGTGTTGAGAAATGTTTTCATTTTTTTACTGATTGGCAATTTTCTTGTGAAATTTGACCTATTTTTATTTCCAAGAAGCATTTTGTAGATGCTCCTTTTATACCCAGTCACAATCTCTTTAGCTTTTTCCAGTTCACCTGCTTACTGTTATATTGAACATGTCCCAATATTGTTTGGGTGTGTTGCAGGCATCAAATTCAAAGCTGATTTATATTTACAAAATGCTGTCATGTTCATTTTCATTTTACGTTGCATTTTTTGTTGCATCAAAAATGATAAGTAACTGTTAACTGTTAAGACTTTTCTGACTTGTTTTAAATAATTAGGTGTTCATTGAACTCTTAAGTTAACACTGTGTGTGTGTTTGTGTGCGTGCGTACGTGTGTGTGTGCGTGTGTGGGTGTTTCCAGTGTAATGCTACCTGTGGAAAAGGTGTAAGGCATAGAACAGCGCTCTGTGTGAATGAAGTAATGACCCCCGTCTTGGACAGTCTATGTTCTTCGTCATCCAAGCCTGCCTTGTATCAGCCTTGCTTCACCTCCCCCTGTCAGTACGTCTGGGTAACTGCAGCATGGACACAGGTTACATATCTATATCACTATCACTATTTAATATTATATCAGCTGCATGTAAAGTGCTGATAAAATGTTTTATAACATATATGTATTAACTTTTCATATAAAGGAAAAGAGTAATAACCTCCTGTAGGGATGTTTTGGGGAAATGCTCTTTATGTCTTGTTAATAATTGCTTGCAGTATACATGTATTTATTAGAATATCTGTGTGTGTTTCAGTGTTCTGTGAGCTGTGGGGTAGGCTACCAACAGAGGATGGTGTCCTGCTCTGCAGTGCCCTCTACACCAGACCTGCAGGTGTTTGCTGCCCAGTCTTACATGCAGGCCTCACCTTCTAAGTGCCCAGAGCCTCCTCCGCCCCAAACGAAGCCGTGCCAACTTCCAGGTTGTCCACCACCTGGATACTGGAAAGTTGGGCCATGGAGCAAGGTGCGTACATGTGTATATGTGCTTGTTATATGCATTTACTCCTTAACTATTGCAGGACTCCAGGTTTTTTGTATGTAAAGTATTCATGAAAAGTGGACGCCTATACCAGGTGTGCATAACTCTGGTGCTGGAGTGCAGTTTTCCCCACTCAAACATACCCAGTTTAACTTCATTTTCAGGTTTAGTGGGTGTGTTTGTAGAGGGGACATACTGAACTTTGCAACCCTCTAGTTGAGCATCACTGCTTACAATGCAAGTCTTATTTATAAGATTGTGCATGATTATTCTGGTAAATTGTAGATTTTCTTTTTTGTTGCATACTTTTATTAGTGTTCTCAAACGTGTGGTGCTGGGGTGATGGAGCGGATGGTAGAGTGTCTCACTGCTAAACATCTTCCTTCCAAAAACTGCCCTCTCTCCAGCAAGCCTGAGTCCCTGGTAGCCTGCAGACAGAGACAGTGTGAGTATTTCTATCTGACTGAGACAGAGGTCACCAGATTTGAATTAAAGAATGCTCATATAAATTTCCCTTGAGCTCAGTGCTAGAAATAGAAGGTTACACAAGCAATAAAAAACAACTATACATTTACCAAGTGGTCTCGGTTTGACTGACTGAAATTGCCCCATGTCCTGGCATCAGGACAGAATTCAAGATTAAGCCTTTTACTTTTAAACCATTTGTTTTTTAAACTTTTGCCCTGTAAAGCAGTTTCTGCCTTGATTTTCCAGCACATGGTTCTGCTCTGCTTTTCTTGCCTGTGGCTGTTGCTCATGCACATACAAATATTCTATTTAATGACATTAAATTGGCTGTACTGAGCAGCAACCCATGACTTGAATCTGTTTTGAGTGGCTCAGCTCATTTCTTTTCTTTACAATTTAGAGTCCTTGACTTTGAACCTTGCTTGAAGCTATTTGTCTTTGGGGCGATAACTACCCTGGCCCCTGCTCTTGAAGAGGTCTTTTAAAATGCGCTGGTGTGAAGTTTTTGATTGGTGAAGCTCAGGCTTCACGAATGGTGCCTCACGTTTGACCCTAACACAGGGAAGGCCAGCTGCCAAGGTTTGCAGGTTCATTCTCTGGGTTTCAGATGCTTAGACATAGCTTTGGCACGCCACAAGAGTGTTCTGCTGTAATTTTTCCTGCCAAGTCAGGCCTGGATGAAATTACAGTGATATGCATGGGTGATGGGAGAGTTTAGTGGGCAAGTCAATCAGGGAGTTCAGCTTGTTTCAGGCCACATGGGAATTAAAACAGTACAAAAAAAACAAAAACGAATGGAGAGAAAATGACTTGTTTATTATACTGTGTGAACACACACTAACTTGCTCAGTTACCGGCTCATTCGCACACGTGCAGATACATAAAAGGTTTATTATTGTTACCTTCAGTTTTTATTAAGTGCTTTGTTTAACTTTAGCTAATTTGTTTATGTTTCAGGTGAACTATTCTCCACCTGCAGGGAGCTGCAAATGAGAGAAGGCATTCGAAAAGATGGAGAACATTACCTCAGAGTTAAATCCAGAATTATCCAGATTTACTGTGCAGAAATGCAGACCAACTTTCCAAAGGAATATGTGACTCTACGCAGTGGTCAAACTGACAACTACTCGGAGGTGTATGGATACAGGTAGCGTTTGCTTTGTCATCATCGTACTTTGCAGTGTCAAGGACTAAATTCATCTGCTTTCATCATCAACTTCTCACAAAGAAACAATAGAAAACAGCACAGACTTCAAAATCTTCTTCACTGATATTGTCTGTCATTTCTGTCTCTCTCATTTAATGGCCAATACCAGACTGAACAACCCCTTTGAGTGTCCTTATAATGGCAGCAGGCACCAGGACTGTGCTTGCAGGAATGACTACCCTGCAGTGGGATATACTCTCTTTCACAGAGTGAGATTGGATCTCAGCACCATGCGGATAATCAGTGAGTAGGAAGTGAAAGATTGCCTGATGACTCACCTCTAGTGAGACCAGATACCACTGTTGTTTTAAACAACACTAAATTCATTACTGTGTTTGTTCAGGTACTAAAGTGCTCCTTAGTTTTTCAACTAAGCATATTTGAAAGTTTTTTTTAACTTCTAGGAAAACTTGTGAACTAAGCCATTGTGTGCGCAAGAAAATGGTAAAACCACAACTGAAAATCATATTTAGTCTAGGCTTAGCATTAATCTGGGTGGCAGGATCTGGCACTGACATTCTATGCTACAGCCCGGAACTTAGATTGCGAAATGGTCAGGGCTGAGGGAAAAAAAAATTGTTAAAGTAAAAGAATAGTATAAATTAAAATATAGACATTAAGAAAAGCAGCTGAGGTTACTTGGCCTCCAGTATTATCTGACTTTTTTTATTAGAAAGTCATTTATGTATAACAGCCAGAAAATGTCATGTTTCATGTTGTTAGAATGTGTTTTATTCAATAAAATGTTTCATCCCCTGTACTGAGATGACCCTAATTGTTTCCTGCAGCCACAGATGTACAATTCTCCCAGACCCTTCTCGGCCAGCCTGTGCCATTTGCCACTGCTGGAGACTGTTACAGTGCTGCCAGATGCCCTCAGGTAGGAGTCAGTGCTTGCAGTCTACCACTGGAGGTGAAATCAGCCCGAATCCTATTTAGTGCCAATAGTTATTGTAAAATTGCATATTTTAGAACCTTTCTTTTACTTGACAGGGTCAGTTCAGCATCAATCTCACTGGGACAGGACTTAAAGTTGCTGAGTCAGCTAAATGGATCTCCCATGGCAACTATGTTGCTGTTAAAGTCCATCGATCAGAGGTACAGAAAGGAACTTTTTTTTTTCAATGATAGCAGAGATTGATAACCTGGTTAGATCTTTATTATTTATTATTATTATTAGTTGATAAACATTTTTCCTGTGCCTCAATATGTATTGCAATGCGTAGATCTCACACAACACTTTCATATATAGCTGCATTTCTGCTTATAAATTCAGTGAATCAAGGTTACATGTCGGTTTGTACAGGATGGAACCAGAATCTATGGACGCTGTGGAGGATTCTGTGGAAAGTGTCTGCCTAATCCTCATGTAGGACTCCTTGTTCAAGTCCAGTGAAAAAGTCTCAAATCGGGTCAAGCAGAGTGTCTGAGCGTCCACCCCCGCCAAGCCCCCTGTATACAGTAGTATCTGCTGTGGTAAAGTCTGAACTGATGTTAAATATACACCACGGCCACTAGTAAGTGATTCGGTCTTCCATGCAGGACCATTGAGGCCTCTGTTCTCTGTGATTTTTGGCGGCGAATGTCCTGCACACGGTGCTTCCTCACCCGTCCCTCCTTGGCAGCTCTGTGCTCAACAGAGTCACAGTTCAAACTTCCCTCCAATGACCACCAGCTCACTGGATCCAGGCAAACCCTCACCTCATTCTTCGAGCACTACTGACTGCTAAGTGCTGTCAGAACTGGAGATACAGACTCTTAAGTCCATGGTAAGCGTTTAGTTAAAGTATTTAGAAACGTCAGGGTTTTTTGTCCTGTAACAGGAGAGATGCATTCCATACCACACAAGTATTCAGATTACGTTTGACCAGGGAAAACACAGTATAAATGTAGTCAGCCAGCTTCCAAATGAACTGTTCAAAGTATTCAAAACAAGGGAAAGCTGCCAAAAGCAGGAAAAAAATGGGTCTAAACCTTTTTTTTTTTTTTGCTGATCACATTAGGGTGATATAAAGGAATGACTTTTTTATTCTAGACATTCTCATTGAAGTTAGCGATCACTGGGACAATAACACTGTATATTCTCCAAAAGGGATTATTTTATGACTGGAAATGTTTTGTTCTATGGCTTAGCCAGAAGTAAAAATAGATAGTTACTGAAAGACCCTACTCTCTCTAGATAAAAATCAAGTGACAACACTGACTGATGGGTGTGAAGTTAGATCAAATCTAGTAACTGGTTCATTATGCAACAAATTGCTTGAACCTGACGACAGCAAATAGCTTGATGTGAAAATGTACATAGCAGAAACTATAATGCTTGTGAATGTCTTCATTCTGTCACTCACCTGGGTATATTAGTGTTGAGATCATCTTAACTATTAGCATGTGCATTAAAAGTAATAACAGCGCTTCTGGGAGATTCACCCTAGATTTTAAAGCTATGTTTTAGATCTTATCACAGAGCACTGCGAGTCACTGGGAGGTAAAAGCTACTGCATAGTAAAAGTCACTGTAAATCAAACCATCAATGTAAAGGTTAAATCTAGAAAACAGAATGGTGCTCTCGACAAAAATCAGTGAAGAAGGCATGACTGTGAGTGTGCACTGGTGTGATTTCCAGATGATCTTAAAAATGTTTATGATCAAATGTTACACAAGTTACATCAGTTTCTTTAATCAGTAAAATAATTAAGTTAGCCAGTTCATGAGTTCTCCAGATCCAGATGGTTACTCGTAATATTATAACAGTCTGACCCTACCTCTTACAAGCATGGCTATTCATAATATGTATTTTATTATATTGTAAACTATTTATGTTTGACATTATTTATTCTGTAATGCTATATGTAGATATTATGCATTGTTTTACTATGACTACTACCAACTGCAAACCATTATGTTTCTTTATACGTTTCAGAAATGGTATTACATTTTTTAAGTGTTGGTAATCATTAACTTTCTAAAGGATTACGGACATAACGGTGCTTTTTACTACTGAAAATACCTCTAAATTAAGAAGGAAGGTTACTGGAATTGGACTGAAATACGCTTTGTGAAGGCCTCAATACATCACAAATCTGGAGGTTCCTGTAATCACCTACATAATAGGTACTTTTGGTGCATGTTATTTTTTGGTCAAGTGTGGGAATGCCGGTTAACTGAGTGCATCGCTCTAAATGTGTAATGCAGACTCTGCCATCTTTGATTCCAGTTTGTTATGGTGCAAACAGAGAGTTTTTAAGTGTTTGGCATTTACCTATATTGAAATTGAGCTTCGACCAAAGTCTTGTCTTGTAGGTGCATGTACTAGAATCCAAAGAAATTCGTATGTCATATGTCAGCACGTTTTGGATTCACAGAACACAAGAAACAGTATAATGGAAATCCGTGAGCAGCTAACAAATCTTTGGTTATTGTTGTTTTGATAGGCAACTGAACTATGAGGTCTGTATCAGAAATAAAAGGATTACTTGATGCACTATGTGCCATGAAATGTGTACAAATTTAAGTGTCTCCTTTTTTATATCATTACAGGTATATAAACAATTTACGTTTTGTAATATGTGAAATATAATTATTTTTAATATCTATACTTGAAGTTCAAGAAAGTGTGTGTTGATTATGGAAAAGAAAATGAAACATGGAGTTTGTTGGCCACATATTATCCAAAGATGTTTTACAGAGGCCTGTTTAACTGTCTGTCAGTTTTATGTTGAAATCATGATTTTGGTGCTGTGTTCAGTAGTAAGGAAGTACAAAAACATGTCATCAGTTCTGTAGGTTGTGCCACTGTACTAACTCTGATTTTAAAAGAATAATAAAATAAATGACACTGTCATTGAATCTATTCTCTTTTCACTATCCATCATGTTTGGAAAGCAACCAAAACACTACTGTCATTGTAAAGCTGACCTTCTCAGACTCGCCTGCAAGATATTGGCTTTTGTTCGGCAGCTTCAGTTTGATTTGCATTGCATTCCATTCAAAATCATAGTGTTAGCCACAGTAAGAATGAGCCATTTTTCACCTCTTGTATTGTGTGGTAAGGCTAACAGATTTTTGCCTTACCCTGATGAAATCAGTGCCTTAACAGCATGGGATGGTTTGTAAGAAGTGTGTAATGATTTATGCCATTGCTTTCCATTCTGAGAATCCCCGAATGGTGCACCTTTTTGCTAAATCATTCCAGCTGTAGCTGGTTTACTGATTCTTTTTTTCAGGTTGCACATCATAGAAATATGAAACTACCAACTAAAACATTATTCATCTAAAACTGCCATCATAATTGCAGCACAAAAAAGACGCAGGTAATATAATAGACAAGGTCCATGTTAACAAAGTCAAAGCAGTGCTGTCACTTTAGTAAGATTTACGTCAAATGAAGTAGAGCAGTTCTCCCATGAGTCATTCTGATGATGCCAAAGCATGTTGTGATCATGTAGCTGTGATCAAAGCAGTATATTCCAATTGTAGCCATACTATTTAAACCAAGATATCAGTGCCAACATGCTTTACTGCTCCAGTTATAGGAAACACAAACCAAAGAGTAAATGTGCATCTGGCTCTTGTCTGGAGTCTCCACACTTCATTTGTGACCATCCACCCAGCAACATTCGAGCAGTTTTGCTTGATTTGGGATTTTCAAATAATGAGCCACAAAAACGAAGTCAGGATTCCTTTTGAGTCATGTTTTACATTAGTCTGGCAATGACTCCAGTGTGATCATCTTTAGCAACCAGTTTTATTGAGTCATTGTTATTATGTACACACAATAAAAAGAAACTTCATTTACTATGAACCAAATAATTATCAGCAAAAATACATGCAGATGAGTTGTTTTGCACACCGAAAACTCAATCACATCAAGCTTAGCTCATTCTGTTTAACTCAAAAACCTCAAGAGTTTGTTCACTGAAAGTATATGTTTGTGTTGAATAAAAGCATTTCACTTGCTTACTACATGCAGTGTATTTCAGTTGAATGAACGAAACATTTAATAATGTGTTGCTTTTTCTGCACAAGCACATGTGCTTCCTCAGCAAGATTTTTAACAGGATTGAAAAGGAAAGAAATGCATTGCCATGGGACCATTACAAACAAACCTGTGTCTTATCCATTTTCTTCTGTCAATAGGGTTTTAGAGCGAACAGTAATGTAAAAATACAGACAGTAAAGGAAAATAGATACAATTCTATCATTCAGACCAAACTGTAGCTTTACTACATTTTTTAAAAATCAAAATGTTTAGAAGTAAGATTATTAAAACAGCCAGATAGGAGATTGCTGGTGAGTGTCTGTTGGTGTAAAGAGCTGATCATTAGTCTACTTATTTATCTCCAATGCTGTATGAGAGATGTATGGTCAATACTGCTCTCTACTGCAAAATAAACCACAGTTAATCTACATTTAGGTATTTTCAGAGAGCATTCTGACCAGAAGATGGAGACAATGTATCAAACACATTATCGTTCCATCCCGTTCAGTGTAGTCATTTTCAGAGAGCATGTTGACCAGCAGATGGAGACAGCATATAATATACATTAACGTGGTCCACCCCGTTTAATGTTGCCTTGATATCTATTGTCTACTTTTTATGCCAAGAGCACAATTATAGCATAATTATACACACTAACTAACTACATACATAGGCACTTACATGCACCAATCAGCAATAATGTCAACACCACCTGCCTAACACTGAGTAGGTCCCCTCATGCTGCTGGAACAGCTCTAACTGTGGTTCACTGTGTTCCGACACGTTCTATCAGTCAGCATTTACAACCACAGTAGCTCTTCTGTGGGATCTGACCAGACAAGCTAGCCTTCATTACCCACATGCATCAGTGAGCCTTGGATGTTCATGATCTTGCCACCCATTCACAAGATGTCCTTCTTTGGAGGTAATAACTGCTGCATATCTGGAAGACACCACAAGACCGGCTGTTATGGAGATGCTCTGACTCATTTGTCAGGATTGCTTTGCTGGGGCCACATTAACAGGTATTGCAGGTATACACTGGTTGCTCAGTGACTGATTTCAGTGCCCCAAATGAGACATGTTTTACATTGTTTTGGCAATGACTCCATTATTTTATTTTTTTAACAACAAAGTTTTTTACAAATGCATGATTTTTAAAAAATAATTTGCTATAAACTAAATAATTATCATTAAAAATACATGCAGCAGATTTGACCACAGTTAAACTTCACATCATTAGGTTACCACCCATCCATTCTCCTAGCCACTTATCCTAACCAGTGTCCTAACCCCAGTACAAATGGGGTCAAGTTGACAAAAAAATGAAATACACATTATTGTTGTAAAAAAAATCAATTTTCAAATACTAATCTATACCAAAAAGTAAAGTATAGTATCAATTTAGAAAATATGCAACAGTATCGACACTAAAAGTGATGTCTTTACCTCTAGTTGACAGACACGACTTCAAAAAGCACTGCTGCACAGGCGCACTCACAGCCCCTTCGCTCAGTAATGGCTGCTAAGCACGTAAACAAAGCACCTGAAAGACCGACACCACCGTCTTTATGAAGAATTTTAAGAGTTCAGTAAGGCTCCGGGTAAAAACACTACATTATTAACCAGTTATTAATGTTTGCCACACAAGCGAACACGTTAGCATCAGCTATTTAACTATTAGCCAGGAGTCACAGTGTAGACTTCTGTTTCCGCTCAGGTAATGGCAGCTCTGGCTAATAGAAAACGCTAATGCTAATGTGTGCGGTAGACAGCTAATGTTATCGGCCTGGTTTGCCTAGTGAAATTTGTTAACCTATTAAATGTTTAAATATTCCTGCAACTGTGTTATAATGAGAAATTGGATACATTTCCTCACACAGGAGTGCATATTTACACTATATGGACAGAAATGTTGGGACTTGAATCATTGAATTTAGGTCTTTAAGTCAAACCCATTGCCATATGTGTATAAAATGAAACAGCTAGTCATGCAGTCAGGTTTACAAGCATTTGTGAAAGAATGGGTCTTTCTTAAGAGCTGAGTGAATTCAAGCATGGACTGTTAAAAGAACAGCAACACTACATTATTAACCAGTTATTAATGTTTGCCACACCAGCGAACACGTTAGCATAAGCTTCTTAACTATTAGCCAGGAGTCACAGTCTAGTCTTTTCATACCGTTTGGGTACTGGCAGATATGGCTAATAGAAAACGCTAAAGCTAATGTGTGCGGTAGGCAGCTAATGTTATCGGTCCGGTTCGTCTTAAAAATAAATCTTCCTTCTCGCACTATTTGTTTTTGCACTACCGTACACAACAACGTGTTGTTCCAATTTGCATTAAAAATCAAGTTTTTATCTTTTTGACAGCTTTGCCTCCCCCTCTGTAGTATTGAGTATTATTCTTGGTATTGGTATTGGTATCTAGTTTGAATTTTTAGTATTATGACACTAATACACAAAATAGTCCTTCAGTCCTCTTATTGATTGGCCACTATATGTTCGATGGAGAATTGGGTAATTAAAAAAAAAAACACTTCTTTAAATGCTAAAAGGGAATGAATCTTGGTCTACATACAACGTTCACTTTTCAAATTGCTGAAAGAGTCAAGTCAAGTCAAGTAGGCTTTTATTGTCATTTCAACCATATACATTTCAGTACACAGTGAAACGAAACAATAATCCTCCAGGACCACAGTGCTACATGAAACACGGGACCACAAACTCTACACAACTAACAACATAAAGTGCATTGTGTGCAAATATGTGCAAACATTGCAGGACAGTGCAAAGACAGACAGGTACAAACAAAGACAACAGCGACCAGAGCACAGTTATGGGACTACCAGGTGCAAAGTAACAGGAAGTGCAGGATGTGAATCTGAGGTTTGTAACATTTGCCCAAACAAAACTGAGACTTTATGAATTAGTTGGATGGTTTTCACCTCCTTAATGTCAAGTTCTAGCCTACAGGTCACATTTAACCTTAAAATAACTGTGAAGAAGTGTTTGGTCAGAATTCACCCCACAGGTAGTTTGCACTCTTGTGTGTGTGGACTGCACAACACATCATATTTGCTGTCTTTTAAGCTGACAATTGTGCATCATGTGTTCAGTGGGACACCATGTTGCTCAAGTGGTGTGAATTCACTACAGACTCTACAGTCAAAACTATAACAAAGGCATGTGTGAACAGTCGCTGCTAGCTGTGTGGACTGCTTGTGGCATGTTGCGTTACTTGTCTGAAACTCTATCAGAGACAGCTGCAGGTGACATGTGACGATTCCCGCACAGGGCCTGAAGCCAGCTCACACTCCACATGCCACTGTGGCATGATGTCAGACCTGACTGGAGTTGTAGTAAAGAATTGCTGCTCACCTCAAAGCCCCCTGAACTTTCTGGAAAGCATCAGATGTTTTGCACATGTGAGCTGTGCTGAAGCATTTCATAGATGAAGAATGTTCCTTACCGTTCCTGAGACACTTTCAGTGTTTCTATAGGTGTTTCAATTTGATGTACTGGAAAAAGGAGCAATCCCAGGCCGATTTGTTGGGATGTGAGAGAGTGGGAAGTGGGGGGTGTGGATCATGTGACCAGCTCTGCTCAAACATACATGATTTATTGGTCATGTGGGAGATGAAGCATGATTTGGATTTTTAAAACATGTGCCCAGCAATACATCTTTCAACTTTCCAGTGATGAGTACAGCACAGTGCTGTGGAACCTGCAGTATAGGTCAATTCCTTCTGCACCATGTGCAGTTTGAATTATTTTGTGTGATATTAGGACCATATGTTTGGCTTTCAGAGGTACATGACTTTGAATGTAGACAGCTAGTGATCACTATAGAGAGCTTTAGAAGAAACAAAACGTAGTAAACGTCTTCTAAGTTTTATGAATATCTTTTAAAAATATTGCTTTGGAGTTTATCAATAAATGTGTTTAAGTGGTTAGAAACAATCTAGTACAGTACAAAACAAAATCATCTTAAATATAGTCAGACATTTTATAAGGATCTCTAATACTATCTAATCCTATTCATGAGTGTGATAAGCTTATTAACATTTCTTGAAGATTATCATTATTTTAAATCATTTTATCTACTGAAAGTATCGTAGTCCATTGGCAGATCATTTCAGACATTATATGTCTTGATACATGTAGATTTGAACTGCAATAATTTATGAAAAAAATGTAATTAACTGCATTATTTTTCAGAACAAGCTACATTAACTGCTTTATTTCTTAAAATCAAGTAAAAAACAAACATTTATTTTTTTTATCTGCCACAGGATTAAGGCCTTTGCACTAGTGAAATTTGCTAACCTAGTAAAATGTGCTAGGTGTGATGTTTGAATATTTTTGCAACTGTGTTATAATGAGAAATATTGCATACATTTCCTCACATAGGAGTGCATATGTACACTATATGAACAGAACTTTTGGGACACATCTTGAATCTTTGAAATTAGGTCTTTAAGCCAATACCATTGCCATAGGTGTATAAAATTAAGCAGCTAGTCATGCAATCAGGTTTACAAGCATTTGTAAAAGAATAGGTCTTTCTGAGCTGAGTGAATTCAAGCATGGGCTGTTAAAAGATGCCTATGTAATAAGTCAGTTTGTGAAATTTCTTTCCTGCTAGATATTCCACAGTCAGACTGGGTTGTTTTTCAGGGGTTGGGCTAGACCTTCTAGTTCCACTGAAGAGAAATCTTAATGCTTCAACATATCAAGACATTTTGGACCGTTCTTTTCTTCCAGCTTTGTGGAAAACATTTGGGGGAGGCCCTTTATCATTCCAACATGACTGTGCCTCATTGATGCCTATGAATTTTAAACGGGATGCCTTAAAATTCCTGTAGGTGTAATAGAATAGAATAGAATAGAACTTTATTTATCCCCTATTGAGGAAATTGACTTGCCGGCCAGTCAAGTGACTTAATGGCCAGGCTTCTCAATACATTTGTCCATACAGTGTACTTTTAGGTCCTTTGAGTTATTTGTGTGAAAAATCAGTTTACAGTGAGGTTTTAACAGGTGTCACTAAAAGCTGTAAGGGGACTGTGGGAAAATTTCTAAGGATTTGACTCACTGGAGCTAGGAAGACTACAACAAAATTCTTAAAGTAAAGCTTAAAAAGTGCTGTGTCTGTCGCCAGAAGTGATGCAGAGTGTCTGGTAGGGCTTGGAGGGGCCTGATAGAGTCATAAGGGTGTTTCCAGACACAAATAAAGACTCATTATTTTTAATGGCTTAGCACTCCAGTGCAATGGGCCCATCTGAAACGTTCAGCTGGGTGTTTTGGATGACGTGACTGGCTCATGCTAAAGCTTGTGTAAGCAGAATGATGTCTTTGTGTTACCAGTTAACAAGAGCTGCATGGACACACTGTGCGTGTGTGTGTTTGTGTGTGTGTATATCAGACACAGTTAACCGCAAAACCTGCACCCAAGTGATGACATGTTTTGTCTGAGTAAATCTGCTGAATCTGTGAAACTGCTGGTCCATGACTGATTGTTGATTCTCCTTCTGTCTTGGAGATGCTTGTTTCTGAGATGACTTTATGAAGATGAGTACAATGTGCATGATAAGTGCACTGAGTACTAAAACAATACTTGAGATTAAACTTCATATACTAAGTGAGTACTGCTTTTTTACTTGCTACAGGCTGAACTGTGACTTAAAAGCTATCTGAGTGTGAGCTTACTCTGAAAACACATAATACACCAAATATATAACAAAGTGTAAACCGACAGCCTGATAACTGAAGTGTCCTGCCTGTCCTACCAGTATACTGTGCATTATAGTTAATGTGAGTACTTCAGTTTTTTAAGCAAATTTTTATGAATATACAATATAACGTACATCTAAGACAAAGTAATAGTTGGCCTGTTGCCATGTGAACTTATAAGCATCTTTAGATATGCTTGTATATGAAAAAGTGTGCTGTACATCATGGCGGCTTGGTATCCAGCACAGGAAGTAACCAAACTGTTCTGAACAATGGCCCTCCAGAACCCAGTTGTAGATATCAACGTACCATTCTCAGTTAGTATACCTTAGCATATTAATAAGACACTTTTGTAAACATTAATAAACTTACAGTATTATTAAGGTTAGAATATGCCACTGTGTCTTATAATGTAAAAAAAAGCACAGGAAGACACCGCGGCCTGCCTCTACACTCTTGCCAGTGTTGACTACAGCATTTTTGGGGCCTTTCATGTCAGACAGCTAACACATCTCACATCTGACAAGCCGCCACAGACTGCCTGGGCAGAGCTCACACAAGCATTGCTGCTCAAAGATCACCCGCAAGAGGTGCTGAGGAGTTTCACAGCCTGTCACCCTCAGGGTGTGCTTTCACCGAATGTAAAGATTGCTGAAACACAAGATACATCATACTTCCTCAGCATAAGGAAGAGTGACAGTGATGAAAAGACAGCTTTGAGATGCAAATTTATAATTACAGCACTCCATGCAGTAATCGCACACCGCTTTAGTGCCTCTGAGAACAACATGACCAGCAGGGGACACTATTAATACAATGATCTGAATGGGCTGCTTGTGCATTTTTCCCTTTTTAACTAATTGAAAAAAACTAAGATTTTAAAAGTGTTGTCCATGAATAGATAAGCTTTGCCTCGGATAACGGGAGCCTTCATCAGTCAGTTTCAGAAAAAATCACCTCTTGTGCTTAAAGAAAGTCTTACTTACACTTTCCCCCTTTAATCCCAAAAGTAATTCTTCTCTTTACTTGGAGAAAGTAAGTGCACTCTTGCTCTTGGAGATAGTAGAAATAATTTTTTTGTTGGGTTTCGCATAATTGTCCACCAGTCTCTGGACAGCAGCCTGCTGAAATTCTTTCACCCTCTTCCATGCAAAATTCCTTCAGTTGCGTTATGATATCTGAGGTTTTTTTCCATGTATTGCAATTTTCAAATCCACACAACACTTTAGCAGGGTTCATCTTCTTGAGTCATTTCTTGGTGAATTTGTAAGTGCACTTTGGACCATTATTGAAAAGTCCACCTGCAGTTCAACTTCAGCTTTTGAACAGATGGCTTCAAGCACTCTTTAAGCACTCTTTGATTTGATGCAGAATTCATAGCTGAGTCAGTAACTGCAGGCTTCACAGTTGGTAGTGGTTTCTTATCCTGAAATGTTGTCTTTGGTCTATATCACACATGCATACTGTTACTGTGGACAATCATCTTTATATTTCAAAAGGCCTGGTCTTTGCCAGTATGTTCTTTGGCAAACCATAGTCTTACTCTAATGTCCTTTTTGGAGATTAAAGGTTTTTCCTGACACGCCTCCCATGCAGGTGAAATTTGTCCAGTCTTTTTCTATATATAGATGTATGCACTTTTACAACAAGAGTAATCTGCTGATCCTGTGATTAAAGTCTTGGGTTCTTGGAGACTTCTTTTTACATCTTCTTTTGAGCTGAATTTGCTGGGGCAACTGGTCCTAGACAAAGTTGTTTATAATCTGCATCAATAGATGATTTTCCTTAAAGTGGAATGATTTCAAATAATTTCTTAATTACCTTACCAGACTCGTAGGTATCCACACCCTTATTTCTGAAGGCCTTATAGAGTTCTTTAGATCTTTGCATGATGACAACCCATGCTTCAATAGCAAAGAGAATATCAGACTCTGGATTTCAGGTTTAAATAGCACTGGTTCTATTCAATGGCACCTAATCTGGAACATCTGATTCTGATAATGTCGAATTGAAAGTGTGATGAATGTATGGCTGTACTTTTTTCAATGTGACACATTTTTCTTGTTTGTTTGATTTGTTTTTGCTTATTTAAATGGTCAAAATAAATGTTGACCCTGGGATTGTGAAAGACGCTGTATAAACTTATTTTTAAAATAATAATAATAATAATTTTATTTGTCATTTTTTGAAGTAATATTACCTTTATCAGCAATTTCTATCGGATGTACTTTCACATGACTATAACTATAACATTTATGGTTTTTTTAGTGTATATTACAACAAACATTTCACCTTCTTTGATACAGTTACTACAGATAAAGGTGATTATACTCCAACTAATGACATACATATAGAAAGGTAGATGAGCCAGAAACAGAAAGGCTGTTGGTTGAATTCTCAAGATTTACAGGATATTCCTAGCTGTGTCTTTGGGCAAGACCCTTAACAACCCCACTGCTAATGATGGCACTGCTTTTTTGGTGATCCTGAGCTGTTGCTGTACCTCTCCCAGACTGGGCAAAGTTAATCAGTAAAACTGGAAAATGTTTTGTAGGATCAATTGGATGCACGATTAACATTAAATATTGCTTCTTTGCGCCAACACGCCTTATACAGCCAAAGAAAGGCTCACTAATTACCTAATCTAATTTCATTTATCTTTGTTAGAGTTCAGAAAACTCTCTACAATGCGCCGGGTCAGCAGAATGGGTACTCAGAACCACTATAGTAGGGCTAAAGGCGTTTACATGTTTATTTTACATATGTGGACTTGAGCATTCTAGTAGTTTCTGGGAGTTATTCTCTGCTGCTGAGCCCATATCAGCTGACCTCATTCACTTTAGCTAAAGACAGTATTAAGCATGATATGTCTCTTTTTTTTGGATGTGTATGCATATAAAACAAGCCTTGAACACAAAACAGGCTTTGAATGCTTTCTGCTGTGACCCAGTTTTATATGGGCCATGTGTAAGGGTGGGAGTAGATTTTGGAAAAATGCTACTCCTACTTTCTCTCTTTTATGTTTCTTTTAATATCTTTCATGCATTTTATAAGCTATGAAAAGCATCACTTAGATTTGCGAATATCATAAATTGGCCCACATTGAATCTGTAAATGAAGTTTTCCTTGTTTTATGAAGCACTCTGAGAACTCATTACTCTTCTGTTTTTAAATGTCTTTGACATTTCTACTAATACTGTTATAAATGGGAACAGCAGTGTGACTGCTAACCACCTGGCCAACACCTTTACTTAGCTTGAGCCTTTATTTATTCTCTCAAAATAACATGAATCCATTTTTCTGGCCTCCTCTCCAAAAGAACCCAAACTTTAAAAGCTCAAACTTTGCAAAAGTGCAGCTCCCATTTCCTGGGCCTCCCACACCATCCTGCACTAGCACTTTCATAGAGGCTCTGTTCCTCTGTACCACTGCCATGCCATACGGCTCAGGAATCTGAAGCACTTGACAAGTCCAGCTGTATTTTGACAGCATAATTGGCATGGGGCTTTGTTCTTGCCATTGGTCATGTTGACAGAGGTGCCAGCCACAGATCCTGAGAGAAAGGGCTGTTCACATGAAAAAAGCTCAGTCAGAAACCCGTATTTCAGACCAAATGAATCATCAGGTGGTTTACATGCTTTAACTGTGACTTATGGGCATCAAAGTCAATGTGAAAGATAAAAATGAAAAAAAAAATCTGTCACTGGTAAAAAAAAAAAAAATGTGTTTGTGTAAGAACTTTTGAAAAACACTATCATTTTAGACACAGCACACACACATGCGCACACACACACACACACACACAGACATACCCATTTTGCGTCTTTTGGAGTCCACACTGATCCAAGGAAATGAGAGTTGCTTAAAGATGAAAGCTTCTGCTTATCCCCTATCCATTTCAGCACATAACCAACGTAATGACTCCTTACACAATCTGATAAAGCCATAGAATCGTTTAGTGAATCCTTTTGGGACATGCAGCAGAATAAGCTTATGTGCTTGGGTATATGAGATGCAGCAGGAACGATGACATAATGATTGTCTTATCTGATGGAGGATTAAGAGAAGTGTTTCAAAATATGAAGTAAGCTCTGGTCTTTCGCTAAAGCACACACTCAGGTAGAAAAAAATTATTTGCTGCTTCTTTAATCGAGTGCGTGTGAACAGATTTTAAAGGAAAAATACATCAATTCATATATGTATATACATTTACATTAGCAGGTCATTAATGAACCTCAGGGCAGTGGTTATATTTTTAGAACCATGAACACTCAGTGGTTCTACTCTGTGATAGTTTATAGTGGTTCAGTGGCTCCACTATTGTCAAATTCTACAAGTTAAAGAAGCATTTATGATACAAAGCCCTTTTGCTAAGAGTGTAGGCATCTTGTGATAACAAAAGCTCCTGTTCACACATTCTCAAAACAATCATATCAGCTACACGATTTTTCTCTTCGGGGAATTAACTGTGACCTGTCAGGGAAAGCGCTTTTTGGATGTTTCTGTTGAGACATTTTT
>JBBPDA010000126.1:12179504-12192946 GCA_037974385.1 Arnoldichthys spilopterus
TTTGGTAAAAATGGCCAGTTAATGGCTTTTGTACATCAGCAGGCTTGTCTGCTGCTGATCCCACTCCACAGGCATTCTGCTGACACATGACACACAAAGCAAACTGTTGAGCTTGTGAAAAATGTGGACACACATTGCATAGTTTTCATTCATTCAACTGTCCAGTGTGTTTGCAGTGAAAGGGACAGAGGGCACTGTAAATACATTATGCAGCATAGCTTCCATACCAGGTGCGATTATTGCCACCTGTTATTAGACATGTCTATTACACTGTCCACAACAAGATTAAAGGAGGTGGATGCTTTTCTTGGCACCACCTTTTGAATTTATGCTGACTGCACCAATTATGTTAAAGTAGTGTTAGCAATTTTAAGTCAGAACAACTTTTTATGTAAATTGTTGACAATGCCAAAAGAAGAAAAAGTGACCAGATTTTTTCCAATAAAATGTGGGTATATTTCCAGATTGGTAATCAATCGATCATTAAAATATCAAGTGTTTTTATCTATGAAATCAAAAAAAATGTGGACAGTTCTGTTTTCGTATTTTTGGACTAAGAAGTCTTATTTCCCATCTACAGTTAGTAAAATGAATGTCATTACATTAGCCCCCAATGCCTGCTAAACAAATAGCATGTAAAATATTTTAGAGGAAAAAATGATGCGCTAAATTTGTAATTACATGGTTGCTACATACTATGTAACAATTGATCATCTCCCTACAAACCAGCTGGTAATACAATCCCTACACCCCAAAACATCACCCTTGATTCTAACACTGACTTACATTAAATATGTTTGTGGCAATGTTGTGGATTCACGTGACATTACTTCTGGTCAAGTTTTGCACTGCTGATTTCCCTGAAACTGGTCAAAAGTGGTTAGTAAAAGCCAAAAGCTTATATGAAGCCCCTCTGTTGGCCAAAAGAAGTACAATGCAAGACATCTGCCAGTCTGCTCTGCTGCCATGTTTGTCTATCTACTTTATCTACTAGTTACTGACTCACAGTTAAAAATGGGGGCATTTCCAGAACAGCTCCAGTCAAGGACAGGCCACCAAAAATGACAAGTGTCCCTGGAAAATGGGGATGTGGCCAAGACCAAAGACAAGAGTGTACGTCAGTAAAGCATGAAAAGGGATGCAGACCATGATCATACACAGTTAATTATTTTTATTTCATTCTAAATGGAGCTTGCATTAAAGGCAAAAGCTACAAAAACTAGCATGCAAACAAAGTGGACTCTGTGGATTACAACTCAGTACTAGATGATCTAGCTTAGGCATGCATGTTTCAGTGGTGAGACTGTGGGGAACCCTAAAGGGCAGGACTGCTGGACTTGTTGGTTTAGTTAGTTTAGGCTAAAAAGTCTTTTCATGTCTAGTTATCAATGTTCAGTATGAAAATCTATTATTACACAAAAATCAGATGAAATCAGCTCGATCCTCACCCTCTCCAGCTATGGCTAATGTGCTGGTATGGCCTGATATGGTATCCCCCCCCCCCCCAGATGGAAGGGTTCTGACCTGTCTCTAGGGCAGTTTAATCCTTGATCAGCTTTCTGTCACTGCTCTACAGAGTGGGCCATTGTTTCTCACCTCCCTGTTGCCAAGGGTATCCTGATTTGCCCCCGTGGTGATGTCATCATTCCAGCTTGTCTGTGTCTGCCTGTAGGGGAGAAAAGAGAGATGGAAGCTTGTTAAGCCACTAACACAGCAGAGCATACTTTCACCTCCGCTGTCTGTATACACAACACGCACGAGTCGTACCATGGCTTAGAGTTTCCTGTCAACGGAACTGTTCAGGACATGATAGAAAACTGAAACTAGCCCTGCAAGTCCCTGAAAGCGGATGATATTTCTTAAAAATGTTTGATTTTTGATTTATGGGTTCATTTCTCTATCTACATCCGATATGTATCGAAATACATATTTCTATATGTTTTTGTTGTGTAGTCGCCAAAATATCAGCAATACATCCGTGCCCTCTCTAGTGTGCACGTGCTAATAGTTCAGGGTCAAGTTTTATTGTCATATACAGGCAACAATGGAACATCATTACAGCAATAAAATTCTTGGACTCGAAGCCTCCTACAAATTGCACACGTAAATAATACTAATAAAATAATAAAAGTAGTAAAATTGTAAAAAAGTACAAAAAAATAATAATATGAAAATAATACAAGGAAAATTACAAACTATTACAATACAAAAGAAGATAAAGGCACTGATAACTTAAATTGACAAGTGAGTTGATTAAAATGTCAAAGTGTTCAGTGTTTATTTATTTATTAAGGAAATAACATTTTGTTATTTAACAATTTTGGTTTTTGTGCCCACCATAGATTGGGGCACTGCATATAATGGAGTCAGTGGCCAGAGGACAATGTAAAATAGTCCAGGTGATATTAAACACTTGCCTGTATTTAGGACAGTATATCAGATTTTCTGGTGTCTGTGGAATGCTAGAGCTAGATGCCCTACTTTTCTCTTCTCTAGTGGGCCAAGCAAGAGTGTTTATGAGCTTTTATGTGTGAGATGGAGCTCTAGCTTCAATGCTGTATCTCTGTACCCCTACCCAAATCCATGCAACTGTGTGTGTGTGTGTGTGTGTGTGTGTGTATTGGTAGGTGGGGATTAGCTCAGTATCTCCCAGCACACTTTGTGTGACTCTGTAGGGGTTCAGTGGCTCGGCTTCATCTCCCAGCACTCCCCAGTGGCTTGGCTCCAAAATGCACACCAACCACAGGAAATAACAGTCCACTTTTCCAGTTGTTTTCCACTCTGCTCTGCTCAGCCTGCTTTCCTGAATACAGGCGACATTTCTGTGTCTTTTGCCTCTGCAAATGCATAGTTTTCATCCTCCGTAACTGATGCAGATTTTTTAAATAGAAATTCATAGACATCATTAGCGGTGTTATGATTTTTTGATTAAACACAAGTAATCACTTTAAAAATAAATGATAATCATTATTTTGCAGGCTGAATGGTGACTGATGATTTTACATGACCTCCTGGTCTCTCTTGCAGTAGGAAACTACAGGGGTTTATTGCTACTGAGTAAAATAAAAAATAAACCCATAAAGTACATCATTACTATTAGAAATAAATGTCTAGAAATAACCAGAGATTACTTCATTATTACAAGAAAGTGTGTTGGTAAAATATGTCATAATTAGAGAGGATATCACAATTATGAGAAAATGTCTCATTATTACCAGATAGTATGTTGTAAACATGAAATATGGCATTTCATTATAACAATTCTCTCAATTCTGACATCAAATATTTTTATGACAAACTATATTGACATTGACATTCTCATAAGATTTCTCATAGTAACATGTTATCACATAGTTGACAGTATATATATATATATATATTTTGAAAACGCTTCATAATAGCAATGTGCTGAAAGTTTGATTATTTTTATTTTTGCTTGGCTACTATATGCACCTCTAAGACACAGATGGACAAATATCCATATTCATTTGATTACAATGTTTTAAATGGTCTATTGTTTACCTTTTTAATATCATAAACCAAATGTGCTGTCCCTTATGAGAGTTGTTACTGTTTGATTTGACGTAATTTTTTTGGCCTTAATAATTCATCCTTGATATTTTATTCTTGATAGTTTATTAATTGTGAAAAATAAATGGTACATTGATTAATTGCTAAGAAAATGTGACAATAATTGACAGTATATAACTTGGGTCAAGATGGACAGAAAAATCACCTGCTGGCCATCTGATACTGTGATATATATTACAGTTTAAATACAGTTCCATACAGATGTGTTTATAGCAATGCTAAGATCTTGGTCTGCATTGTGGTCGCCAGTGTTAAATTGGCACCTACAGTGTACAACTATGAACTTGACCTTAACTGTAGATCCTCTGCCTTTTCAGTTTCTCAGCATTAGATGTTACCATGCTCCTGCGATTTTCTCTCTTTCCAGCTGTTTTGCTTCCTGAGGCATGACAGTTTTCTGCTGTCTCTGCTTTCTTTGAAGTGAGCTTGCCTTTAGGGGCATCCCTCTGCAGCGAAAGACTCGCAAAGTCTTATCTTCCATCAGGCACTTCTGAATTAAATCTCCAACAAATGGGAAGGATCCTTCCTCTTTGCATCGGTGCCAGGAGGCCAGCTGCTTTTTGTTCTCTTTAGTGACTAATAAAAGAAGAGAGGCATGTTTTGACTCTCCACTGACGTACTCCGTAGTTTAGAGTGAGAGTGGTGATCTGGGGTTAGTTTTTCCACAATCCACATTGATCATAATCACTGTGCGGAAACTTCGGAACTGATCCAGAAACAACATCAGAAGTCGAAGTTATCGCCTGCAATAACAAAAGCATGGTGTAATATGATATCAATTATTTATCACCCTTTTAAACAAACCGAGGAGTTGAAAGGAAACGATGTCAATGATTTTACACTTTGAAGACTCCAAACAGTGTTTTTGTTTGTAAGTAGAAGAAATTTCATGGTTTATATTTGATGAAAAGTTATTATTGTACATGCAGTCATTTTGCAGAAAGAACATCCTTTACATTTTGGCTTTGTCGTTCTTGACATTATAGCAAATGAAAAAAACATCTGAAATGCACTCAAGGTCCTAAGAAACAGCGCAAACTGGGAAGAGGAAGGGATCTTCGTCTTTGACCGCCATGATGAATAAGCAAACACTTGTTTCTGAAGCTTCTCGAGCTATTATGTCATCGGCCACTTGCCTGAGGGCCATACTGTGGTCCTTGCTCTTCTCTTCTGAGTAACGTATCCATAATTTCTTCCAGATGAGGACTGAAACCCATCCCACTGAGTGTTTCTGTTTTATTTTTATGGAAAATACTGCACTGTTTTCCCTTAGACTTATTATATCTACACCAAGCTTGTTTCTTTTGTCCTGTGTTTGCACAGTCTGCATCAGTATTGCATCAGTAGTCAGTATTTAAATCTTCTACACAACTTTAAAATGGCTTTAACTCCTTGCTTATAGCCACTGGCATGCAATATGCAACCATTTTATACTCCAGCAAAGAGGACACATAGCATAAATAATCAAGATGATCTTTTTTCAGCTATAGAACCCCATCATGGAGGCTATGTGGCGCTAATGGAAATTTAAGCTTGGTTTTCATCGACCCCAACAGTGTATACATTTGAGCCAAACGTTGTGGTAATGTTACAGAGTCTATCATGTTCAATCATGTTCAGATACATAAACAGGATTGTCTGGTTTTGTTGCATATCAACAGACTAATTAATGACTGTCGAAAGTGTATAGAAACCTGTTTAAACCTAATCCTCCGTTCCAACATTTCTCTTTGTCTTGAAACAGAATAAATCCTTTCTCTGTGCATTTAAAGGGGTGGTTCATTACTGAATGCATCTAACTCTGACTTTAAAGATTGTTTGCCATTTCCTGGCTAAAAATAACTTTTGTTTAAGATACATCACATAAATGTTTCCAATCACTTTTTTACTGTAAACACTTGAGAACGCAATGCCATTTATGGCAGAAATACTTCACGTCAGATCTACATAACTGTAAAGGGTAGTTATGAGATTTATTGGTATTAGGCCTTTTTTATTCTGGAATAAATCAAGTGGACATCAGCAATGTTCTATGTTTATATTTTACTACTGAATATCATTCCTTTTTCGATGCTTTGAGAATGTAGGCCTTATAAAAAAATATCATGAGCCGGTGTATGAGGGCTTCACATGCTACTTTTTTTTATAGTGGAAGCAGAATAAACCAAGTTTAAAACAAATAATACTCTGGCTTACTGTCCATGTAGCTCTTTTTTTAAACATCTAGCTTGTCTTTTGACCACTGTATATTTTCTTGTAGTTTCATTCATAGAAAAGTCAATGAAATGACCCTAATTCAAAATGGTGCAATTGGTGTAATTGTGCAATTGGTTTGAAATCACATTTTATTTAAATGTCTTTAAAAATTATTTTAAAGGAAAAATACGGAAAAATAAAGCCACACATACTGTAAAAAAATAAACAAAGAAAACAAAGAAAAGGAAAAAAAGAAAAAAAAGTCAAATTCTAAATATTCACCCTTGAGTTCAACTCACTTCTTAGATTAGTCAAAGGATCTACCCTGCATTTCTGCATCTCAGTTAGGAAAAGAGTGTAGAAGTATAGAATTAATTTTTTACTCATCTCGCCAATAGCTGTGACTCATTCCATCACACAGTCCCTCCAAGGGTTTTCTTATCTTTAGGTGTCAGTTATGGATGGCTGCAGTATTGCTAGGGTTCAAACTGAAGACCTCCTCATGTTGTGGTGAACACTTAAATAGTTGCAACACTTAGGAGCTCGTAAATTTTCTCAGATTTCTGTGTCCATAAATGGGTAGCACACACAAGAAAAATACTAATTAAAAATTTTCTTCAGTATAGTCCTCACATATGGCCTTAGTACGACAGCAGAACACAGAAGCATGTAAAAAATATATACTTAAATATATAAATATTCAACTTTCATACTGCAAGTGAAATTTAGTTTTGAGTTTAAAAACCTAAAGGTTTTTTAACAGCAAAATCATATGAAACATCTGCATGGTGCTATGCATAAAAGTCCAAAATAACAAACACTATCTGGAATATCTTGGAAAGTGGTTTGAGCTGTGAAATTTCCACTGCCTTCTTTAACTGGTATGCAATGGTTTATTAGTGCTACAACGTACATTGTACATATACTACTTCTTGGCATCGTCGAGCAGAGATACTATCAACTGGCTTCTAAAACAAAGAACAGGAAGCTCCTGAGCCAAGATTTCCCAAACTGCATGCATACATCACCAAGATATGTCCAAGTCTTACCTAGCACATGGAAACATGTGCAAAACAGTCTCATTCCTTAAATAGTTTTGGCCTTTGTAGAAGTTCAGAAACTCATTGTAATCTCCTTGTAAAGGCTGGGTCATGAGGGATGCAGTCTTTTAGGCTGCTTTATAGACTACAAAACACAATTGCAGCTTTGACTTGATCAATGTTTTTATTCAACCCCTTTTTGATGGAGCAGATTTGGGACAATTCTGCCTAGTTGATGTAGTTGTATTTAAAGCTTAATAACTTCAGATTGGAATAGAAATGTTGTTCAAATTGCAGTTCAGGACAGGTGTACCATTAATAAAATGACGTTTATCTCTGGGGGAATTAGGGTCTTAATTTGTTATTTTTTGTAAGGAAAAAGAAATCTGCCTTACAGCCTTTACTTTAAAATAATTCTGGGTTAAAGTAGTGACCATAAATAACAGACAGGGAACTGTACATTTTTAAAGGGTTCTAAAAAGTCTGTAATGTGTAAGGCCTTCATTTTATGTACAGTCGCCAAGGAACTATGAACTATTTCAATAAGACGTAAAAATTGTTTATTGCTTTCTCGCAATGTGGGAAACTGGCATTTTACCATTTTGGCTGGTCTGCAGTCACTAACAGTAATGATCTTGGAAACAAAACAGCTGCAAACAGTGTAAAAATGATGAATCGTCACGATTTACACAATAAATGTTTTCCATCTTACTATCATTGCTGTGCTGTCGTCATGTAATTAATAAATGTTTAACTTCTGCTCACATCCCGAGTTATTACAAAACAGATTCGGCATCGTTTCTGAGGCAATAATGATTATGGGGTGTATGGGAAAGCTCATAAAATACCCACTTTTACAACTACCTGGACTGAATCTCTGTATCATGAATCAAGGCAGCGTGGAAAGTCATGATTACAATAAAAACACGTCCAAACTCTGTAATTAAAAAAAGTTTATAGTCTGCCAAGAGCTAATAACTAATCTGAGCAGATGGGCTGTAGCTAAGTCCAGAACTGCGATTGCAAATATAATCACTGAGGTGTAACTGCAATGAGAAATGAATAAATAATGTACCTATTTGCATTCTTTTGTTATGCAAGTAAGGAAAAAAGAGAGAATTCACAGACTCAGCACATATCTTATCTCAGGTGATCAGAGCAGCACAGAGATGCAAGTTCTTTTTTTTTTTTTTTTTTCACGTCGCTGAACTCATTATATTAAAAATAAAATCAGTGTTTGGGTTGGTATTAGAATAAAGGACATGACATCCCCTGCCCCATAATCGTGTTGCATCTACCTTGTTCCACATTCTTTAAGTGCCAGTACGGCGCTGCTATAGAGGAAAACTTTTTATATCAGAGATTAGTGCAATTTCGCTATGTGCCATTATAGGTAATGAGAAGATATTGACAAGAGGAAGACGCTGACTTAGAGATGTTGACATAATGGCTTTAACTTAGTGTTTAGCCCTGTATCTTCAGCATCTTTGCATGGTATAATCACACTGAGGGTGCTTTCAATGGACAGAAACATGTTTACCATGGTAAGTGAGCGAGCAAGAAACAAATGAGAGCAAGATCCTTGTAACTTGGCCCTAAAGAGAGCTTTCCATTACTGTTAAAATGTTACAGCACCCTGAACAAAAACAGACACACACAATCTGCAGAATAAACAAACTATGCACATTTCGTAGAAACCACAGAGGAAATATCTGCTAAGCCTTCTCACTCACTGAGAGTGGCTGAGCATCTTAAAGTAATCACAAGCAGCGAAAAAGTGACGCAGGATGTGGAGAGAGGAAATCACTTACACGCAAATTACACCAGCAACCCAAAGACACATGCAAACCTCCAGAATTACAATTTCACTTCTTCATGTCCTTGATTTTATTGACTTTTAATGTTTTTGCTGCATTTAATGTTTTCAGTGGTTATTTAATGGTTAAAAAGACAATACAGACTGTCAAAGCAACACAGTATGCCCTTGCTGCCTTCTGTTGTCTGTACCATTAAAATCCATTACTGTAATCCTGAGGTTGCCAATCTACACTCATGCACAAAAAAGAAAAATAATTTTTGTGTCTTTATCTTTAATGAAACCAAATAGTTCACTGCATTTCTTTTTCTAAGAATTAGTTGCTATTCCTGTGTCTGAGAGAGAATCCTAATTTTATAAAATACTGCAGCAGCTTGTGGAAAAGCTTATTCTAAGGTGAGAAAATCTCATAGCTACACAGACAATGTGCCAGCATAGAGCTTTCAGAAAGCCCTCTGCAGGCTAGTCTCACTTGTCTAAAAGAGGACACTCAGATGGCAAGTGAATTTTAACTGTGTGGGAGAATTCAGCATGTGGATGTTGCTCAATTCTTTGAGTCCTATCTGTGCAACACAGTGTTTAAGCAATGTTTTTTAAACAGAAGGCAAAGTCTCGTTCTGAATGTTAAGCCTAATGTAAGCACTGATGAAGATAAGTAATTTCAAAGCAGACTGCAGCCACAAATACCAGAGACAGTGAGAGTGGATACTGTGTCTGTGTGTGGAAAAAAATGCTTTTATTCATATGCCATTATAAAGCTTCGATTTGGAGATTAGAATTTCTGATTCTCCAGCGCAACCAGTTAATGCAGCATGTTCACACTGTTTTATGTATCTACAACCCATAAAACATTAAAGTAATACTCCAGTTTTATTCCTCCTAATCTGATTATCTGCATCATATGGTCAATTACTATTATGCAAGGTAAACCACACTGTCATCTGTCCTGACTCACATTCACCCACAAGGTCCTTCTCTCTTTCTTAAGCAACCTTGGAATCTAAGGCTCTTTGTTGCAGTGGTTCAAGTCCTGGAGGGGTGCTGTTATCTGTGCAAAATCAGCTTCATACAATTTCTTCACTGGTGTCCCACAAGGCTCAATACTTGGTCCTCTTTACTTGACCCTCTACACCCACTCCCTTGATAATAAAACAGCTCTCTTTTCCTGAATTCCCAGAAAGTTCAAGCTGCTACACATCCCTGATAATACCCTTGCTGTGATTTTGTTGCCTTCTTCAAAAACTCACTAGTTATTCCTTCTGAAAATGCCTGAAGCCTTGGTCCTGCATGTCTCTCCTTCTGAACGATTCTAACTTTTCTCTCCAGGGAGCCAACGCAGGTGCTTGCTCAGACTGAACAACAGCTCAGACCTGGCTGGGCTTCTGGTTCTTCACACAACTGATCTAGAGTTTAGCAGTAATACTTGTTTTCAGTCCATCCATGTTCATCCATGTATCTCCTCTGCCATTTTCCCTTCATTAGCTTCCTGTAGCTGCCCCACACTAGATTGAAAACTCTGATGTTTGCCTGCAAAGCCAAAAATTGCCAAGCCCCTCCCTACATTAGCCAGGCCTTAAGTGTGACTCAGGTTGAACTACCTATTTCAGTGGATTTGAGCCTATTTTCATTAACTTAGGGATACAAGAAGGAAACAAATCCATTGCAAAATAAATTCAAGAGACTATTGAAATGGAAATGTAACTGTGGAATACCTCAGACAGTAATTAAAATATTTTTCACTGTACTTGAAAAAGAACCAAACTCAAATCACACTTATAAAGAAAATCAACACTACTGAATTTGGTCACAAAATCTTTATACAAAGCATATCATATTGTTGAACACTTCTTCACTCAAAGGCATTTATAAATCAGAATACTTTTCCAGAGGAAAGAAATTTTCTGAAAACATTATCCGTGATGTGGTGTGGGGGAGCTTTCACCAAGCTTCTGTCTGATTCCACTAGAATTGTTTTTATTGTTTCTTTGGTGTTGGATAAAATCTCATCAGGACATAATAGTCCCTTAATTCAAATGTTTATTTATAAAATTCAGCAACTGCCTATTGGTTTCTGCCAAAAACAGATCTGAGTTGGGAATTATGTTGGGAGAACATTGGAGTGCTCTTTTAAGTCTAGTCTATAGCTATATTCCATTTATCATCTGTCTTTATGGTCTCGTCACTGAGATGCGGAATTTCTGCTTAAATGAAAACTGGCTCAGATTCATTACTGTTGATGTTTCCTAGCATTTAAGACTCTTCCAGTGTGGCAGCTTTCACATCATAATTAAATGAAACATTTAGTGTTACATTAGACTTACGGCCTTATCCTTCTGTAAATCCATGTTTGGGTCAAATAAAAGTCAGAACAATGTGCCATTGCCCTTTGTTGCTCGCATCACCATATTCACTCCATATGAGGCCATGGCTCCAGGTAACCCAGGGTCAGGGATTACCATCGGATATTAGGTCACCTCATTTTAAAATATCCCCTCTGTCAGCTGTGTTTATGAAACTTGGGGCATAAGCCTTTGCAATATATCATGTCTGGTGCTAAACACTCTTTTGTTTATTGTTCAGTTTGATGTTTGCAGCCTTTTTAACTTTTTTATCACATTTACAATTTGGAAAGCATGATCTTGATGGATTCTTATATACAGCGGACATTAGTGGAATCATCAACATAGTCACCAGTCTGTGCTATGTAAGCTACATATCATTCATTACTGAAGGCTAAAACAAGAATTACTTAAAACTGCTGAGTACAAACCTTGGCTAGAACTTTGGCCTGTGCACATACACTTTTGATCAGATTGGGTCAAAGCATATTCAGTGTGTTTCCATGTCAAAGATTCCCATACTGGGCTCCTACAAGTCACAACTTATGAGTGTCTGGTCATGAAACATGCATAATGGTGACCCCACCTGACCCTCACCCCTGTCAAATGTAAACATTACCTCACTATCTACAAAGTTCTTATCTATGGCCATCCATGCATTCCTATTTTCAGGTACCATGACCCTTTACTAACCCCAGAGGCCCTGTGTGTAACTCAAGCCAGCACTGACTGAATGAACTGCACAGTGCTTCAAAGAACACAAAAGGGCAAAGGTGAAACTTCTGATTTCACGCACTAATTTTGAGTGTTGTTGGCTGATTAGACAAGGATTCGGACAGAAACAAGGCCAAGATGTAGCTTTAGTCTAGAAGATGTAGCTTCAGTATAAATAGTGCCTTTTTTACCTTTGGGATGTATGATGAAAGCTGTACAGTGTTGATACCTACAAAGCATTTCAGCTTACCTACCAAGACACAGAATTAAGAAGAAAAGTGTCCTAGTTTCGCTCTGAAATTTAGTGTTAGTTAAAGACAATATGCCATTGCTCTATTGAAAGGCTTAATGAGATGCTATTTCTGTACCACAGGCACTGACTCATCAGAGTACAAGTTGCAGTCCAACTCTGGCGCCCTCTTGGTGGAGAGGAATGTGCCTCAGGAGAGGTCAGAAAATAGCTTAACAAGAATATGCAAAATCCCTCTATGAGATAAAATCAGGATCAAGGAGCCAATCTAGAATTTGCTTTATAGCGCTGCCCAGAGTTGAAGCTCTCTCACCCAGGCACACCCTCTCCACTTCCTGTAGGCCAGCTACCCTCCTTGGAGACCATTGCCCAGGCTGATCGCTTAAAACTGGCTCAGACAATTACAGCAAAGAGAAGCCGCCAGGCAGCTACCAGCCTAATGAGCCTTCTTCAAAGTCATTCTAACCTTGCAATACCATAATCCTCTCTGCAATAAACAGTCTCTTAAGACATTAAAGTAAGTGTGCTGAATGCCTGCAGCTTAAAGGGAATCCACACTACCTCAATGCCATGATAGAACTAAAGCCAGCTGAGGATCTCTGTCCAGATGTGTCATGGTTACCAGGTACCACAGTTACAACAGTTCTGCCAAGACACTAAAACTCCAAAGGCCTGTAAGTGGACCCACAGCTCAGTTTACACTCATATCTATTTAATTTGCATACCCTATATATTTAAAAGTTTATAGACCCATACCCACACAGTGGTTCTCCTGATCAGGTAGTAACGGGGAGTTTGCCATTACCCACCCTGATCTTTTTGTTGTCAGAATTTGATTGCATTCAGACACAAGAGCACTGGGCACTGATGTTGGATGATTTGTTCTGGATCACAAACACCAACTCATTCAAAAGGTATTAGAGGGAGCTTCATCACTTCAGAGAATACAGTTCCACCACTCCATAGCCCACTGCTTGAAGGCTTTACTCTGGCCAATGTTTGGCATTGGGCATGTGCAGCTGCAAAGCTGTTTGTGCAAGCAGTTAAACATCTGTGTCAGTAATGTGTGCACCTTAAAGTGGATAAGGGCACTAATGAAAAGAGGTGTCTCATTACTTTTTGGCATATAATGTATTAGCCTAGAGTAGTAGTTACTGATGAAATCTCTGTCTACCTGCATAATATGACTGGCAATATTTCTGATGCTTTTACATGTCTTTAGAAAAGAACAGAAAACCTGATACTATTATAACACTAGTAACAGAAGCCAGAAGAAAGATGCATAAGATCACAATTTATTTTGGCATAATTACCCTCTGGTTCAAGGGGTTGAATTTGAAAGAGTGTGTTTTAGGTACCTGCAGTCTGGAGAGAGGTAACATGCTGATTTATAGTTTTACACTGGGATGAGGCTGCTTACCCGGCCTGGGCACTACTGAGGTTCCCTTGAGCAAGGTACCGTCCCACTACACTGCTCCCCGGGCGCTGTTGGTAGC
>JBBPDA010000126.1:12193223-12203611 GCA_037974385.1 Arnoldichthys spilopterus
TGATGGGTTAAATGCAGAGGTCACATTTCGTTGTGGTGCTTGAGTGTGTTCACAATGACAAAGAGTCACTTTCAATTATTCATGTGCTTCTGCTGAAAGGCTGCTGAGAAAGTACGTACATGGATAAGCATACTTTTAATCTTTTGTCCGAGAAATATTTTAGTATTAGGCAGCAGATCCAGTTTCTACAGTTAAAATGAATGTGACCGTGATGATGATGTTCAAGACTGAAGCATGTATAAGCAGTAGGCCTATACCTTTATACTGCGGAAATCAGAGTAGATGCATGCACGCAAGAAGGCTGAAAACATCAAATTCACAACACACGCGTCCACTGTAGAGACATGTAATAGATTCCGTGTCATATGATTCCCATGAGTGAACAATCTTGTGCGAACTCTGTAGAAGCATGCACAGTATGACACTGTTTTCTGTCTCTCTGTTGGAAAAACGCTCAGAACACACACACAAGTGTTTCCACTTAAGTGAATACCAGAATCCACTTACCTTAAGCCAATAAAGTCAATAATCCTGTAGAAATACAACAAAAGTGCACTCAATCAGCATCCTGTACGATCACACACAGAGAGAGAGAGAGAGAGATCATATTTATAGCTCTCCTGTTTCTCCTCAAAAGGGTGAAATTAAAGTGTGGAGGAACTGCGCTGTTTTGACAAAAAGCACTGTTCATAAATAAATCATGTCTTGGTAGTATATTGCCAACACTGAGGTATCATTTTTTAAATTTTGTCTGCACTATTGAATTCTTTTGTGTTGCAGCAGTTACTAATATTTGGAGCTATAAGAATTGGCACCGGAATAAAAGCTGAGTTCTTAAGAAGTGTGTGCTGGTCAATGAAATAATGCTGTAATATATTGCAGACATTTGGCTGTGCACCTTTTTCAGGAGCATATGATAACCCATGTTAAAACCAGCCATCCATCACCACTGCCAACCATCCTAACGAAAGGGATACACTATATATTCCATGTCGTGTTTTGACACCAGTGGACAACGAAATAAGATACAGTCGTATAAGATACTCTCAAGGCTGTGCAGTCTCTGCCCAAGAAAACATGACTATGTGGCACTGGAGCTGTAACACACATTACCATTTCAGCACTGCTCGGCTGTTGTGTCGTTGTTTTTCAAATCTTTTATTCAGAACGAATGTATTGATGGTTTTTTCCTCTGTGTATGTGAAAAATTAGAGGAGAATTACGGATCCTAGGAATACAACACTATAACTCAGCTAAACCTAAAGCGTCTCTTTAGGTTTTTATTACTCCCATACACAACCATTGCTGTAATTACATAACTCATACAGGCTGAGTGTGTAGTGTGTTGCTAACTAAAGACCTATATTTATCTTATTGTGATTTATAACCCAGCGTATAAATATGTTTATACCTGACGGGTGTGAGGGGAAGGATTAGCAGTAGGCATGACTAACAGGCAATTAAATATTTATACAGTCGTTCGTAGAGGCAAACAAAGCTGGTTTAGGGGTCAGGAAGGCCTGCCGTAAACGTGTTTTGAGGAGATGAGTGCTCATAGATCTGAGTGCTTGCCCTCAGGCCAGAATAGCACCTCTTTTAAAGATCAGACTCTTGTGGCTGAAAGGGGGCCCTTATGGCGTGTAAATAGAGGCCAGGCCCCACAGTGCAGCAGCAGAAAAATAATCCTCACTCTCCTCTGGGGGGGCTGGTGTGGGTGATCCCATTGCTTTTGAGATTTTGGGGAGGGATTAAGAGTTTAACTCGGGCTGGTCCAGGAAGAGGGTGCCCTGAGCGGAGGGAAAACCCTGAGGGAGAGAGAACAGAGCAGCAGCCTGTCCCCTCTCTGCTGGGTCCTGCCCCAGTGCTTTGTGTGTTGGGTTGAGGGCCAGCTGTCACGGTCCCCTCTCTTACAGAGGCAATGGCAGAATCATGCGGGACGCGTCTGCTCAGTCTGTTTAGAGAGCGTACTCTCACTGTGAGCGCAACGGGAGGTCAGAGCTGGAGGACGTGCAAAAGTAGGGTTGTTTTGCAGCCCATGTGTTTCAGCAAGTGTTAGCAATATAAAATTTCACAGTCAAGTCAATCATCTTATTCTGTAATATTCAGTAATTTAACCTTTTATCATCCAGTGATTATTAGGGAGTTTAGTGAATTATTATTAGAATTTATACTAAAAATATACTAGAAATTTTGGGCCCTGTGAATAAAAAGGACTACTGGGGGCCCATTATTTTTTAGATAGTGTTCTCTGAGGGCCCCATGTCAGTGCTGGGTCTTTGTAATTGTCCTAACTGAAATAGTGCAATAATGAAAGTGACTATTTGTCACTGTGAACACACTCAAGCACAACAACAAAATGTGACCTCTGCATTTAACCCATCACACGTGGAGCAACGGGCAGCTATCAACAGCACCTGGGGAGCAGTGTAGCACAAAGGTACCTTGCTTAAAGGTACCTCAGTGGTGCCCAGGCCGGGACTTGAACCTGCAACCTTCAGTTCAAAAGAGCAATAACTACTAGGCCACAACTGCCCACTTGTGATGGCCCTGACTTTAAGCAGTTACAGTGGCAGGAATGGCTAAGGTTAAGCAACCTAATTCTACTATTTAGATGTGTCTGTGTGTAATTAGAATTTGATAGATAATAACCCTTCCAACAACATTCGTTGAATTCAGTGCAATGTTTTTCAAAGATTTAGTCTTTTCTTCCAGTTTTGCCTAAGGATATATGATCATGTGTGTAAAGACAGTGAATCACTATATACCGCTGTTGTAATAGAGCGGTTGCTTAATGACCTTGGTTTCTGCAGCTATGGCATTCTGGTCTTTCTTCAGTGGTCGAAATCTAGAGTAAGTTATAAGAAAGGAACTGAAGTGTGGAGCTGCCCACAGTTAGGACTAACAGAAAACTGTTATGAATTTCATAGGTACTTTGAAAATTATCTGTAGTGATGTAAAACACAGGCCCATATACAGGGCCTTAGTGTTTAAGGGGTTAACAGATTCCAAGTGAATGCCTTGCTATCTTTCACTTAGTTTAATGATAAGTTATTAAATTGGTAATGTGATTATATTTACATAAATATAAGTATATTCATATTCCTCATGGATAAACGAGATAATACTATTGTTCATCTGTTAAGATCTGTTTCCATGTATGAGCAGTGCAGCTGAGCCACTCAAAAGCCTGTTATTGTGTCTGACTGAAATATCCACACAGCCTGATAAACTGATCTGAGCTGGTTAATCTGACACAGTAAGCACTTGAGAGGGCAAATCGGCCTCAAATGACTTGATCAGAGAGCATAATCCTCCTATGAGTTACAGCTACGAAACAGACTTTCATTAATCACTTATTTTCTGGCAGCCCACCAGGCACTGAAAAGCTCTGGATCAAATCCAGCTCTCTCATGAGTGAAGCTGTACACCTGCATGGTTTTGGGAGGAATGACGGAGGCCTTGCTGGTCTGGGGCCTTCATGGCTGCTGGGTGGTCTGCACACCTGACTCTGCTTGCTGGGGATAGTCACAGCAGCTGCTGTTCAAAAACAAAATCCATATTCACAAGTCAATGACATATTTTCACACAAGTCAAGAAGGCTTGTGTGTGTGGAGGGTGGGGGATGGGGGTGGTTTGGCAGTGTCATCCTCTGGCCTTGAAAATGATACTTAAAGGAATAGGAAAGAAAAGATATGGCCTCTGAGACTGTATCAACAATCAAATACGCAATGCTTGATCAATGAACCGGTGAATAGCCTTTCGTGTTATCACGCTAGTGTCAAAAATTGCACTGGAATGCTTTTATACTACAGATGTGCCAAGAGATTGTGATGATTTGGCACAGCTGTTGTTCATTTAGTGGTGGATTGATGTTACGGGATGTCTGGGAGGTCCACCGTTTTGCTGCAGTTTGCAAAACGTGCCTAAACAAGGACATAAATTATAATTCATTGCATTTGGCTCATAGAGTCATTGACAATCAGAAAGTATGAAACCAAGATCCAGAGAAAAGCCTGAGATCATGAGCCAGTCATCATTAAGCAGACTCAATGAAGAAATCTTAGGGTGAGTTCCAAGGCAAATGAAATTACTCTTAGTTGATATGCTTACAACTGGTGTAATCATCCATGAGCATTCACATTTTGAAGTCATCCATGAGATGTTCTGATTTGAGTGAAGAACATTCATGACCTATTGTAAAACTAGCTATATATCCATCCCCAGCCATTTCTGATATGATGTTAACCTAATGTTGCAATGCGTAGACGAATGATGTCAGTTCAGCACAGATTGAATCACTTTTTTACTACTCTGTCCACTCACAGACCTCATCATCTTCATACAGCCTGAAAATTTGTTACAGCTGGAGTGTGAATTATACAATAACATCTTCCCCCATAGTGACTGAACAGGGATCCCAGCTACATAATGTAAGACAAGAACATGCTTCAGTAAAATCTGCCATTCCTTAGGTTTTCTAGGTACAATTGCTACAATTGAGCTGGATCTTTTAGCAAGACTTTATTATTTTCTCTTCACAGTAAATGGGTGTGTACTGATGGAGACAACCCAAAGACAGTGTTAATAGTGTAGTACACTCACTGTAGGAGTGTTTGAGTGTTTTGTGTTAAAATATAGAGGAATATATATGATACAAATGTACATCTTGGTGTGTATGTAGACACTGATGGGGTGCTGAGAGGGCCACCTGTTTTTCTGATCTCACCCCAAGGTTTCAGGCTCCACTGAAGTCCACACCCAGTCCTGACCTGGAAGTGAGATGTGCTGTCAACGACTTCTGAGATGGACGGATTCCATCCTTTCATCCTGTAAGAAGGAATGAACTGAGATTCCCGTCAGTCCTCCCTCCCTCTATCTTTCTTCTGATGTGCTCCAAAAGGCCTGCAGTCTTCACTGAGTGATGTTGGATTGTGCTTTTAGATATACGTTCTGGCAGAGTAGCCTATAATTTATTGGAAGCATGCGTATACAGACCTTCATTAAGGAGCTTTTTTGTCATTTGAGAGTTTCAGTTTATAAAGAGAGAAAAATAAAAGCCACAATTATTTAAAAAGTAGAATATAAAGGATAACGTTATTACACTTTGTTCTCAAAGCCTATTCATGCAGTTACTCAAGCAATAGTACTCCTATCGCTTTCTGGAAAAATGTCTAGTGAATCAAATGATGTAAATACTGATCAGACTGACTGCTTTCATTTCCACAGTGCTTTCAGATCCAGGCACCGTTTCTTCACAGTTACAGTAAAGCCACGAGAGGCTGTGCATTAGGGCTTTTAATGGGTGTTGTTAGACAAGATGTGAATCTGAGTCCCTAGTCACTATTACACAAGGCCTCAAATGGTGTATTGCATTATTACATGGCAACAATACACAATGTTGTGGCTGTCGGACCAAAACTTTATATGTCCTTTTTTGTCATTGTTTACATTTTTGCAGAATTTAATAACAACTGCTGACATTTACATAATATTTAGAAATTATTCTAAATTTTACAAAAAAACATGACTATGAAGTTGTGCTTGTCTAGTAAAGTTGGCATTTGGGAAATAGAAGGGTTTTTTTTCTGACTTCTGATAAAACACATTATGTTCAATAACAACAGACTGGAGTTGGCAAGAATGCTCAGCGATTATTCTGTGAACAGCTCAAAGGTTTATAATTTACACAGAACTCACTTGATGATGCTCCTGTGTGTATATCAGCCAATGTATATCGGTTGCTGAAGAAAGCGAGAGACCAAGACATTATCATCCCTGTTATTTAATGTTCTCAACCTCTTTTAGTCCTTAAAATCAGAACTGTCAAAACACACAAGTACTGGCATCTGTAAAATAGATGTCTGAGGACCACCCCACTGCCCTCTTTTTCCTCCTGCTAGAAACAGTGTGAGTGTTTTCCATTTGTTTCTGTGGATCAGATATCCCTGGGTCTGCTCTCAGAAACACACAGTGTCCTTATAAGGCCAAAGACTGGAGACCAGAGCCCAACATTCATCGTGTCTTATCCAGTGGCTTTATTTACATATTGCCTGTGTGTGTCTCTGTGCCTCTATGTGTCGCCAGCAGCATGGAAAAAACCCCCATCTGACTTGTCTGATATTCTCAAAAGGCTGCTTTTCTGCTTTCGTCACAATCTTTACAGTGCCTATAATATCTCATTTTGTAGACAGAATGTCTTTAGCAAGATAAAGATTACATTAAAGTCCCTGTTTTGCCATTTAAGGGCTCTCTCAGTACACAGTGTAATGTACTAGCACAGTGTGTTAGACTTGGGGTGAACTCACGTCTATAGTGTTCTAGATTCTCACTTATCATCTACCGGATCCAAGCTGAGGAAGAGTAATGAACAGAATTTACTTGGTAAAAAAACCCCTGCGTCATTTTTCATCAACACAGTTTTGCCCTTCACTTTATTTACTCTTGAGAGTAATCTGGGTGTGATATGATCACAGGCAAATGATTCTGAATCCATTTCAATTCATTTCAAATTCAGTTCAATCGCTTTGTGTCCAGTAACGTTCAGAGGGCTTGCTTCTCATCAAAGAGGGTCTTGTGTGTACTTTACTGTCACTTTCTCCCTGCACAGTGAAATATGTATTTAACGGTCATAAAGTTGTTAACCTGGAGATTGAAAGTTAATCACACTGGAAGAGGTAATGTGCCTTTTTTCCCCTATAGCCATGTGACCGCTTGTGTAAACATTTATTCAGAAGCTCGTCTGGCTGAACAGTGGCCTTATTCAGACCTGGACTAACTAGACAGCTTGGTCTTTGCAAATGCCGCTTTACTTTTATTTATTTATGTATGTTGTATTTATTTTATGTATAAAAATCTTTCACAAGATCACTACTTCATTCAGAAGGATACATTTAATTTTAGCATTAGTTCATTTTCGCTTGGCCTGATATTTTACATATCTTGCCTGCTCAGTTACCTACAATTTTCTGAGCAATCCTGAGCTATAACAGTCTTAAAATAAACACATCTGACCTAAAATAGGTCAATAACATATACATGTATACAAGCACAGAGCCGTATGGATGGAACTGCAACAAACAATTCCAAACCCACTTACTGTGACTGAGAGCTGAGCCTGATGATTTCATTAGTGCCAGCCTAAAGTGTCTGTCTCCCCAGTAGCTGCACATTTGCTTGGCTATAATTGTCACAAGTCACAGTCTCACCCTAGTCAATTAGGGTGATGTATAGTTTCATGTCTGAATGAGGGGCAGTTTTTGAGGAAACACACATCCATCAGCCTAACAACCTGGCCATTAGCGCCTTGACAGAATTCTCACTAACCAAGACGTCTCATGGGTCAAGCCTAAAGAAGAACCTAAAGGATCATTGTGTTTGGTTTGGATGTGTTAAACTAAAGGCTCATTATTCAGTTATAAATCTAAAGGCGGATTATTCAGTATGTGTATAAGGATTCAGTAACTACACTGAAACGAATATGTACTAATATGTTATCTGAGCTAATTATGAGGAATTGGAGAGTGAACTCACATATAGAGTTTAAGGGATTAAGATAAGCAGTGTAAACTTGGACTGTTATCAGTTACATAAAAAGCAGGACTGTCTAACAGTAATTTCAGTTCAGTGTGTGCATACACTGTAAAATGACTGCTGAATAAATAAGTGTCTGTGTGGCCTTAATACTCATGTTCACTGCACTTCAAATAATAAATTAAAAGAAGGTACAACACAGATTATTGTTCTGTTAACCAACTATTAGCACGTCTGATAACTTCAAATATTAAGGCAAGATAAGCATAAATATTATATATATAAAACATGTGTTTAAATGTGTTTTTTTAAATAAAGGTGTAATTGTAAAAAACATTTGACCTTAAAACAGTTCAGTTTATTTGGCTTATTCCCCCTCCTTCTTATTTTCTTTTGCTATTTTTGTTAGTGGTGACCTCACTTCCTTCTGAAGGACTGCCAGTCTCTCACACACTCATAGTACTTGTACAGAGCCTTCCAACTTCAACAGCACTGCACTGGATCTGTGGTGGTAATGTCCCTGGAGCTGAGAAAATAAGTGTATGTGTGTGTATGTATGCGTGTATGTGTGTGTAGTACTACAGAGCAGTGTGCTTTAGCCTGCTGGCCTGCTTTAGATAACTGTAACGTAACCTAAATTAAACAAAAGCAGCCTCTGGATTAAATCATCCAGGCTCTGTTCAAAAGCAGGTGGGCGAGAAAAATATGCATCTTCATTCGAGGCCAAATTTCAAAGTGTTTGAAATCCCCCAAATATTTAACGCAGAGAAATGTGTCAGATATATTCATAAAAATAAAGACTTCCTGAAAGATTTGATTCTAGGAAAATAAATTGTGTTCTGCGGTTAAGGACCTTTATGAGGTTCTTGACACTTGCATCTCCTATTTCTTTAAAAATTGTACATGTAAAAAGTTCTTTATGGGAAAAAATCCTCTTCTTGTGCATCAGCCTTTCAGCACCTTTGTCTGTGAGAGTTTTTATACTGTACACATGATGTACAGCAATTTACCTTTGCTGTTAATTAAGGATCTGTGTCTCGACCATTGAGTGACGTGGATTTTGGTGGGAGATGCTGGCTGTAGATCAGCAGTGAAGAGTAAAATCCTCTTACTGTGCACCGCACTCTAAACCTGCATCAGCAAAGGTCACTCACTGGCAGCTGTGCAGAGACAGATAATGAGCGAGCGGGGTAAAATCGAGCACAATCAGATTAGAGTGTGTTTCGAGCATGATACCCTCCAAACACACACACACATACATGCACAAACAGGCACATGCAAATACTCTCTCACAAGCACATACACAGAACCAGTGTATGCAGCGCTATAAGGTGCCCAAATGGTCCTTGTCTTCACTATAAGCAGAAACATAGTAACTGTTATAGACTGGAGGGGCATTTGTGATATGTGGAGATACAAAAAGGTTCTTCATCATTTGAAAAAACTAGTTGTGGCAACTTTAGTGAACACAAGAATCATGAGGTTTAATCACCTCTCTCTCTCTCTGACTGACTGTACAATTTAGGAGGAAGGTTACTGCAAAGTTATGTTATAAAAATATGGAAAATGTGCATGTTGAGTTAATTTGGCTGCTGTCAAATCTGTAACACGCAAGAAAACAGAAAAAATTAACTAATTGAATATAAACACACTACAATATTTAGACTTTTCAACTTCTTAAAAGGTGTTTTTGTTGCCACTCAGCTGAAATCCCCTTTACTCTGGCCCCACTCCATAATTTTAATGCCTCCCTTGATGACATTCAGTCGGTCAGAAGTGGCCTGGTTGATGCTGAATATGAGAGGCTGTTTCTTGGCGCGGGTTATAGCTGGTAAAGCATGCCGTGGTGCCCCAGGGGTGACTGGGTAATTACTTCAGAGTCATGAAGGGCAAATGGAATGTTTACTCTACCCTGGGGTCAGCACGGTGACGGGCACGCTCTCCGAAGCCCAACAGGATTTGCATTGGGCCCACTTTGTTTTGGTTGTCGACTTTTAAAAGCCAATTACCCTCTCACTGAGGCACGTTTACATGCAGCGGTTGCTGCAGATTTACAATGTATTTGTTACATTTCATCCGGCAAAGGTGCAGAACAGCTTCATCTCAGTCTGAGTCTCAGGGCCTTCACTGATGTGAAATTCACTGATGTTAAATGTTCAATATTTATAATATTTCAGTGTTACAGTCCTGTTGAAACCAACTTTCATACCTTATGTTCACTAAGTGAAGTAAAATACTGATTTAGATAAAAGCAACGAGCATAATTTAATTTCTGTGAACTATACAGTGATGTATAGCTACATGTATTTAAGTTATTGGGCTTGTGGGGCAGCTGCTCTTAAAACTTGCACTGGGGTGACTGGTCAAAGTTTTTGTAGATAACCATCTCTCATACGAGAGCTTTTTACAGCTGAAATGAGCACTGTCCCAGTATGACTTGCATCCCTTTTCTGAGTGTTGAAATGATACTGTTCCTACAGCTGCTTTACTTGGCAATCAGTAAGATACTAGTTCCAAAATAAAGTCTATGGATTTTTAATCTCACTTTCTGCTGTTGCCTCTCCAAACAGATTTATCAGAGTACTGTGAAAGTTTTACTAGCATAAATTCAACTGGATGTTGTGTGGTGTTACCATTGTTGGGAAAGTTCCTTTGAAAGCATAGCTCTGCAAGCTAACAACTACATCATACTGGGAGATGAACTACAGCAAAGTGACCCTAGGAAGAAATGTAGTTTGGCAAACCAAAGCTGCTTTTATAAAATGCAAAATGAAATGCATCTGGTTTAAAAGTATAACAAAAAACTATATATAAAAAGGTTGTGTGGGGGGGGGGGGGGGGGGGGGGGGGGGGAGAGG
>JBBPDA010000126.1:12206333-12224174 GCA_037974385.1 Arnoldichthys spilopterus
TTCCTTGTGTAGAGGAGCCATGATGACTTTAGATCAGGTCTTTGGCAGAAAGGGGTGTTCATATGGACTCCTCAGCAAGACCGAGTGGGTTTAAAGCCGCGAAACTTCGATGTTTTTTTCTTGTGATAATGGGCTCATGTGGTATATATATATGTATATATATAAACAATTATTTTGGCGGGCTGGGATGCACTAAGCAAGCTTTTAGATTGGTTAAGCTTTTCAGAGCAGGACTAAAGGCCTTACATGTCACATTACTCTCCAACATAATAAGGAAGTAACAAAGGAATCAACTAATCACAATTACTATGGTAGGACCAGTTTCAAGAGGGAAAGTGTCAGTTTAGGCAGGCTGACTAGAGGAATTAAATTATATATTTTAAATATAACATTTTAAAAATGTAATAAATAACATAAACAGGAGATGTTTATTGTATCTAGCTAGTAAAGTTTATAAAAAGTTACATGATGGATTCAGACAGGACTAAAATCACAGAACTGCTCTGGTAATAATTACATTACCACAGCATCATGAGTGTTGACACTATGAGCTCGGCCTGCCTGGATGACTCATGCGGCAGCTCATCTCTGTGGGATGATGTATGGTTCTGGAGCATTCCCTCCATAGGGGCTGCGTGTGTGGGACAGAGAAAGGGCCACACATTGCCATGCTGGCGTAGAGATGCTGATCAGGAGGGCAGGAGTCACGCTCCGAACACAACGTTCAGAGGTCCACGCAAAGAATGGTTAGAAAGGCACTGCTAGGGCACAGTTCACACACTACACTCACAGACCCATTATAACCACATCTACACCTGTGACTAACAGTGCACAAGACTGTCCTTTCTACCGCCCTCTGTCACATGTTCTGATTAGTGAATTTAAAATCAGGAGACACTTGAGGCAAACAGCTTTTTCAATATGTAGTATTTCATTCCAGCATGTGCACTATGGGCATGACTGTGGCCAGTGTCCTGTGCCCAGAAATTCAGATTTTCCCTTTTACGATATTTATTTTACTTTCATTACAGGACTTGATGCTTCCTGCGCTCCAGTACAGTCATGTTATAAGGTTATAATTTGGCTTGGCTGTGTTTGGAGTGATACTGTAGCCGGACAGGTCTCCGGCTCAAATATATCAGACCTGTCTCAAACACAAATAAACTCAAACAAGCAAAGGACCAAAAGGTGTGTTCAATTAACAGTATTTGCTTGCTTTCACTGATCCAGCTATTGCATTAGTGCCGGACTCATACTGCTCCAAACAGAGGACATATTTTTGGCCATCTAAGTGCATAAAAGCTCAAAGGCCAGGGTATCAAATGAACAGGCTTCATCCAGGTGTGTGTATGTGTATGAGAAAGAAGCAAGGGAGAGAGAGAGAGAGAGAGAGAGAGAGAGAGAGAGAGAGAGAGAGAGAGAGAGAGAGAGAGAGAGAGAGAGAGAGAGAATCTTTTTTCTATGGAATACCTCTGCTTGGGAAAACACTTTTTTCCATGCATGTAGTGGAAGAGGGGGGAATGAAAACAACATGGAATGAATAGGGTGCTTTAGAGACTTGGATGAGGTGAGCAGAGCCAGAGGCTAGGTCTAATCCACAGTGCCTCAAGAACTCTGTCCCTGCATACACACACACACACACACACTCAGGTTTGTATTGCTGTTCTTTTGAGTACATTGACTTCTGTAATACCGCATTTCACCAACACCAACACTCTAACCTCAGTAACCAAAAGACAATCTTTCTGCTCTTTCAGTTTTTCCCCCCAAAAAGTTGAATTTGTGGAGAAACAAAGTGAAACCAGCAAAATGTCACCAGTTTTACAGATTTTCCTGTATTTCTAACATTACGAAGACATTTGTTCCTCACAAAGAGTTAAATACATGTGCATACACACACACACACACACACACACACACACACACACTGGGATATTGCCCCAAGTATATGCAAACCAGAATGAAACGCAGTCATCAATCTGATTAAGCGTTATTACACATTTCCATAACAGATGAAGCTTCCTGTGAAATCAGTGAGTGATTGTGAGGACAATACTTCCTAACATATTCATTCACACACTCTTTTACTAAACCTGACTGTTATTGGAATGCTCGATCATCCCCCAGAGGGTCCAGCCAGTTCTCATGAGGGTCTGTTCGGAGAAGAGTGTTAATGTAAATGTAAGCTGACACGGCTCATTGCAGCCAGTGAGGGTGCAGTTCATAAAGCTTCTCTCGGACTGGGAGGAAAACTGCAGCCGCGCTCCGCTCTGACCTAAATACATGGCCGCACCTACGCATGCTGGAAACAGGAGCTCCTCGAAGCGCATTTCTGCAGAACATACACTCTGAGTGGAACCATATGAGTCTGCCTCTCTATGCAGTAAGAGCACAAGAGTGCACTTGAGACTCTCTCTCACACACACACATATACACATACACACCGAATAAAAGACAACAGACCAAATGGTTGGAATATGCAGTTCTACAATTTGGGAGTAAATGAAGGTTTCTTCATTTAGATGCACTTTTATCTTAAACCCCATCAGCACACATGCCATTTCCACCACACTTCTCTACTGGCAAAAGACAGGAGAGTGGTGGACATGCCATATGTGCTGATGGGGTTTAAGATACAAGTGCATCTAAATGAAGAAACCTTGGGGAAATGACAATTGTACAGTATTTTATGAAATAGCTTGACATTAGCTCTAATTTGGCAGCTAGCATATGATGCAGCAAAATACACATATTTAATTAAAATCTTTAAAAAAACATTTTACAAACTTTCAAAATCCTACAATCCTCCATGAAGGTGCAGCACATATTTGAAATGATGGCGATAGTGTGGGAAACCTCAGCATGTTGAAAGGTGTCTGAAGTTTGTTTCTTTAGTTCTGCACTGAGCTAAGTGGCTAATGTAGCTCATTGGTTTTTGAGCTAAAGGGACATGTGCTGCATCAAGAAATCAGGAAATAAATAATAATAATGACATCGACTGAAGCTAAATCTGAAGTACATGTGTATAGTCATGGAACTGATTTATTATATTTCTTATTTATTTCATTAGAATTTGTTAGAATGCAGAAATGTACCTGTAATTTGACTCACAATGTCAAACTGCTAAAAAAGGGCTTAAAAAGGCATAAAAATACATATCAAATGGTCTTAGCCAGTGTTAACATTGTTCAACACTCTCAGTCATTTCCAATACTGACAGACAGTATTTTATATAAGATTTTTGTCCCTTTTCAAAGAAATTTGTTGCTATTTGTTTTATTGACTGTGTTTATAAATTAAACCCTCAACTCAATTATGTCTTCGTTGTCTAGCGTTTTCTAAATAATGTTAAATAAGAACAAAAATGTATAAAGTTCAACTTATTATTTAACTCTGTAAATGAACACCATTAGATAGATAGAGAGAAAGATAGATAGTATTTAAAAACTGAAGATCTGAAACATGCTTTGGCCCACTCTCATGATTCAGGTAGCTAACATGCAAAGGAAGCCTCTACCAACTACCATCATGCAAATTGCATGGCTAAATCACTGGCTGTTTCTCTGAGTAATCTCAGGTGCACTTATCTCACTTCTAACATTTAATAACAACAATATAACATATTGTTGCTTAAAAAATCCAAGCAGCTAAATTGTTTCATAGGGATCTCTGTATCTATGTTTAGGACAAAAATCAGGTGATGTTTTAGGTCATATTTATGCAGAACACATTTTAAGTTGAAGTAAACAAAAATGGTGTCAAATTGACAACATTTCTAAAGTTTTTTTTATTTATGCTTTTCCTTAGAGGGACAATACCATGCATAATAGCATGCTGTGTATCCAGAAAAAAACTGATAAAAATAAATTAAAACAACAAACAAAGTTCCTCTCTTATCTTCTTCTCTGCTGTGACCTCGCTAGCTCAGCTGTGCTTTCAAAGATGTTTTATACTGCAGAGACCTGTGGGTGACATGATCACACACTGAGTTTCTCTGTTATGACATATTGCTCATTTGAAAGTAGGTGTGCTGCACCTTTGCTTTGTGGTATTTTAATATGACATATAAGCCTCAGTGTGGAGAGAGATTATGTTTTCGGCTCGCTCCGCAGCCTGGTGCGCTGTTTACATACTTGTGAAGTCATTGACAGATTGCTGTCAGAAGATATGGGAATCTGAAGCCACTATGCTGGCATGGCTGCTGCATGCCCTGAGGGATCAGGCCTACATGCTTCTGTGAAACCCTGAAATGCCTGACCATCCCCTAGAGGCTCCAAAGGCGTCAGTGTCGACAGGAGAGGGGTTTCAGATGTAAAACTGCAGTGTTATTAAAGAACAGCATTCAGTCTGCTGCAATACTCTGTCCACAATATATCTACTACCACAAAAACATAAAATATACTACTTAATACTTTTACTATACTGCATAATACTACAATATACAGTATTGTGCAAATGTCTTGAGATGGTCAGTAAAGGCTGTTTCTCTGGGCATTGAGTGTTTCTGTTTTCACAAAAACGCTAATATTAGGATAAATACAAATAACAGTAAACAGTGATTTTATGTGTCCGTGTGTTGGTTTGATCATTGCCAGAGCTCTCGTCTCCTAGTGGACGCCCAGTATTACTGTAGTTTCCATCAAATCGCTGGTTTGGTCAGTCACACATCCATGCAATCACTGGAGGGTTGGAGGAGGAACCTGGAGCCAAACCTGTTCTTCTAACCAGCTCACAAACTATTGACTACTGTTTACAAACAAAGCAAATTTTCCTTCTTAATGCTCACTTGTGTTTTTGCTGCAGAAAAAAACTCACTGCTCAGATAAATGGCTTTAAACTGTTAACAGAGGTGCCTAAGACTTTTGCTTATAACTGTATACTAGTGTTCTTTTAATACCTTCTGATAACTTCAACTGCACTTTATGCTGTAGATGATTTCATGACAATTGGACCAATAGAAATGATACAAATGAAATTAAATCTTGTTGCATATACTGACAGTTAAAAATGTTGGTTAGATTTCAGGCGTATGAGGTTTTTTTAATGTTAAAATGTTATATAATATCTACTACCAAAATAATACTAAAATGACCACATTTAAGTGACCAGGCCCCCTTTTCCCTTTTCCACACACATATAATAGACACACTCATAATGCTAGATATACTGAAGCATACAAAGACAAAACTGTTCAGCTGAATTGCTCTATCTCAGTCCGGTGTGTCTCCTCTTTCATTCTGCCTGTCTTGGTGGATTTGTTCAAGTTTAAACACACGTACAATCACGTGCACACATGTGCATGCCTCAGTGCTTCGGGGACACTGCTGTCTATAGGCCTTCATGACACAGCTCTGCATGGAAAAGCTCTTCATCATTACTCATAGGTGACATTCAATTTGTCATCGTCACATTCCCATCCATGTAGTAATACCCACATCCGCCCCTATTCAGATGCTGCAGATTTGACCTCAGGGGGTTTGTTGTTTTTAGCATATGAGAGCCTCCTGCTCTCTGCGAGGAGCTGTGATAAGCCATTTGGTCATATATGCTTTGCCTGTGTTTTGTGATGCCGCGGCATATGTTTCTCTGTTTACTTTCCGTTTTCCTCAAAGAAATGGGTGTCAACATAAACATCATGGTTTTAATTGTGTTCTCGACAGCATTCAGTTTTTATACCACAACTGATGTAGAATGGAAAGACATCTACAGATCCATTACCATAAATGTAATAACAAACCCTGATGCTTTATTTAAATACAATTGAAATGTTGAAAGAAGCTCCCAGGAAGCTCAGCTTAGTTTTGCTGCTGTTGAGATGATTCCAGTTCAAAGAACTGATTCTGTTATTGTTTACACAACTAACACCTGAGGTTCACACTTATGTTTCCCTAAATAACTTTTTAAAGCTTTGTGATTCTACTTTTTTGCACCATTTGATAACACCAAGTTTCATAAGAAATAGTTTAAAAGTGCTTGGCTTAAAGGTTTTAAAACCAGGTCTTTGGAGAGATCCCACAGAAGAACATCTTATTTATATCCTTATGAAATTTATATTTTTTATATTTTGCATATACTTATGGAAGTAGTGTTTTTTAAATTTGGGGGCTTTACTCCATGAAAGGCCTTATGAGGTGCAAGGTTTTTAATTTTGTAAGTGTTTTAAGTCTGTTTTGATCATCTAAAAATGTGGTACCTGTTAAAAATAGTAGGTAAACATAATTCAATCTGAATATATGTGCCACCTAGTTATAATTCATGGCCTACAGCATATGAAAGGGTCCAAGTATGAGAAGAACAGCGATGATCTAGAAAGCTATCAAAATGGACAAAGGTCATATTATCACGTCATTTTCACCCTTTTCCCATCATGCAGATTGATTAGTTAAAAACAACAACTAAAGTTACTTTATTAGGTCATTTCGATTGTGTGTAGATGAGGAAAAGGAGAAGAGTGGGCTGGATATAGAGACACTCACCACAATGTGACTCATCTATTTTGTCCAGTCTACTTCACTCAGGCTGCAGGCACAAAGGCTGAAGACCTAAGCTGACTCTAGCACACACATACAAACACACATGTTCAGGAGAACATAAACAACCTTACTCAACAAACTAGCTTCTTATTTCTTTGGCTCCTTAACCTCTTTAACCTACCTGTTCTGTCACCTGGCACCAGTTCACCTGCTAATTGTGGAATCTTTCAAAACGGTATAATTTGAATATTCTATAAACTTACTATTATTAGGCCCTGTCCCAACTTTTTAAAAATGCCTTACAGGGATCAAATTCAGAAATTGTTTACATTAACAAAATACAATAAAGTTGCTCAGCCAAAACATTTAAAACTGACTTATGTGCTATAACTTCTGTCTGGTTGAATTGAATTTTTTAGAAAAAAATCTGTAAATCTTCCCTTTGCAGCAGTTGTATGAAAGGTGCATTACAGGTGATTGTTATTTTTTAATTTTTTATTTTCAGTTTTTATTTTTCTGCATCATTTAAACTTTGAAAATGTCTTTTATATTGTGTGAAACGTTCCTGATGAATAGACCAATGAAAATCCTTTAAAGTAAGATAATAATGCTTTACATGAACTTTAATTACAAGTAAAGCTATTGTGTGTAAAGTTACTATTTTGGAGATTCTTGTTTTTCTTTGAATAGTGATTTGTTGGTAGAACATGGACAGGTCAGTACATTTGCATATAACATGTATGTTTGTTTTTTTCCGGACAACCATATTAGTGAGAATGAGAAAATTTGTTTGTTTTTGATTTTGGAAATATGTTTTTTTCTAACTGAAAGAATAAGATGGCAACATTGGTCAATGGGTAGAAATAGAGATATAGCAAATTGCTGTTATACATTGCATATTTCTCCTTGGAGACTGAGCTGATGTGTTGAGTGAAGCACAACCCAAAAGGGGCTCACATAATGACCATGTCCTGATATTGAGCAATATTTCCAGCCAACCCCCATGCAGCCATACCGTATGTAATATATTATCCCATTATATGTCCATTTTAGCCTTGACTGCAAGTAATAGAGCAGGCCACTTAAAACCCAGCACTGTGAAAGCAGATGCAGTTTTGCTCTGCTAACCCTTTCTACTGAACCTCTCTCTCTGATTTTTTTTTTTACTGTTCCCATAGTCCTAATCGCTACCCCATTATACTGTTGACAGGCTGTATCCTGTATGATGGACACCCCTTCGAAAGAGGTCTGATGCCTGATAGGCTAATCCAGCAAGAAGAGGAGGAGGGTAAGGGGGGCGATCCCGACCCAGCTGAGTGTCTGAGGTATTTTATCCCCAAAGGGACACAACGTCCAACTCTCTTTCTTTCACCCACTTTACTCAGCTATTCCTCACCCAGTCATCCACCAAACTGCCACCATCTATCATACCAGGTGCATGGACGCCCCCTCATAAGGCAGTGGAGTGAGTGAGTGAGCTGGCGTGGACGTCTCAGATGACGGATGGACAGTTTAAGAAGTATTAGATGACAGTTGATGGCATTGTATACACAAACGTTACGCTACACTGCCATAGTGATAGCACCTTTTGTCCCTCTTGGCAGGTCTCAAAGCTCCTGCAACACATTTATGTTACTATCCACAGAAACTAACATGAAATGTACCAGATGCATGAAGACAACGTACTACATTACAGATTTATGACCGAGTCAAAATGCATAATGTACAGGATAAAAGATTTGCAGGTTCTTGGACAGTCCATGAAAACAAAATTGAAATGTATTGATTTCAAATAAGTGATGAATATAAAACACAAAATCATTATGTCAGTTATCTATGCAATTATCACTAATCAATGCTGTCTAATAGCCATACTGGAGTCAAATCCCTGAAGGATTCATAGCTATTGATGGTGCACAGTCCCGATAGCTGTCTGTAAAATACCTTCAGTCACTGAGTGAATGACTATTTCTGTTCATCGTAAAGCTTTTTCACAGTTCACCAAGTCCAGGCTTCAGTTGCCATTCCCAACGCAGTGACAAAGAGCTGTGTGGATTTAGCAAGAGTTTTCTATTTATGCCTTGACAGCTGCTCTGCAAACTGTTTACTCAGCTAAAAAGCTAAAAGCAGGAAAAACAGATATCTTTAAATTGCTGTGCCGTGGCACCTGCCAGGATGGTGCAAGAAAGAATGCTTTAATATTCGTTTAAGGAGCGGTTTAATTAGGTCAGCCTGTGTTTGACTAAGCCCTGATTCTGCAGATGCCAAAACATGCATTGCACTCTCACTTTCAGTTTTTGCACCCTCAATTTAACATTTGGGAAAATGCAGTTTAAAAGCCTGTCCATCTCTGCAGAACAGTTTAGCTAACTTCTGCCAACCGGATGTGTAGAACAGCTTTGGTACATGAAGGTTATAAAAAGGATCATCACTTTTTTTTTTGCTGCTGTTAGAAATGTCTATGGTTAGCATACTGAATACTGGAAGCTAACTAGCAGGTAGGCTAATCTCAGGGTTCATGTAGGGGTCTCCAGTAAGAACTGGGATGCATAGGCATGAGATGCAAAATAAGTTTATTTTTTGCTTGTCTGCATAACATGCACCATCATTATGCAAACCTCATATTACTAATGCACTCTGGTTTGACTTTATCTCTAGCCATCTACATTGAATTCAATGACTGACCATTTGCATTAACCTAAAACACCTTTAACAGCACAGGGCATGTTAGCTGATGTCCACTCTACTGAATGATTCACAGATAAGCTAATAGCAGTAGATTCAGACATGGCTGGATGGTAGGGAGGGTACAGGGATACTCCTGCTCTCTATGGTCCAGACAATGAAACGAGTCAGCTGTGGCAAAACACGGCCATATATTAGCATCTAAATACAGATTTCCACAGCCTCCGGGGATTGAGTCACATTCAGGAAAGGAAGTTAGAATTTATAAATGATGGCCATTACACAAAACTGGATTATGGAGGTTGGATGTCAGTTGGCATATTTGTTGTAATGAGACTATAACGAGAGATTATAAAGTCAAATGGTAAGTTAGTGGCAACATAATAGTCTGAAAGTCATGTCTGGTTTGTCAATGTCTGCAATTAGCAGAAATTGTGTTAGTTTAATAAGTTTGTTTCTAAGAAAACACAGAAACAACAAAAACAAAAGGTCCAGCAAGGTAGCATATGCAAATGTACCCATTTGTCTATGTTGATTCTGATTTTGCGCTAAGACAGTAATAAGACACTTATTTGGGAGAAATGTTGTTAGTGTCTTACACTGGATAGAAAACACAATACACAAGAATGGATTATAAAATAACTAGTGTTAAACGCTCTTTACATTGTATTGGTTCCTGACACATTTTAAAGGGCCTGTATCATGAAAAACAAATAAATTGGTTTGATTTAGTGTTTAAGTTTAAGTTTTATAATGTACTATTCACTCCCCAGCATACACTGATCAGCCATAAATTTTAAAAAACCTGCTTAATATTTTGCCCGTCCAAATTTTACAGTGTGGTAGAACACATTATCCTGCTGAAAGAAACCACTGCCATTAGGGAATAGCATTTCCATAAAGAGGTGTTCTTGGTCTGCATCAGTGTATAAGTAGGTGGTACATGTCATGGTATCATTTACATAAATGCCAGGAACCAAGTTTTTCTAGTAGAATATTGCACAGAGTATTACACCGCCTGTGCTTCCTTGTCTTCTTCACCAGGTAGGCCAAGGCTATGCTTCCAGATATTTGCAGATGAGGGCACGTTCTTCCATTGCTTCATGGACCAGTTTTGATGTTCAAATGCCCATTGTAGACCATTTTGTGAGTGAGCATGGGCACTCTGACCGGTCTGTAGCTTCCATAGAGCCACAACCAAACACACAACAAGCTGTGATGCACGGCGTTCTGACACCTTTCTATCATTGTTATACAGGAATCATGTACCGGTTTGTTTGCAAATAGAGCAGGAAAGGGAGATCTGATAACAAGTGGCCACTCAAGACGCATGTGGAAACACATTATAATGGCAGGTGTGAACTGACATGTTTATTGCTGTGCCCTTGTTGATCAGATCTCCCATAACACATGTTAATGCCAGGTGTGAAAACATCCACTTACACCGAAGTTGCAAGGAGTGTTTCAGCCTGGGATGATTTTTGATTGAGGCACAATAAAGGGTAGTCAGTCAGGGTAAAGGTAATTTACATATATGAGGCACAGCAACAAAAACAGCCTGGCATAAAGACAAAAAAATTAATAAAAATGCACAACAGATAAATAAAATAAAAACGAATAAATGGTCACAACAGAACTAAAGGGTTAAGAGGCAAAACAAAGGCAAAAATTGCCCAAACTCAAATGCTAATTTTAAATTCTCTATTGCCTTTTAAGGGTCAGATCAATACAGATGCTGTGTCTGTTTCTAGAGGGATTATGGAGCATCTTAGCTTTGTGCCCAGCTTTGGGCAGATGGTTCTGGTATAGCGAGGTAGTAAGAGACAGGTCTTCTGGTGAGTTCCACCTGCCCCCAACTCAGACACGGCACCGGGTTGAACACATCTGGTCATTAGTCCTCAGCTGGTGAGCTAGCGCTTGCACATGCAATTCCCTTAGCGAACAGCTCGAATACCTCTCTGATGAGCTAGCCCAAACACTACACACAACACAAGCACACTACAAAGCAAAGATCAAACACACAAATGCCTTTTAGGTGTGTTTACTTGTGCAATTCAACTGAATTAAAAACAAACTAATGCCTTGGTTCTGTTATGTTTGACCCAGTTCAGGAACAGACTGCACAGTCAGAAAGGCCTCAGAGGATTTTAAGAGCTCCTCCCTTTAGGAAGTGATATCTGGCTATTCCATAGACACGAGCATGTGTAACACAACACTGCCAAGTATACAGGAGCTCCAGTCAACATGTTTTATACATCCCCAACATACTTTCCACTCTTCACAGTGAAGAGCATCAATCAGGACAGGTCAGGGCTCGCTGTCTAGTGGTGAATGATATGTTGTCCTTCATTTTTTTCAAGGATGTGGCATTCATTTTATTCCATTAATTGTCTTGGCCCCTCCTCTTTTAACCTAGAGCTATGAATGCTTATGTAAACTACAACCAGACTTTAATTAATTACATGTATAAATGACACATCAAGTACAATCTTTGTTCCACTCCTCTCATTAGTCTGGATTTTCTGTTGCGATAAACAAAACACAACCGAAATCAGTCTGAATCTCAAAAAAATATGTCAGTGCTGTATACTGATTGTGCACAAAAAAACTAATTTTTAAGTATTTTTAACAATGCAAAAGCTGCAGTCCATCACCATGGTGTGTATGCTATGGTGCTTGCATATAGTTTACAGCTGGGATACAGAGTGTGTCTCTTGCTGCAGGTTTACGTCACTGCAAGATCACCTTTCCCTAGCCTGCTTCAGCAGCTACATGGCTCATGCAATTGGCGTTGAACACTATGGCATTGCAGATTCCTCAGGGAGAGTTCTGCGGGCAATACCTACACCTGCCCCAAAACGAGAGGTGTAGAAAGAGCCAAAGCGTGGCCTGATGCCAAGCTGATGAACCTCCATGATATCTGGCTATTGAAACACCAAAACAAGGTTTTTATGCCCCTAATTTCACATGCAAATTCTACCATGTTATTAAAAATTTAGAGACACATTGTACTGTTAGCCCTAGTATAGAGTTGGTTTAGACCTTCCAATAAATCCAGTTATTTGGCTTTTCCACCAAAGAGTAGTTAATGTAATTCCTCCACTGGCAAAAGCACTGTCCTGTAGAGCTGGTGCCCTCATTTGATATAGGAGGTATTTCTGTGCCGGAACCAAGCTGTTGATGGTATTTTTCGCAGCAGTTTGACCCAGCTCAGGATTCCAGAGGCACACATTAAATTACAGCCTACAAGCTCTGAGAGCTCTACATGATTTCCACCAAAGATATACGGACAATTTCACAGGGGAAGTGGGGTGGAGGGGAGGGGCAGCTATGCAAGTGGAAGAAAAGGTTGTATATTTTTGAATGTCAGAGCCAGAAAAATATTTGTCATAAGTATTTCAACCTTTCCAATTTCTGACTGTAAAGGAAAATTCATCTGTGCTATATCATATATACAATCCTCCATTTAAGAGATTTATAATCGGTCCACCGCTACATGACATATTTACTACATTAGATAAACACATGCCTGGTGTTCCAAAGGCCCATAGTCATGAATAAGCCACCACTTCAAAGCTTTTAATGCACTGTTTTACAACTTGCCATTTTCTTTTAGAAATTATGGGTTAGATGCACTACAAGTTATGTTCTTACCATGAGCAAAATCTTTGCATTTCTACTTGACGTCTCACTTCACATAATTAACGTTGCTACTTCTACTTTTCTCTTTTTGCCTTGCTGGAAGGGGAGAGGGAGAAAGAGGAGGGGGGGGGGTAGGGGGATAGGACAGTTGAGCAGAACTGGGGTGGGGTGGGGGGGGGGTGTCGTTGGACGCTGCTTATCTGTGTAGCATAAGGAATCTTAATTGTCTGCGAGGTTTCTCCCAGGCTGCAGAGTGAGAGAGTACTGCAGTCTCAGCTCAGCGATCAGAATTAACAGCGGAAACACCGTGGTGTCTGGGATAGACATGAAAGACAAGAGGAGCCAGCATGACGGTTTGAGCCTACCACTCGTTATGTGTTAAAAACTATATACCATAATACAAAACACTTGTTTTGACAACACAGAACGTTTGTTTAGACAACAACTGTTGAAAAATAAACTTCGATAAAAATATGAATTACCATAAAAGTTAGTTCCCATGCTTACTCTAGAATTAAAAGGCCCATGCAATTTAAAAAAAGAGCTTGGTGTGATATATGTACAATATACATATACAGTGTGGTACAATATACAGTACAGTATATAATATACAGTACAATATAGCAAGAATAAGCAATTTAAAAAATATACAGTAAACAGGCATTTATACATATATACTTATGTGTAGTATACAATATACAGCATGTATACAATAAACAGTGCACAATATACAATAAGCAATAGGATGTTGAAGAGCATTTCAACAGAGACTGCTTTTTGGAAGAGTTAAGATGTATGACAATAACAATAACCAAAAGAGACAGCTAAATCCAAAGGGATAAAAAATAGGCTGGAAAATGTAAAAATTCAATATGACCAAATAAATATATACAATATTTAAAAAAATATGACCATGCAGAAGTTAAGAAAAAAATAAGCATAAATTAGCATACAGGCCTTTAAAGTTCCCTATGGCTTGATCAGAACCTGTTATTTTATTCTTGACTTGCATGAATTAAATATTTTTACTAGAGCAAATATGGATAATGACTAAGTAGTCTTAACATTTATAACGGAACAATCAGTCTAATGATGACGTTATGTAAAGCTTCAGGTAAAGCTTGGTACAGGAATATACTGAATTAACACTAATACATTACCCTTTGGAAACGAGACTGATTAATCAAACCGCAATTCATCTGAATTGGAAATTTGTTAGATTTTTTCTTAACATTGGTATGGGAATGTATTGATAATCACCTTTTTGTTGTACCACCCAGGTCTGAGGCAATTAACAATGCTGTGATACATTGGGTAATCCTGGTGGGAACAGTTTTCAGCAGTAACAGACTGGCCTGTCAGTGTAAAACAGTGTTAATTTGTCTCCCTCCCCCCGTCTCTGCAGGCTTTCTGAGCCACGTCTGGCTGGTATAGGGGGAGCATTGTATCTCCTCGAGTCTAGACTGAACACCTCCCTACCTCCCTGTCCTCCTACACACCTTCAGCAACCCAGGCCTCATGCTGCATGCCAGAAAACTTAGAAGAGGTGCTAGAGATCAAAGAAAAGCATATGCACGCGAAAAAGTTCAATTTGGATCGTCTGTGATTGGTTAGGATCCAGTTCTATGAGGAGTGTAACTCTTTGGAGGCAGCAGTCGCTTCCTAGAGAGTTTGGAGTGACAGAGCCCATGTGACTGTAAACAGTAATACTGATGTTACACCATTCTGACAGCCCTTCAACGGCGCTTCTGCCGCAAAGGCACTAAAGCCCACTCTCCCTGGAGGATAAACAGTGATTGAAGTCAGGAGTTGTCTCTAAATGTCTTGATGCTGGGCTTAACTTTGGGCACATAGAGTCTCTTACTAAACAGTGGTAGTGCAAGGATGTGTCAACAAGGAGTAACACAGCTGTTGTTTCCAGCCAAATAACCAGAACCTGGGTCTGATTCCCAGCCAGTGCCCTAAATTGGTGACTTTGAGCAATGGTAGCCTAGTGGTTAAGGACTTGCCCATATGATCGTAGGAGTGCAGCAGAACCACTGAGGTACCCTTGAGCAAGGTACTGTCCCGCTACACTGCTCCCTGGGTGCTGCTGATAGCTGCCTGCTGCTCTACATGTGGATGGGTTAAATGCAGGTCACATTTAGTTGTGGAGCACTTTGTGTGATAGGATGTGCTCACAATGACAAATAGTCACTTTCTTTCAGTAGAGAATGTTGAACATTGTTCTTTATTTTATGTGACAGGTAACTGTTCCCCCCCCCCAGGCCAGCTGACCCTCAGCTAGAGCAGTTTCCAAACGCTAACCCTTGCTTCTAAGGGTCATGGAGTGCAGCTGGAGCAGAAAGATCTGTTTTATTCAAACAGCAGCATCGAACCAGACGGCTTTACAACAGCCCTTCGTGTGTTCGCCGCCATTAGTTTTTGTCTCATGAAAACTTAGCAGCTCGTGTGCTAATACTGTAGCCAGGCACCCGAGCGTTCGTCTGCGCCCTACGATGTCCGAATGTCACAATTGAAAGTAGCTAATGCAGAGGCTGTTATTAAACAACTGCATTAGGCAGTTTGCTTTAGTAATGCAAGCTCATTTGTCATTCCATGACAAGCCCTATGCTAACAAGTCGAGTAAATAGACCCGAAAGCTTAGGCCTTTCAGGGCTCTACTATGCGCAGTCGGGTCTAATTGGGCCATGTTTGAGCGTGGAGTGAAGCCAGGTGACTGCAGCATGAGCCCAGCTGCCCAGCCCCGCTGCCGCACTCTTATTTGTTTGTCTTCCTGCCTTTGTTTGTTCAAGAGATTTCCTGTGTAAACTCAGCGCAACAAGATCCCTCTCTTTCCGAGGAGAATTTGCTCAATTACTTCAAATCTAGTCCCCAGCTCATTTGATCGCTCTCTGTGGATGGAGAGACTTTTTCAGCTGAAATCTGCTACATGAGTGGACAGTGTTTACCAGAAGGTTAAGCTCAATTACAGAGCTGTTGTAGTTACACAAGAGCAGTGCATTTGTTTTTAGGGAAATGAACTGCATCACAAGCACTAAAACAGTTGCAAACAACGACAATAATAATAATAAATAATAACTTTATATCATGCAATAAATGCAGCTCAAAGTGCTTTACAGTAAAAGAAAACATTGAATTAAGGCATGAAATAAACCATAACACTGATAAACAAGAAGTGCAGAAAAAGTAATAGTAAAAATTTAAGTAAGGCATAAAATAAAATTATAAAAAGAATAAACAAATTGGAATAATAAAATAAAACAAACAATAAATTAATTAAAGAAGAAAAAGGAAATAAAGTAGTAAAATCAGCCAGTCAAAAGCTAAAGTAAAGAGATTTGTTTTAAAATTTGTTTAAAAAATATTTAGTGAGCTTGCTGCTGTGTCCATTCAGTGTCCATTCAGCCTAAGCATGTGGGTCTGAGAAGACATCCGTATTTAAACCCACATCAACAAATCCTTATTTCCTGCCTGGACCAGAAGAGAAGATTTTTATGGGCAGAGCGTTGCTTTCTTTGGCTGCTTGAGACACTATCATTTCTATATCCAAATTAAGCATGATCTTTATAAATATGTATACTCTCCAGTTTCCTGTGGACCTAGACACTCCTGTCTGTTAAACCAGTGTAATTAATACAATACAAAAAGAAAGAAAGAAAACTTGTGCATACTTCCTGAAGGGCAAAGCATATCTAGAGACAAAGCGGGAATGAGGAGGATGTGAAGCCACCTAAGTGCAAAGGAAAGCTAAGAAGCCTTCTGTGGCGAAATGGCATCTTTGCCTAATTAGCGCTGGTTTGTTGGAGCACTAGCTCTGCAGGAGCTGCTCTGAGCTCCCAATCTTATTAACAGGATTAAAGATTTATCCAACACATTTGCCCCTGTCATGGGCCGACGGTGACGGAAGCGTACACACATGGTTTCTGAATGCAAACAAAAGCATGCCATTATGAAAAGTTGTGCTGAACTGTTTCTTCTTCCTGCTGTCTGGTCCTTAAAGGGGCTGGTTATAGCCCTAAAGAAAAGGATCATGTTGAAAACCCTTTATTGCTACAATGGACTCGACCCATGAAACATTCATCAGGCACCCACAGAAAAGACGAGAGAAAGTATTTCAGCATATAATAATCATGCTGTTTGATTTTCCCCAATATTTGACCATTGCCTGTCACAGACAGAATGGAATGGCTGTTCATAATTAATTTCTCATGTCTTTTGTTTGCATAATGTGAGTCAGTGACAGATGACTGTGTGCCTCTGCATGCTCCCTCATGTCCTAAAACACAATGGGAAGAGCTAAACATTTAAAGCACTGGTCCGGCAACATGTCAATAATGTGCAGTTTTTCTTTCAGCACCCACTTCTCAATTCACACTAAAAAAAGGATCAAGGATCAGCTACAGTGCTGTAAGACGGCATGCCTCATGCAATTTGAAACATAAAGTATATTATAGATGTTTCCCACTATAATTACTATGCAGTGCTGTAACTCGAATCTTTTGTGCTCAAGAACAATAATAACCCATATGGTCACCATATCAATATTTGCTTTAAAATGTAACTTACTAACTAACAAGTGCATGCCCTCAAGGTATGACACTCCACCCACTGGCATTCAACATTAACTTAACTGTAGACTTCCTATCTGAAGTGCTATTATTATGTCATATTTAGATTTCTGACACACCACTGGCTGAAGTAAAAATGTCACATAGATTACCAAGAATGCTCTGATTTTGATCAAATGCCTATTGCAATCCAATCCCCATAAAGGTTTTAATGCATAATGAGTAATATGGGTATAAATAGAATAAAGACAAGCCCTGAGTGCAGTTGTACAAATTAATATAGAGTAAAATGGAATAAAATTGTATTATAATACCTTTTTGGTATCTATGTTCATTGTTTCAGTAATATGTGAGCAAAAAGTGAATCATCTCTTTAACTCATACTTTGAGATGTAGACATATAGATAGATAGATAGATAGATAGATAGATAGATAGATAGATAGATAGATAGATAGATAGATAGATAGAT
>JBBPDA010000126.1:12224806-12267100 GCA_037974385.1 Arnoldichthys spilopterus
ATAGATAGATAGATAGATAGATAGATAGATAGATAGATAGATAGACTGACAGATAGATAGATAGATAGATAGATAGATAGACGTTGCAATGCCAGCAAACAAACTTATCTGCAAACTTTCACAATAGTGTAAAATTATCAAAGGAATTTATTATAAATAATAAAGCAGTGACATTTATAGTATGTATGTGGCGTTTATTAATTCATTAACAGAAACCTCTTAATAGATGATGTCATATTACAACAAATTGAGCTAGGTGGCTGTAATTTACAATTTCTAGCAACTGAAACTACTTATCTTACAGAAAAGTTATCATCTAACAAATTTGCAGGAGACCAGCTCTTGCTACTGCACCCCATAAAACTATAGATAGCTTATATGTTAAAAGTTAAGTCCATCATCAGGTGAAGTAGGCCTAAATGAGGCCATCTCTGGTTTACAGCTCAATCATGCTGTTGAAAGCTTTTTACAACCCTCTGCCATAAATATTGAGCGAGATAAAGTGTAGATAAACTCCAGACAAAAAGCAGATAAAAGCAAGTGAAAGAGGCTATGCTTTTGGCTAATGGGCTAGCATGTCTTCAGGCACCCTGGCTCTCTTAAATCACAGGCTTGGCAGATATGATATCTGTTGCTGTGGCCATTACTAAGAAAAAGCTGACTAACAAAATGCATTTAGGTCTTGCTGTGACTTATTTACAGCAGAAGCTAGCCAAGAGCATCTGGCTAGGAAAAACATAGCAGCTTCACCTTTGAAATCTTTAGAACATGGCACATATTCTGGTGAAATATTTGTATTGGTTCCTAACTTTTTGTGCCTTAGTGTGAATCTCCCTGTCTGTGTTCTAGTGGTTTATTAAGGTTCTCTATGTAACAGGATAGATGATCTGTCACATTCAAAGCTTACAAAGTTGATTAGGGCGGGTTGACAGACTGCATGGCAGTTTTGCCATGCTGATCTACTAAACTTTTGGGGTAGATCTGCTCTCAGTGCAGCACTGGTGAGAGCAAGAGCACTTCATGTCGAGATGTGGTTTGTAGCGACTGATCCTAGATCAGAACTTTTTTCTTTTTTACTTTTACTTTGACAAAGCAGTCAGAGGGGCTTTGCATTGGAATGGCAGGAGGTCCTCCAGAGTTGTCCATCTGGTCCAGATAAAACTGGCTCACAACAATCTGGCAGGTTCATTGCGTGTGTGTGTGGGTATGATTGACAAGTTTTGGCTGGCAGAACCTGGTCCCACTTACCCTACTTTGACATGGGCCGATACATAGTGGCCAATGGGTCATAACCTTAGCCAACCTTAGTCACTATGTCTGAAACTGACCTACAGGTCAGCAGACTCACAGATGTAGAGCTTTATTTATTTATGGCCTTATAATAATCAGTGTAAAACCAACAAGTATGTGACTGCTGCATATTTGCCATAGCTGCTTTTAGTAGAATACTCAAGGCTTGAGCTGCCATAAATCTTATTTTGGAGCAATCTGATTACTGCGTCATCTGAAAATGTGAGAATTGTCAACCATTGAGTAATTTTATAAAATAAATATTGTAAGAGGCTGTGACAGTGACTGACTCAGCTCAGTAAAAGCTTCATTCACTCCACAGTTCATGCAATTCATAAATAAAAACAAAGATGCAAAAGCAACCTGTTTTGAATCGACAATTTTTGTGATGTCATAAAGCAACATCTTTACAAACATGTCTAATCAGTCGCTATTAATTTAGCCCCGCCTACTAAGGCTGAAGTTCTAAAGAGTGTTTCAACCCATACTGCTTTCTGAAAGGCATGATACAAGTCAGCCAATCATTTACATATCTCTGTCTTAAAAAGCAACAACATCTATAGAAAAGGTGAACCAGTGGGGCACTGAATAGGTGGAGTATTGAAATAAAAAGCAAGACTGAAGTCATGTATCAAAGAAAAGCAGTACAGTTCAGTTTGAAGCAGAAATGTTCTTTAAGGAAAAGGCATAGTAACAAAAACAACCTGATTAATTCAAAGGGACAGTGAGATGTTACAAACAGGGGTGTTGTAAAAATATGCAACTTTTACACTACACATTTTATATACGTTTAAATCAAATTGAATCATTTGGGTGGTCGGTGGAGTTATACCTTGTTCACACTGCAGGATTTTAAGGCTGTTTTTGAGTTGCTGACAGCTTGCGGACAAAAGCCGCAAGCTACACCCAATGAGAGCAGAGGACATGATTGACGGAAAAAGGTGAGGGACCTCATCTCTAAAAACCACGATGAAGAGCATGACTGTGTCACGGTGGACTCAGCAAACTAAACAGGATTTAATGACTTCCCTCCAACTCTCTGTAGAACAGACACTGCTCACATGTTCATGCTGATCCATTCCTTCACCCACATGCCTTTCTTTTTCCGTTCATACATTGTTTTGAGCTTATGATGGTGCAAACAAAGTTTTTGTTGGTTCTCGTTTGACTTTATCATGACAGAATCTTGTTTTGTAGACCAGACGGACCAGTCGTGCTGAAAGATGGTGTAGTTTGTGCGCCCCTGTCACTGCTCTGTTCACACTACACAACTTTCTGACTTGTGATGGGGAGTCTTGAAGTTGTGTAGTGTGAACAGTACAGTGATCAGACCACTTTCACAGTCATGTAGTGTGAACAAGGCATTAAGGTAACTTTCTAATGGCCTATGTCAAATGACCTCATGGGTCAACACTGGCCTGCGGGCCACACTTTGGGCAGCCCTGGTTTAAAAAAACATGTGACAATGAATAATGACCACAGTTGTCATAAGTGGACCTCAGAAAATGCAGGAAATGGGCCCTTTAAAAAGTCAGTTCAGTATATTTACCCTCCTTTAGCTGCTATGCAGGCTTGCCTTTCAGACCTGGCTGATCAGGAAGGCTTAGTGTGAACATCGAGCACTGTGCATCTGGGTCTTTTTGTTAAGTTGAAGCTGCTCCAGCACAGCGTGCAGCATGAAGAGCAAATAGTCTTTAAAAGCTGATCAGGTTTCCCCCCACACACACAACTGGCCAGTGGTGGGAAAGGGCATCACAGCAGGCTGCCCACTGTTGAGATAAGTCCCTGCAATTAAGGAGAGGCAGAGAAAAGGGGGAGATAAAGTTAAAGCTATAAAGAGCACTGAAGCCCACACAAGTCCTCCATTCCTGCACGGTGCATGTGTTACTGTATCCTAATGGGTGATGGGTAAAAGTGAGTGGACATTCACTTTCCTCGCCTGACCACACCACATTTCTGCCTTGCTCCAGTCCAGACTACCAAGAATGTGTGCCTCTCTGGAGGGGTGGGGGGTGGTCGGCAGGCGAATCCAACCCAATAGGCGCAGAGCAGTGTTCGTGTCATTCCAGTGGGCGCCACACTCAGGCCATTAGAGAAAGCAGTGCACGCGCGCAGCTGGCTTGCCTTTACAGCCGCTCCGCTCATCACCGCTCCGCCCGGACATGCAGCCTGCACCTCCGCAGCGGGACAGCCGCGCCGGACTGGACAATGCCACGCAGTAACTCACACGGACAGTCGTGACGAGAGCGCACGTGGCTTACATACATGTAAAAGGAGTATTTGGCTCGGGAACTCAGCGCCCTTCGCCAAACTTCCAGGTAAGTCGCTCAGGTTGTGTTGAGGCAAATGTGACGGCGTCTTCCCCGAGGAAGCATTCAACGCCGCAAAGCGCTACGAACCACACACTGGCACTGCCAAAGTGTGTAAACGAGTGCAAATGGCCAGTAATTGATAAACCGCTGAGTTTTTGGTCATTAATATTTGAGAAATAGTGTATATACGGCTATATGTTTGCATAGTAAGTTTGTATTAAATAAGTTTCACATGTTTTGATATTTCGCTTCGAGCACCTCAGCGCAGCGTTCAAGAGCATAATTGCAATCACAGAATGCAGCAAATATGCGGCGGACAGGAGGTTTTTTCATAAGTTTAACACATTTGTTTGTTGTTATTGTTATTAAATCTGTGCGTTTAAAAGTTCCCACCATATAGTTTGGTTGTCGTAGTGCTCAGCTGTTCCCTGTCACTTCAGGGACAACTGGTGGAGCTGCGAGCTGCTGCGTCTTCAGGGCTACTCTCTGACTTGTGCACGTTTTGTCCTTTTTTATTTATTTATCAAAGCGTGTGCTGCAACAGATCCTTCGAGTCAAAACCTGTATAAATGTATGACATTCTGAATTTATTCTTCATTTGAATATGAACAGTATTGAAGTTTCTCCCCTGTTGTTTAGCTCAGTCTGAGCGATACCCGGACCGTGGCTCAGATGCCAGCAGCCGCACTCGGGAGGTGTTTACCCCCGGTGGGTAGTCTGCAAAATCTCAACACGGTTCTCCCCCTTTGACGTGTGCTCATTCGTATCTTCAGTGCAATCTCAGACTTAGACAGGTCTCAGATCACGCTCCGTGCTCTCAGACAGTTTTTTCACAATGTTCCCCTGACCTCCGGGTAGGCTGTCACATCAGGGAGCTTGAAGTGTGTGGCGTCTGCGCTTTCACCTCACTTCACTGGTGTAAACAGAGAAACACTGGTCCCCCCTCCCCGTTAGCGTGTATTCAGCGTTTGTTAGCGGTCGATAGTCTGAACTGGGCTATTCTCTCATGTTCTATGCTATTCGAAGGATGTTCTTCTAAATGTACTTCCAAAAGCGACTTTATCCGTAGTTTTTTCGTTTTAAATGGGAATTCAGAATCACAGTTGCACAGTGAACTCGATGTGGTGTTGCCCTCTAGTGGATACATTGGTCAATGCAGGGAGACTGTTTTCTGACACTGGGAATCCTGGCCTTGCCATCAGCTAGGAGAAAGCATTTTTAACACAGTGCTGTGCTGCGCTTTGAAGACGATGGAGTAATATTAATGCCTCAGCCAGAGAAAAGAAATTATGTAGTTTAAAAATCCAACCTTTTTAAGAATATTTCCCCAGACACTAATGGAGTCATATAAAAATGAGATTTACTAAAACTGAACTTCAGCATTAAAACTATCATTTATTTTTGCATATCTCTCTCTCTCTCTCTCTCTCTCCTTTAGACTATCTGTCTCTTTCTAGCTCTCTCTCACCCACTCTGTCTCTGTCTTTCTCTCTATCACTTTTTATCTCTCTCCCATTTCTACCCCCCCCCCTTGTCTTTCTGTCTCTCTTTTTCTCTCTATCTCTTTGTGTCTTTCTGTCTCTCTCCCTCTCTTTCTCTCTTTTGCTCTCCCCTCTTTTTGTCTCTCTGTCTCTTTCTTTGTCTGTGTGTGTTTCTCTCTTTCTCTCTCTCTCTTTCTTGATTATCTTTCCTCTTTCCTCCTTTCACTTATTTGGTCCTTCTTGCTGCACTCTCGAGTTTGATGTGGACTGTGTTGTTTTTCCTCAGTCTTCAGACCCGTTTTCTCAGCACTGCTGCTTCTGTTTGCTGTGAACGAAACGAGAAATGAAAAACAGGAGCATCTTTCTCATGACCACCAGCCCAACGCTCTTCTCTCTCTGACTGCCTCCTTGTGTCCATGCCAAAGGACAGGAGTGACCCCCTTGAGCTCTCAGAGTCCATATGAGTGCATTAGTGTGCAGCTTAAGCCTAACACCCTTGCGCAGGAGGACATAAATATGTGCGTGTGTTTTTGCTAGGTGTGAGATTGGAGTGAGATTACAGGAACATGTCTACATTGAAATGTAAACAGATTGAACATGCCGTGTGTGTGCGTGTGCCATAGGATTCAAGAATTAAGCCCTAGTGCCAGTGTGTGTACGTCTCTCTGTTGATTTAATGCCTGGGCCGGCGCAACATGCACAGAGGTGCGTTTGTGTGAGCCTGAATTAATCACCGTTGGCCTGCTCATGCTAACTGCTCCGAACCCAGCCTGTCTGGCAGGCTTTTACAAAGAAAATCTAGAGAAGAGGAGTGCTGGGGGAGAGAACGAGTGGGGGCGACTAAACATGTAACATCAAATAACACTGCCTTTCATAGACAAGAAGCAGAAGGACTAACTGTGGTCCATGCTGCCCATGCTAGACCTTGGGCCTAATCTCCAGCTGCCTGTAAAATCGTTTGTGGCACGCTGTCTGCAGGATGCTCGAACATGTGCAGCTTGCTGAACTGATGGTGGTCCGTGCCTACATGGCCACAAGGGTACCATTTAAATCACTTTTGGATCAGGCAGAAGCTATCACAGTTGTGGGCACTCAACCAGAGAGGAAAATAAACATAAATAAACATTCTTTGACCTAGAAGATAGTAATCAACAGTGTTCTTCTCTGTTTTTCTTACTGTTTCAACATTCAGGGCCTTTTAAGACATAGGCCAAATACATAAGACACTGCAATTACATTGAATACACTGCATTCAGGGTAAATTGCTGCACAGAAATGCACGATGGGCATATTCTGACCTCAGAGTTCATTTCTGCTGATTTGGAAGACCAGAGCACACATACCACCCACCAGCATTAAAATGATGACACATGTTTTGAAAGGTTTAGAGGATGAACAGATAATCCAAATGAACCACTGTGAATGACCTCTACTTGCTCCGCATGCAAATGGGTCATTCCACGAGACTAGTGTGAAATGAACATGCTGTTTGAATTTTTTTTAATGCCAAAAATCCCACTCACTGTTTCGTCCTCTATAGTTTCAATAATATGTTGTTCTTAAAAAAACTGATTTTCTGGTAATATTTAAGATTAACAACACTTATTAGCAGATTTTTGCCCCTTAGACATTTCATTACATGTTGTGAAATCAAATTGCACTCTGTTCATAGAAGGAGTCATATCAACAGTTGACAAACTTCAGAGAACACTGTCAAAAATCCTCTTCAGTTCAGTCTGTTGTGCTGGCTTAGCTATAAGACTGTGTAGCACATTTTTGTCATGGTGTAAACCAGTGCCCTCAGGCCTCAAACCATCACTCCAAACCCCTTCAGGCAGCCCATTATCTTTCTCTTTCCCTATGTCGTCTTGGGGTCCATGAGGACCGGATTGTAAATTTGTCTCCACTTACTTACCAAGTCAGTTCACTTGCCACATAAACTTATTTTGTTTTTATACTGATTGTGGGGTATTTTCCAAAGCAGGTTTTCTCGGTGTAGTCACTTAAGCTCAAAGTCAGTTCTATGCAGTAGGAAAAGAGTAGAGGAACATTGCTATTGGACATTCCTCAACTTTGGACATTACCTGGCTAGTTTCCTGCTTTGTGAAATACCACCCAGGTGTATTTATTCATTTATGTATTCTTGGTTGTGCAATCAAGCTAACATTAGCATGGTTGCAGATGCATTGTCGTTTCCAACTCTAAACTTTAAGCAAAAATAATTGGATGGAATAAAAGTTTTGCTAATGTTGTTCAACCTTAAAATTGCAATAAAACAATGCATTTGTGGGTAGAGCAAGGACAGGTTTATTCAAGAAGAGTTTCCCAACACTTTCACACACAGTAACACCTGGGTTTGTTGGTGTTGATTGGTGTTTGCTTGGTCAGCGAGATCATGGTCTTAATGAAGGTTTCAGGAGAGCAGTTTTAATTTCATTTGGCCCATAGTGCTCCAGCCTGCTTGCCTTCAGCCGTAAACACATGCTAAGCATTGTTCAGAGCTGATTAGAGGTGGCTAGTGATTTAGCACTTGCACACAGAACTCACTTTACTAGCACGAGAACGATAATGTTGCTGGAAAGAGGGTCTGGAAGGTAATTTGAACTTCATGCCAGGCCTCTTGCATCATGTGCACTGGGCACAAGTGGGCAGACTACCATAATGATGACTGTTCATAACATCAGATGTGGTCTACAGCTGCAAGGTCAGGACTCGTCTCTCCAGACATGCTCTAAACAAAGCCAAAAATGCATCAGCGTGTAAAATCATACCCCAGTGTGTAATGCATGAAGGAATCGTTTTGTGGATAGGAAGCACTAGACCAGAGTCAGGAAAAGCCTATTTGCTGCACTCTGTGTGAAACAACAGTTCGGTTGTTCTTACTAATCACATAAACATCACGATCCCATTATACGAAGAGCACATGCTCATGTTACTGAGAGCTAATAAGGGCTCGTCTGTCATATGCCCTAACGTTGATTACTTGCATTAGGACTGGAATTTTAGATGCGCATGCTATGCCTTGGCACTTATGCGGCACTCCAAGGAACGTTTAAGGAGCCCAAGCCAGTCAGTTCCACGTCCTGATTTAGGCAGAAATAAGTTACTTATGGAGCTGGTGAAGGAAATCTTTTAAAACCTTTGTAAAAGTGTCCCCCCTGCGTAATGTCTTTGAATAGAGAAAAAGAAGCAACAGGTTTTCTACCTGATTTTACCAACAGAGCTCACTTTTGTGCTGTTATTTTAAGTTGTCATTTGCCTGCTGCCTGGTAAAATAATCAGATGCAGAATATGAAATACAGTTACACTGACGCATCTGAATTGTGGCCTGAAGTTTTTCTTCTGGATTACAAAAATTTTTATTATTTTTCTTTGCTTTTTAGTATTTTAGGCATTAAAAGGGCCCGCCCTAACCTTTGTAAACCTAACATCTGAACTTAGTCCTACAGAAAACAGAATCTATTATCCACTCAATTTACATTTATTCCAAAGGAAATATGAAAAACTTATAGAGCATGTGGTTATTCTTTATGAATAACCATCAACACGGTCTCATAATGCTATACCTGACCTTTGTTCATGATGTTCCTACAGTTTTATGATAGAAGTGAGGGTCAGTAGAATCTGGGGTCAGCATACAGGTGGGTCAATATTGACCAAAGCAAAACGAGGACATACCTCCCGGTGACACCCGCAGCCCACAATGGTGCGAAAGAGGGAGGGTGACAAAGACGAGTGTGTTGCCTCCAGCCCACATGGAGGGAGGGGTGGGGTTCAAAGAGTGGTGCGTTTGTTTGGAATGCTCACACTGTCTTCCTGTTGGGAGACTGAATGAAAACAGTGGAACGGCAGACAACCAGATGTGCATGATCTCACACACACACACACACAGAGTTGTGCCATCGTTTATTTAGGTGACACATTTAATCACTAATGGCAAGCTATGAGTCCTTTTGCATGGTTCCATTAAACATACATGTGTCATTGCTGTTGAAAATACATTTTATATGAATTCTTTACATGTAAAAACCACTTTTCCAGAAAAGTTGGGATTTTTCATAAAATGCAATTTTCTCTTAAACTTTTATTTCACTGAATTCCAATGTTTTGACTGGTCATCTTACATGTATTTTGTAAGTATAAACCAATTTATAATGTCATGCCTGCAACACACTAAAAAAGTTGGGACAGAAGCATGTTTATCATTGTGTTACAACACCTTTCCATTTAATAACACTCTTTAATCGTTTAGGAACTGAGGAGACAAATTGTTACAGTTCTGCAAGTGGAATTTTTGCCCATTCTTGCTTGATATATGACTTCAGCTGCTCAAGCTTTTACAAAGCCACACATTGTGCAGAATGAGGTCTGGTATTGTCTTGCTGAAATAACCAATGGCTTTCAGGGAAAATACCTCGATGGCGGAATGTCTCTAAAATATGACTCCACATCAGTTTGGACTTTAACACACAAGCCATGGCCATCTTTGCTTGCAGAGACTGAGCCTTTGGTGGATGCTTCTTTTATAACCAATCATAATCCCCTCATCTGTTACCAGCTCACCTGCTTATTGAGATTTCAATAATGGCATAACTTGAAAATTCTGTAATTATGTTCATTCTGTATTTACAAAATAAATGTAAGTTCATTAGTGAAAACATTGATAATATATCACCCATTCTTTTTTTTATTGCATTTTATGTAAAATCCCAACTTTGCTGGAAATGATGTTGGAATGTTAATGTCATCTTATTATCAACAAGCAGTTTATAAGAGTGGAAGAGAGCAGGTGGGTCTAAGAACAGTACTGCAAATATACTTCTGTATAGTGATCAAATCTAGAACAGGATCATTGTCTCCCTCTGAAAACTGTAACTTCAGTCACACTGCCCTTTCGGGTCAATAGTCTACAATGTTTGCTTTGCTTTAGAAAGAACAACAGGAAACTGGAGTAAAAGGTGTTTGACCTTTTGAAGCAGAGTGAAATGCAGTTTAGTGCTTACAATAGACATGCAGAGAGGCAATGGCCACACAGAACTGCCTTTTATTGGGCCACAATAGGTTCGCAAGTCAGAGGCGGCTAGGCAACATACTGAGGTCATCCCAGCCCATTGCCATGGTCAACCAGCCTGTCAGTGTTGTGGACACAAACCATATTACCATTCTACAACCACAGGTCAAATCCATCAACGCCAGTGATGTTAAGTAGTAACATTTGACTTACATATTATATTGACAACTCCAAGTGTACACTTCTGTTTGGTGAACAGACAAAAACATGCTAAAACTGAAAGGACGGCTTTTCTTTCTGCAGGACAAATTATATAAACAACAATAACTTTACATTAAATTTAAATATTTTTACTGTAGTATCTGCACTTTGGACTGCATTTTTTTACTTGTTTCATTGGACTACTGTGAGAAACAATCATTTTACACAATTCTTTTAGTTTTTTAAGGGTTAAACTTGCAAAAAGTAGGAATTACAGTATTGCGCACCCTGAAGCCAAAAAGCCTCAGCTTATTGATAATATACATCTATAGTAAAGTGTTAACAAAGACCCACATCTGAGAGCCATAGGGGGGTTTTGGTTTGGGGTATAATTCATCCCCCTCTTTATTTTGACTTTACTGCTTTTCCTAATGACTTAAATTGTGCCTAATTAAGCCAGGCCTAAACTACAGCATCCAGCATGCAGCCTAGTCAGTGTTCTCCCTCTGCAGTGCCACTGAGGCATGTGTTCAATTAGCTGGTTATAAAGGACTGTAAGAGAGCGCTTCTCTAAGGAATGTTAATGATTAGAGAGATCTCACACTGGGAAACACTGTTAACTCTTTCTGAGTATTGTCGAATGTGAGAGGACCTATATTATTCCTTTTGAAGTCCAGCACAGCTCAGGGAAATATTTACATGTGGGACCTCGAAAGATTTTTATTCCTGTGTTGGATTGAAACACTTCAGTGTAAAGCAAAGTAAGAAACGTGGAATCTTAAGCAAATGTGAAAATGTTACGTGTATAGTTTATAAACAGGCACAATTAAGTGTAGCATCCAGGTAAGTCCATAAACTCCACTGACATGCTTCTGTCATTTCCCAGCTTCTCCACAAAGTGATTGTTCATACAGCCACTATGCTGACATCACAACTCACCTTTAGACATGGTTGCATTGTTGATTTGAGTGTATGTGTTTGGACTGACCCCTTGGCCCAAGTGTATGTGTGCAGACTGCCACATAGTCTTTGTTTAGTTATAGTGTACCAATATAAAAGGGCTTCCTGTCCTTAACAGCCTGGGGATGTGTGTGTCCACTCCCCATTGTTCACAATGAGCTCTGCTCTTTACAGCTATGTGAGAAGATGCCAAATATAGGATGAAATACGATGTTCCATCTTATATTCCAGTAGTCTCTCAGGGTCAAAAGCCCCCATTTAACTGTAGTATGTGATGATAAAAATAAGTCCGCCGATCTTTCCCTCAAGTGCTGAAGTTTAAGTAAAAACTTAAAATAAAAACAGTTACTGGAGATATTTGTGATATTATGCCAAGCATTTTGATTGACAGCGATGAGGTCTTAGTGAACAGCTAAATAGTGAGTTTCATATTTGAGTTTTTGTCCTTGTTAATGTTTATTATCAGTTTTTACAAAGTGTAATTAGCACAATTCCAATCAAGATGTATGTAAAGTGGTATTATAATATCCAAGATATTAAGATCATACATATTTGACTCCAGGTATAATGTGAATCAGTTTATCCATTCATAAATCATTTTACATGAGACATTCTCTGATCTTTCAGGTGGTTATTTCAAATTTTTAATTTTGCTTATCAAAGTCAAGTGTCATACAGCATCATGCCATGGAGAATTTAGTTTGGGCCTGGAGTCTCTGGACCTCCCTTTGTTTTGGTACGTTTCTATTAGACTTTTTTGTAAAATGTCCTTAAAAGGCAAATATATATGTATTTTTATTTTTTTACTATACACATGCCTTTGTGTCACACAGGTCAGGCTGAGTCGGTATAGTGCTGTAGTAGATGCAGTTAAAGGGGTTATCCGAGGGTTATAGGATCAACCGTGCAGTCGCTGACTGACCTGGGTTTGTCAGCACCAGTGTGGCTAAGTCAATATCAGAGCAACAGACACTCCATCAGTTGACCTCTTTCTACTCTCTTCAGGCGTAAAGAGCTGTGACTACAGTAGAATGATGGTCCTTTATTAGCCTTTATGACTCTTCCTTTGTTGTGCTTGTGTCTTGATAATGGCCATTGACGGGTCATTAAAGTCTTGAAACAGCCTTACTTTTATAAGATGGTTAGCACACATCTAGGCACTATCTTAAACAATAGCTGTGAGCTGCAATAAATGGCAGCACAATGCAGGGGCATAACCTTGTCTGACCACCTCTGAAACACACTTGGCAGCATATACTTACAAGGTAATATCCCCAAGTTGATCATTACATGGTGAAACCAGGCCTTTTTACAGCAATAGTAACCCAGTAAAGCCAAAAAAGTGAGGGTATCATCAATGTGGGAAGAAAATCTTACTTTGATTACATAATTTCAGAATGCCAGCAGCAATCTTTTCCTTAACATTTTCATGGTGAATGGACTAAAATAAATTATCCAAATACCTTGGAAAAACGTAAGCTTATCTTGGAAACTTAGAGATACAAAGTTTTGTCCTGACAGTGATATGCAAAGTTGTATTGATTTTAAATATGACATGACTTAATTTAATGTTTTGGGCCAACCACTGGTGGATAAAAATCAATATCTGTTGATAAAAATCAATATCATGATATTTTACAAATATAATCACAGTATCATGATATTTGATGATATTTAAGTTAATGACTCCATGCTTCCTCAAACTGACAGTCTGTGCTGAAGGAATGTCCTACAAACCTGACACAGCTTGTTTTGTGTTTCTTTTGTTTTGAATTTCTTCTCTTAAACCTGTTTGTACTGGCATGGCAACTGCTACATTGCTATTTCATCAAATAGGGTATTATCATGGTAACCCTCTTCATCCTTCAATACTGCTTAAATCAAAAACCAGTATTGTTAGACACCAATACCAGTGATATATTACATAGCATGATCAGAGCCTAAGGAGACTTAACCAGCCAAGACCCTGAGAGAACCAAAGAGTTATGACCAAGGTAAAAGCAATTGTCCATGTGAAAATTGGCCCACGTTGTGCAGTTGAATTTAGGACAGTGTCAAATATAGTCCACTCTTCTGGGACACAAGTCGATGCATGCAAGTCCTTGGAGAATGTTCTAAACCGGGAGGCTGAGGAATGTGACTTTAGCACTCATTTCTGGAGTTTGGTCCAAACAGTGCTGGAGCATGTTGAATATGAGATCTAGAGTTGGGACAAGTTAGGTCAAAGCATCTGTTTTACAGTTCAAAGAGGTTAAAGCCAGGTGCAAGCTGTGGTTTGGGTCATTCTGAACATGAGTAAGCAGAAAGAGTGGTTGTTAGAAAGGGGGAAGAGATTTATGACTCATTGGAGCTAAGGAACAACCAGAGGTCAGGGATGTGCGACCTGTGTTCTTTTATATTTCACAAGTATCTCAGGTCAACCCTGAACTGTGTAACTAGAGCCAACGCTCTAACAATAGAGTTCAGCACTGTTAGTTCGTAGTTAAATGCACAGGCTAATCACTTTGACAGATTTTGGAAGTTTAGCTTGTAGCAAAGGTTTAAAAATTAAACGTACCCCCTCTTATTTGTGTATTGTGGTCAGGCTTCATCAGCCAGTGTGGAATTTCTCAAGTGTTTTAGAGAAACAGTTGTTTGTACAAAGATAAAATAATCGTAGCTCAAGACTTTGTGCAGATGATGTTATTGGCACATTCCCTGTGTACAGAATGAGACAACTCAGCTTAAGCTTCTGCTCAAATGCAAAAGCTGGCATCAAGAGATACCACATGACAAGAGCTTCTGTTGAGGAGGTAGGCTGGGGATCAGTAAAACAGAAATGTTCTCTCCTTTATATAAAAAACTCATGCCAGTTCCCAAAGTGTGCACACAGTAAAGGCCTTTGAGCTCATAGATGCACTCTAATATTAGGGTTGTAGTGATATAGATTTATTAATGGATAAATTCCTTCATTGCTTTGATTAACTAGCAACAGTACTTTCATTGATACAGTTAATAAATAGATTAAGTGATTCATTGATAATAGTGTATCAATGGGTAAATAAAATCATTGATTAAAGTGCATTAGTAGATTTATTGACTGATTAGCAATGGTCTATTAAAAGATTTGGCAATTCATTGATTATTCTACATGAATACATGAACTGATTCATATCTAAAAGTCCAAATATACATTAATAAATTAATTGATAACAGTACATTACTTGATTTCATGTTTGCACCACCTTGAACCAATGGTCACCAAGAACATTTTTCTCAACATTGCTCAAGATGACTGCTAATTGCTGCTTAACCAAAACACAGTCTTATCAGTCTAAAAATCTTTTGGACCACAACAATGGTTTCCCTTGTCAAGCCAAGACAGAGACAACTCAGCATTTTAAGAACTTTACCTCAAGACAGAATTCCTTCTCAGCAGGATGTGAGGTTGTTTATCTCTCAAAGACTTGCTAATGCAAGGGAGTGTTAATTCTTTCTTCCTCTCACTGTGAACACAAAGGCCTGTAGTACAGGCTCAGTCCTGCTGGGACTGAGCCTCTGTGCCCTTGACTGCAACAATGGCTTTGTCCCTGAAAACTTGCACGACCACAATCCACATTACCAACCCACTCATAGAAGACTTTCAATCAGCTAGTCAGGCAAAGCTGGGATGCTACATTTTCATTCTGCTGTACAGCTGTTTAACGAGGAAGATGTTCACCTGATACTGTATCACAGTGAAATTAGCAAGGCTTTAGAATCTGACACCTTTTGAAGACCTAAGAGGGGGCTTCTCTTTCATGAGCATACATGTCTTAGTTTGCAGTGAAATGGCCAGGGTTACTCATAAAGACCACCCTGGGAAGGGGAATTTGTTTTCATAACTTCCTCCATCATGCATCGTTTAGGAAACAAGCACCCTGGACCCTCTAAGCTGAGGCCAAATTAAAGCTTTGTTTATTGAAACAACAGAAAGGCCTTCACCTTTCGCACATTCTTCAGGAAGTTATAGAGATGATGAGGTCAACTGTCTCTCTAGACCGACCGCTGGGGTTCTTTGAGGTCAAGAAAATGGCCACTACACGTACATGGGTTTCCAGCATCCTAATTTTGAGAAGTTTAAAAAGCATTTTTTTTTGAATAAACAAAAATGAAACAAACTTCCCAGCAGGTTTTTGTTTTCAGCTTAATACAGGCTCTCCCGGTTTTTATGTAGCTGGTGAATAAATAACTGAAGTAATACAGCTACTATAATGAAACTTCCTTGTGGAAGTAGTTGATTCGAATAGGAACTGCTCCTTTAATTCATATGGTAAATAGCCCCCCAGGTTTCATGTAGAGCCTTTCTTTAGGCACAGTGGCATGGACCTGTTGACATCATTGTTGACTGACTTTAGCTATTCAGGTCTATGAGGGAGGGAAACGGTCTGAAACTGCCTGAGGCTGGTTTTTTGGTACATTTAATGCATGAGGTAACACAACAACTAAACCCTATGGTTTCTTTTCAGTGGGACTTAACTGCATTTTCTTTTAGTATGTTGCCATATTCTCAAGTGGTTAAGGCAGTGCTAGTGAGGCTTGAACTTGACAGTGTTATATGCTGTGTTCTAAGCTTGGTATAATTAGAGCATCAGTTTGGTAAAGATTACTACTATCAGAACAACCCAAGCATCACGGATTGGTGTTTGCATCTGGAGAAGACACAGCTGAATGTTCATTTAAGAAGGGCAGGACTTGCTCCATTAATATTTGATGTACTAATAAACCGTTCTGTGTGATTGTTTGACCTCGTTTAAAGACGAGTGTTTTCCGTGCATGTTGAGACATTTGATGTTGAATAGCCATGCTGAAAAAAGGGCTGCACAATATATCACTTGTTAATTGTCACAATATTGGCCTTTTCAATACTGATGTCATAGAAGACTGCAATATGCAAATAAGCTTCCTAACCAATCACAATGGTTGTCACTGTGCCCTGTGAGTATCTTGGCCAATCACTGTTCCAGATGAAGGCATAACAATACAGCAATTTAGTCAAAACCTTGGTGTTTTTGTACTTACTCTGCCCTTCTGGGTAATGCAGTAAGGAAGAGGTGTTACTGGCTTTGGCCTTTTCAAGGTCAAGGTTGGGGTCCATCACAAACATAAGGAATCTGCAATTAGGTTACTAAATTAGGATTTAAAAAGCTGCTAAACATCTGAGCATAGCTGCATTCCTTCAGGAAGTGGCTCTAAAATCAAAGTTTCAGGTTCATTTGTATGCATGCCCAGACTGACTTGGCCTTAAGAATATGATGTTTTTACTATAGATACCTGAACATATTGGCTACCTGGCTATTGGAATGGAAAAAGACAGAGAGAAAGAAAAAGGAAGAGGAAAACTACTCAGCGCTTGAAGTGCAGTATATGGGTTTGGGGGTGGGGGGGTAAAGCTGAATGGCTGAGGCTGGGTAATGGGGGGAGTGGCTCCCAGCCAGAGCTCCACGGGAGTGGACTAAGTGCAGGAACCATCTGGTTGGACTGCTCTTCTCTTGCTTCTTGTCTGCTCACATTCTCACATTCTCTCTCACACACTCAGCTGTATGTTCGATATGGACATTGGTCAGACTGACATGCTCGGAAGTAAACGCAGTAGAAGTCCTGAGGATCTATTCTGTTGGATTTAGATGTGACAAGACTGGAAAATGTCACCCCTTAGGACATGTAACCCAGGCTCCAGTTTACAGTAAGAAAGAGAAGGAGGTTTTGGAGATCCCCATACTTCAGGAATTCTGTGTGAAGAGGTAAGGTCACTTTGAAAAAGATTTATGAAACTCAGAACTGATTTAGCTAAAATAATTAAAAAAATAATTTGTAACTGGAGAAAACAAGTATCAGATGTTTTTTCCTAGTTCATGCACTGTGAGAAATAACCATTAGCTTGCATTTTGGTGATAAAGAGCTGCTTTCTAAACTTTTTTGGTAGTTGCTCATTATAAAGATTGGCCTGTATTTAAGTGTCAGTGTGGTGCAGAGGCATCTGTCTAAAGGCAGGCAGAGCTGCATAAAACATGGTGTGAGAGTAGTAAGGAGGTGTGTGAGTGACCACTGTGAAACTTTGGGTAAATACCAAAGAGTGCTACTCAACTGCCTGATAAAACCTTGTCTGAGTACAGGTGTTCCTCTTCTAACCGCAATGCCTTTCACCCATTTGGCCATGGACTAAAATACTAGATGTGTTTTTTCTTGCATATAACAATAATGTAATATTTTGCAGTTGACCTGCAGGATTTCTATGACTTTAGCATTTTTTAGTTTTATTTGGAAAACTCTGGTTCAAAAATGATGTATTACCTTTATTTATCTTTATTGTTTGGCTGTATAACTTGCCAAAGTTGGAGGAAACATTTACAGTCTCCCCCTCTCTCTGCTTTGGGAACATTTTCTAAACTGTGGCATTGATTTGAACGTCTCTAAGAAGTCGCCTACAGTAAATATGTGGAGACAGTTTATCATGTCCTAGTCAGTGGCATTTTTCCTTGCTTACACTAAAAAGCTTCTGGAATGGCTGCAACCTCAAACAAGCAAACAAATAAATCAATAACATTTTGTATTAAAATGTAATGGATGCTTTACTGAAGATAGCTAAAACAATTAAGTGGGGCAATTTCTGTGAAACGAAGTTCTGACCCTGCTTTGGTTTAGCTTCCCTAACCAAAATTAAGGAAATGAGTGAGTCAGAAAGGAGCAATTTGTTAGGGCTTGACCTCCTCTCCTGAGGGTGCAAGTATCAATGTGTCCTGCCTCACTTCTGCCATAGTATCTCTCAAAGCCAGAAGTGTTTTTTTCATTAACATATGAAGAAGAATAAATCAGATACTAGTAATAGCCACTGATTCAGATTTCACATTTCCTTAACTGCTGCTATTAGTTGTTCATTTACTGTAAAAAACAAGTCCATTATTGTATGAGTCTGTGATATTCCCCCCTCTCTACTCAGTTACCCTGGACCCCCTGTGCCCCACCTCCAGTTATGGCTGAAGGCGATTGAGGCTCTCTGTGGGTGGATCTAAATGATATGCATCTTGGCCTCCCAAAGCCATGTTAACAAGGGTTTCTACAAAAGAGGGGGGTGTTAAACACATACTGCTGGAGGTCTTCTGTAGCTGGAAGGGGACCACATGCTTATACACATGAAATAATTGCCTTTAGCTGCCTTCTAGTGGTTTTACAAAAGATGTATTAATGTATTAAATGTCACATTGGGACACAAGTCTAAGTAAGTGCTCCACTGATTGTGTAGAGGTTTATGAAATCATGACATCTGAGAGGAAAATTAGCATTTGTAAGGTTGTTTCAGCGGAATGAGTGTTGCTATACTGGTGTATTGTGAATCTAACTTTCTTTGAAGAATAAAATGCTGAGGGAAATTTCTCATTCAAAGAAAGAATAAGAAGGACTTAAGATTGTGAGGAAGATGAAAGATCTCTTTCCACTTTGTTGTACCATTGTGTAAAGCCCCAGAGGGCTTTAGAATATGTGTAGTTATTTTGGTCTCTTTTGAAAGTAAAATGTCATGCATATAGCAAGGCCTATTGTTTATTGAACAGAGAGACTAAAGGCAGAGTTTGTGGGGGGTGGGGGGGAGTACACTAAATACCTCAAATGAGATAACAGACCTTGTTTTACAGGTTAACACATTAAAGAAATGATTATCTTCAATTAAAGATCTCTTATCTCAGTCAGTTCTCAGTTCTAGCAGCTACTGTTAAGTGCTTGCATGTGTCTTAAGTCTTCTGGGGGGATTCTGGATGAAGTGGTAGAGGATGAAATACAAAGAACAATTCATACATCTAACACCTTGACCTGTGTACGTGTGTGTGTGTGTGTGTGTGTGTGTAAAACACTATCTGAACAGTCATGAATATGCAGCATGTTGTCCCAAACTGTCACGCCTGGACACTTCAAAGGGTGCAATTAAGTGTGCCTGGTTTTCTCAGCTGTCCATTTAACCACAGCAGGGAGTGAAGAAGGGGATGGGGGAGGCGTGTGAGTGACCAGGATGAAGTGAAGTCCCACAGTTAGTCTTTATTAACTACAAAATGACCAACTAATTTGAACTGAGGAATTTTCTAACACATCATAGCAACAGCAACAGCATTTGACTGTATTGAGGTCTCAGTCAGCTGCTTCCTACATGCTACATGCTACATGCTACACTCTCTTTTTAAGTACATAAAGTATCAAGAAACAGCTTTAAAAAGCAAGTTCAGTATTAACAGTCCTCAGGGCATCACTCATGCATGTGGATCAGTTATCTCTTATAAGCGAGCTTTTCCAGTGAGCCCTTGACCACGGCATGGCTGTGGAATGTAAAAACAAATTATTAAACATGGTCATAGATGCACTGAATTTAAGCACGTTATGCTCTTCAGCCCTTGATGGGAAGAAACTCTCTTGTCTAGCCTGGCTTTATCAACCGTTCTGACATTCTGACAATGCTGCCAACAGCATGCTTGCATTAAACGATTTTAATAAACAGGTATATTAGCCGTATATATTTTAATGAAGCAAAGGTTTAGCAGAAATGGAAATTCTGTCACACTTTCATTATGACAAATAGTCAGAAAAATGCTTTAAAGTAAATTACATGTAAAGATGTCAGTATGTGCCTGCTATAATTGGTTAGAACTTGGAGAGTACGTCTAACCACATCAGGGGAGACCTCTGAATGATGCACAGTCACAATAGCAGTAACAATAAAACTGTCATATTTTTATAGGCAAGATCTATTTTACAGACATCCTTTCTCCAGTGAGGGAATGCTTGGCACCATGAGTGCAGTCAATGCCAGAGGAGAAATTTAAGAAATGAAAATTCCAGCAACTGACTGTTCTCAGCCTCATAGGATGTGGTTTCATGACTAACAAGTCCCTCTTTATTTTGGTCTTTAGGAAGTCAGTCTGATGAACCTAGAGAATCCTGCTGGTTACCACAGAAGCAGGAGGCAGTTGGACATGGAGCATAAGGTCAGCAAGCTTACTTTTGGCTTTCAGAGAAGCTCTACCTCAGATGATGACTCCGGCTGTGCCTTGGAGGAGTACGCCTGGGTCCCACCTGGACTACGACCTGAGCAGGTGAGGTTATTGTTCAGTACCCTACTCTTATGTTCACTTCCATGCCTCTTGGCAAAGAAGTAAGGCTGGTAAAAATGTCAAAGCTGAGTGAACAATACACCTGAGGGAGAAACTGCTAGAGCAGACAGCCATGTGTAAAAATATAGTTTGAAAAATACCCCATCATGAGCACAGCATGAGTTACACTTTGCTTGCGGAAGAGCTATTATATTCTTCCAATTTTTTTGTTTAAGATTTTAACACAGTGTTTTAGCCATGTGGATTAAGAACAGAAATCAGAAAGTGCCATTAGCGCCCCTGAAGCAAGCGTGCCAAAAAGTAGGCCGATCATTCCATGAGGAGAGCAAAGCTTGTTCTATTTCATTATAATTAGATGAGCCAACTCATTTGCTAGAGGAGCTAAGCATTTTGTAGGCACCACCCCAAAGCCACTTGGAAACAGGATATGTTCTTTTTTTATTTACAATCTGTTTCATGGAAAGTCTGCAAGTCATTATTGCAAGCTGGCAAACAAAAGCCTGTATCTGTGTCGATTGCCAGCCAAAAGAACAGTATGAAGAACACTTGAGGCAACGCTTGCGTTTCTGCAGGACTGTCTGCAAACACAGGCTTCTCATGTCTAAAAGCGCTGTGATGTGGCACTTTTCCAAGCCAACAGAGAAGCCCCTCACGCTTCTCAGGAGCTTTCTAATCCCCCAGCTGGTCAGAGCAGCACATATGACTGCAATCAGGGGTGAGGGGTGAGAAAAGGGTCTAGGGCCATAGGAGACAGCGAAAATCCAAACACAGCTTTTGTGTTAAATGCAAAGAGCAACTGTAATGTCTTTACAGCTGCCATTCTGTAAATTACCCTGAACATTATAGGTGATCATTGCGGGGAAGTACACAGACACTGAGGGAGCCCGAGGGAGAGGAGTGGGTGGTAATATTAGCATAAACTGAACATGATTTATGATGCTCCTCATTGTCAGGTTTAAATGGCATACCAGTAGACCGGCTGAATAACAGCAGGACGCTGCTTAAGCAGGAGGAGACAGGCCCAGTCCGTCTCTTTATCTGGTGGCTGTTACAACCAGTGCTCATAAACAGCTCCCTTTTACAGAGGTCATCAGCAAGTGGGACATTCACAGTGCAGAAAGAATCTTTACATAGACTTACAAAACACAGTGAACACTTCAAGGCAGGTCAACAGCTGTAATAAAGTTATCAAGGGAAAAAGGGCACGGCCTAACAGTCACAGACTGACATAAGGGCACGCTGGAGGCAACTCAGTCAGATGAGTATTTCAGTTGTCCTACAAGTGATGAAAGTTATTGTGTTTTGTTGAGTAATATTTTACATTAATATTATTCTTATTATATGGTTATGTTTTTGCACCAATACAAATAATATCAAGACCAAGAAAAAGTTAGAAACACTAGTTAAAAGTGAACAGAAAGCACATTTGATGTTAAAATTACAGTTTTAAAAAAGACATTAGTACTTTACTCGGCTCCACATAAATATTGTGGTACAGCCTTCAGAAAATGATTAAGAGAACTACTTTGTGTCGCCAGGGTGGCACTTTTTTTCACAAGCTTATTCTGTAATTAGTGTTGAAAATATCAAACCTCATTCATCTTGTAGGTTCAGCTGTACTTCTCCTGTCTGCCAGAGGATAAAGTTCCCTATGTTAACAGCCCAGGAGAGAAACACCGCATTAAACAACTCTTGTATCAACTGCCTCCCCATGATAATGAGGTAAGCTCAATCGAAGAACCTAGATCCTTTATTGAGAAAATTAGAATCTCTTAACAATATAAAACTCATGCTCACAATTACTGTACGAATGTAAGGACTGTATAATCAAATATATGGATTACTTCCACTATTTTTCAACTTTATGTAGGTCTAGTTTGCTTTGTTTCAGACTTTTAATGGTTGGTTATTAATCAGCGATGCAGAAAACCTGCACCCACAGCATTCTCTAGAACTGAGCCAAGTATCCTCCAGGTCTCTAGTGTTCCAGTTTTGATGTTAAGCGACATCACATCTCAAGTGACCTGAAAATGAGACTTAAAGAGAGCTTCTGTTGTTCAAACCATTAGAGATCACATACTGAACCTCACTCAAACTTGAGTGTGGGAGCTGGTCAACTTCATGGGTTTTCATGCCTTGCCTCATTCAGTGTATTCCTGCTGCCATCACAGAGGAGATCTTTGTTTCCTTGTTCTTCTGTGGGTGTTGGTACAATGAGACATTTGAGCTGTTGATTTTATGATATTGCTGGGGGACTCTGCACAATAAGTGGCACAGAGATTCCTCACATTGCTGTGGTTTATTAACACAGCCCAGCGAGTGGCCAAGGACATTGCTCTAAGGCACTTTGTGTGTGCCATCATTGTTTTCTGAGGCACTACGACGTCACTTGCATGTCTTGGCTTGAGTCTCTTTTTGTTTAATCCTGTCTGACTCTTGAATTTACTCTAAACATATGGTCTTGTCTATGTAAATGTCTCTTTTTGGTAAAAAAATTAAAAATTAAAAAAATTAAACAAAAGCATGCCACTAGATGGACTAAGTGTAACAAGGTTGTCATTTTGCATTTGATGACGTTTGCTCTCGATTTGAGGCAATATTATCAGTGAAGTCTGTCTCTTACTGTCCTAGGTGCGATATTGCCAGTCCCTTAGTGAAGAAGAAAAGAAGGAGCTCCATATGTTTAGTGTGCAAAGAAAAAAAGAGGCACTAGGACGTGGGACCCTAAAATTGCTCCCCAGGACAATGCTTCATGTTATCTGTGAACATGTGAGTATTGAAATAATACTTTTTAAAGAAACACTACTACTAAACACCACCATGTTCTGGGTAACTAAGGGTAAAACATTTATCTTCAGTGTGGAGAGAACATCGGTGGAGGAGAGATGGCAGTTTTTGCTTCCAGAGCAGGGCCTGGACTGTGTTGGCATCCAGCATGTTTCGCATGTTCGACATGTAGTGAACTTCTGGTGGATCTTATCTACTTCTACCACGAGGGAAAGATTCATTGTGGGAGACATCATGCTGAACTGTTAAAGCCTCGCTGTTCAGCCTGTGATGAGGTAAGGACATTCTTACATAGTCACAGCACTGAGCATCTTTACATATCTGTTAAACTTCTAGAATTAACTTATTAAACATTTTTCCACCTCAGATTATCTTTGCGGATGAGTGCACAGAGGCTGAGGGTCGTCACTGGCACATGAAGCACTTTTCCTGCTTTGAATGCGAAACCATTTTGGGTGGTCAACGTTATATCATGAAAGATGGTCGGCCATACTGTTGTGGCTGCTTCGAGTCCCTGTACGCAGAATATTGTGAGGCCTGTGGCGAACACATCGGTAAGACAAAGCCTCACTTGTTTGTACACGTCACTGATTGTCAAACCTAGCCTATTTGCGTAGGAAAAGCTGACCTTTAATCCTGTTTATTTTCATCTAGGAGTTGACCATGCTCAGATGACATATGATGGTCTCCATTGGCATGCCACAGATGAGTGCTTCAGCTGTGTCCAGTGCAAGAGCTCTTTGCTTGGCTGCCCATTCCTGCCCAGACAAGGACGCATCTATTGCTCCAAAGCTTGCAGTCTGGGGGAGGATGTCCATGCCTCAGACTCCTCAGATTCTGCCTTTCAGTCTGCCAGGTCTCGCGAGTCTCGCCGCAGTGTAAGAATGGGCAAAAGCAGTCGTTCTGCAGACCAGTGTCGCCAGTCACTGCTCTTCTCTCCTGCTGGGAACTACAAGTTCCCTGGTTTTTCAGGCAATGCTGATGATACTTTATCAAACAAGCTGTCCCATTTGAGCTTCGCAAATGATCATTTCTGGAGGAACAGGGATGAGCAAGAAGCACCCGAGGACCACGAAGAATGGGCCGAGCATGAAGACTACATGACCCAGCTACTTCTTAAGTTTGGAGAGCACAGGATTGTCCAGCAGCCAGAGGACAGCAGACCAAATGACCTTTGGATTACTGACTCTGAGCTCAAAAATAAAGCTGAGCCCAAGATGTCAGGTAGTGATGGCAACGGGAGCCTGGCTAGTAAAAAGTACAAGGCAGACATGTACTGGACACAATCTCAAGATGGTCTAGGAGACTCTGCCTATGGTAGTCACCCTGGGCCTGCAAGCAGTCGAAAAATCCAGGAGCTTGATCTAGAACGTGGCGCCAACTTTAAGAGAGAGGACAAGCAATGGTATGATGACTCACTGGAGTGCATCACTGATGAGCTGAAACAAGCCGATCAGAGTGTCAGAGACTCCATGGACTCTCTAGCACTTTCAAATATTACAGGTAAGAATAAGAAGCGAGATGTAGATGCTTGACTTAAAACAAAATGGTAAAGAAATAATTGATTGTTGTTCAACCTGATTATTCTTTTTGAGTTTGACTGCCATCTCAGGCTGAATCAGTGCTAACGCTGCCCCAGTTATATATCGTAACATAACTTTAGGTCTTTCCATGAGAAATATGGCAACACTCAATTTCTTGACTCGTAAAAAGAATATCTGAAAAAAGTCTCATTATGTGGAAATTAAATTTCTCTCATGGCTATTGATCGTGATGCATGCATACATGCATGTCTGCTGTAAAGAAGTAAAGAAACATTTGATTATTAACAAATGTACTGTTAACTGAAGAATCTACATTTTTAATGAAATTTTTACTGAGATTTCTAATCATTTTTTTGTTTAAACCACAGGTGCATCAGTTGATGGTGACTTCAAAGAGAAGCCATTACCCTATTCATTACAAAACTTCACAGTGCTTGAGAATGAGGATTGTGAGAAAACAAGCAACATGGGAACTCTCAATTCGTCAATGCTGCATAGGAGTGCCAACTCTCTCAAGAGCCTTACCTCAGAGTTGGAGCAGGTAGAAGCAGTGGAGGAGGACGAAGCTGAGGAGGTTATCCCTCTCCCAGAGGAAAGACCCAAAATTGCTCACTTGCCTGTTCTTCGGAGGACCAGATCCCAGTCAAGGCCCCAGCAGGTGAAGTTCTCAGATGATGTTATAGACAATGGAAGTTATGATGATGTAGCGGTGCGACAGCCTCCCATGAGTGAACGCACTCACAGAAGAGTATACCATTTTGATGAACAAGAACAGCGACATCATAGGCATCACCATAATCACAGACGACGACGGAGCCGCAAGTCTCGCTCAGACAATGCTCTGCACATAGTACCTAAAGAGCGGGCGCGCATGTGCTTCAGAGAGGACCATCACCAGCGGGCTCATATCCCTACTGCACAGTATGGGCAGCCACATGGCCATGCAAACTCCGATTACGGGTTGCAGAACCAGGCTGCACAAAACTTCTTTCGTCTTAATGGAGACGAGGACGACTGGTGCTCTACATGCTCTTCGTCCTCCTCTGAATCTGAGGAGGAAGGCTTTTTCCTGGGTCAGCCAATTCCACAGCCCAGGCAACCTAGGTATCAGTATTACCCTGATGAACTTCCCAGTCAAGTGTTTGGCACAAGGACAAATTCTAAAAAGAAGAAAGGACATAAGGGCAAAAACTGCATAATTTCATAGACTTCAAACTAAAAAAAATATGTCACATTGATGAAATGCAGTAGATATTTCCTCCATTTTAATTGCCTTTATTCAAAGGCCAGTAATGACCCATGTTCACAGTATCTCTGCAGTACTTTTCACCTGATGAGGAAGACTGTTTCAGAAACGATGCAGTAATATCACAGATAATGCATTAAGTAAGCATTCACCTGCAGCAACTGGTATGTGTATTAAATGTCACTTATGGTCATGGACAGAATGAAAGAATATAATATTTATAAAGCACCATATATAAATGAGTGAATATTTAACAGTCCAAATATAATTGTGTATATATTGTAAAACTATTGATTTAAAGCTGATATTTTTATATCCCTGAATTTCAAAAGATTTTTTTTAAAAGACAGATAAATGGTAGAATAGCTGACAAATATCAGTAATGGTTTGCAAAAGCCTCGCTTTTGTTAATCAGGGTTTTAAAAATACAAAATGTCATTGAGTACACTGCAGTTAGACCCTTGCCTTCTCAGTGTACATGCTTCATTTCATTACAAAAATAAACAAACATCTTATGTATTATGCAGGGCCTGGTTGGTTTTAATTTTATTTATGCGCTATAGTAAACAGATCGGTGTAATCTGTATAAACGAAAACTGGAACATAAGACTCACAATAAAATATATGTAAGTTAAACATTGCTTTAAATATTTTTTGACAACAAATTTCTGAATGCCTTAAGAAATGGAGAGAGTTCATGTTTTTGTTTTAAAAGTTTATTGAGAAAATAAAAAAGTGTAAGAAAATCTCTTAAAACAGATCACTGAACAATGAAATTTGCATGACATTAGCGTTGTGTTATGAAAAAAAAAGAGAGAGATGTACAAATTAAGAATCAAAGTTTCATTATTTACTGCTGATACATTAGCTATACTCCTGGATTGCAAGATATTTATTTAAGCTTGAAGTCTGACAGTGGCTCTTGCAGTGACATAAAGTGACAATAAAGGGCAGTAAAAGTAGCCAAAATCACCGTGAGAAGTTGTTCCGTGAAGCCAGTCTTGATCAAGACTGGTCAGATTTAAGCACAACATTCACCTCGGATATAAAGTGACGGAGGTCCTCAAGACATCGCTCCTTAATCTCCATCAGGTTCTCCTTCAGTGCTGTCTGAAGCTGCTTTTCCAGTGTTGGTTGCTTAGCAATTAGCATTTTAACCACCATTCCAAAGGTCTCGCAGTCCTGCCTATATAACTGGGAACAGGACAGACAGATAACATTAACTATGTTCATTCTAAAACCACCCCTACCTTCAGTAAATCAACCACATTCGAGGTCTTTAAAGGCTCAAACGTTTTGCCTAAGTTAAAAGGACAAGAACATTTTTATTAATGATCCTGAATATCTCTGAAAGCATAGTCTTTTCTTCAAAGCACAGGCTTAACTCACATGTAAGACATTTTGCTTTACATTTACATGGATACAACAGGAATTCTAGTGAAAATCAAAAGAACTCCAAGGATCACAACTGGGCCAATGACAGACATTAGTTAGGTTTTTGGGTTAGAACATCTCCCAAACTACATTCAGATGCCTTCTACATAACCACAAATTGCCTGAGAGCATTGCCAGAAGAAAGACTCTGCTGTCAAGGACCAACAAACTCAAGTGCCTACAGTTTGCCAGACGTTACTGGAACTTTCAGTGGGACTGTGTTCTTTGGTCAGATGAGATTAAAATAGAGCTTTTTTGGAAACAAACACTAAAGATGGGGTTGGCTTTTACACAAAGATAGCCATGCTATCTCTAACTACATGATCTGGAGAGATTCTGTGTGGAGGAATGGTCTCGGATCCTTTGCCATGTATTCTCCAGTGCCATTAACCACTATATAAAGACTAAGCAGTTATATTTGCAAAAGGGGACAAAGTATTAAATGAACGGGTGTTAACAATGAATTATTTTATGATGTCACATGCAAAGCACATTTTCAAAAAAAGATGCAATAAAACATAAATCTCTGATATAATTCACATGAACATCCATTTAACTCATTTCAATTGTTTACTGACCAAATGAATTGTATTTTATAAATATAAACACATTTAGAATTTGTTGGCTGCAACACATGCAACAAAAGTTTGGAAAGAGTGAAATTAGATTCAAAAGTGCACAGAATGTTCAAGCAACACATTCCACATTAAGCAGGTTAATTGAGAGCAGCTGAGGAATCATGATTGGGTATAAAAGTAGCATCCATCAAAGGCTCAGTCTTTGCAAGCAAGAATGGGTTGTGGCTCACCCCTTTGTGCCAAAATGTGTGAGAGAATTGTAAGGCAGACCAGACCAGACCTGTGTCTGTTGGAAATGTAAGGCACATCATGAAGGAGAGAATTAAACATTGGTAAACATGGACTGCTGTGCAGCTGTCTTATATCAAGCAAGAAAGGACAACATTTCCAAATGCAAAACTACTACAATTAATCACCTCAGTTCCAAAACACAAGAAAGTTGTAACTTTTGTTGAGTGTTGCAGCCAAAAAATTCTACATTTGTGTATATTTACAAAATACAATTAAGCTGTTAATTAAACTACTGAAAATCATTTGTCAGTTAAATAAAGGTTATATCATATATCACAGATTTTTGTTTTTATTGCATTTTGGAAAATATTCCAACTTTTCAGGACATGGGGTTTGGACTTGTCACATTATTTTGTGGAAAATAGGTTAAATAGTCACAGAGACAAAGAAAAGAGGGGAAAATCATCGAAGAAAGGAAGCTGGGAGAATATTTATTTAATCATAATACACCAAGCCCTGTAGAAATGGGGTCAAGCTGAAAAGTCAGGTCTAATCACACGAGACCTTCATGACTAAAACTGCAAACTTTGCGAGAAGTAGCTAAAGACTTTGTACGCACTGTCACATTGCCCTTGGGTTATGGACGACAACCAGTTTGAAAAGCTTGGAAATCATTTGGGTAAATAAAGCCTTGACTGTACGTCTTTTCAGAGTCGGAGATGCAATGACTGTGTTCCCACCCTTCTTCAAGCGTTACGACTTAAGCCCAAATTAGAGGATTGTCAGAGCCTCCAGCTATAACATTTACAGATCTACTCGTCCCAGTTTTCAACACCAAGAGAGAATAAACGGGGAAAAACAGAGAGTAGGTAAAACAGCACAACATGGAAGACAATTCTGCAATGCTTTGCATATCAATAGGTCAATGAAGTCTTAAGCCATGCTGTAAATGCCACCTTATGTATGAAACTGCTTCCTTGAAACAAAAGAACACTGAAACAGAGAAATCTATCCAGGGAAATGTTGTTGTTGAAGAGGAATGCTACTATACATGATTATACACGTCCCTGCACATCCACTTGGAATAAATATCGTTCCTTTCTCACTAACGGATGTCAAGCCTGTTTGCTGTTATTTATACATGGGAAATGGTTGCAAGATGGCAAAATATCTTTAGTAATGAAAGACGAGGGAAAGTGGACTGCACACATTTTGGATGATCAGAGCTGATTATGTTTGCTATTTTTTTTATAAATAACCTCTCCACAAGCTCTTTCCTGCTGACACTGATTGCGTTTTCTCTTCTGTAGGCTAAATGTTATGTACTCTCTTCTCCAGCACATCAAAGGACTTAAGAAGACTCAATGTGCTGAAGGCAATGAACAATAAACTCAATTTACAGCGATTTCCCTCACATCTCAGGACTGTCAGAACCACTAGCCGCAAGTAATTACAATTAAGCCATGAAATAAAAAACAAAAAACCAGAATTGGACTATAGGAAGTGCCTCACCCAGTTTTAGGCTCTAATTATAGCAAGGATTCAGCCAAATTCTGGGAAGGTTCTTCCTTAAAGTGATGCACAAACTCTACAAGGCTGCCACTGTTACTTAAGCAAACAAGAAAACTAGCGTTTGACTCGTGCCTGCTCTTGTGTGGCAGGGATATGCATCGTTTCTGCTTCCAAACGGAGAGAGAACGAGACCTGATGGCAAAAGCTGATAACTCATGGCCACACAGGCAGGGTTTTGCAACGAAGAACCACAATGGAGCAACCACAGCTTCCTACGTGACCCAGACTTGAGGGTGTGGGGGTGTGGGGGGTTGGTCAACTGGTCTGTAAAACATTACGAATATCACACAGGCATTGCACAGAGGAGAGCAGTTCTGCACAAATGAATGCTAAAGCAAGCAGGGGTCCACAGTAATCAAGGAAGTGGGAATAATTATTTGAGGGCTGGTACACATTAGGGAATATTAAGAGCTATTTAATCACTTGGGCTGCAAAGCAGAGCGCTCAATAGAGTATAATAGGCCAAGTGGATGCATTTCGTTTAGGCTGATAGAAATGATGAATGAAGTCTGGGTAATCATTCCCAGCCATAATCATCAGGAAATCTGTCTAAGCTAAACTGTTACAACTGTTACTTTTAACAGCAGTGATACTAAATGAACTTTGTGCTTAGTTTCTAATATCATTTGTTCAAAGACAGAAGCTTGTAACTAAATCAAACTTTGTTAAACTTGTTTCATTATTATTGTTTGTCTGTGTGTTTTTTTATGTGACCTAAGCTGAGCCATTTCTTCATTAGGGCAGGAAATCTCTGTGCACCAAACAATCAGGGATCCCTCAAGAGATTAGAAAAGGCAAATGAGCAGAGGGGACAGCAAAACCCATAACAATCATTACTTTAAATGAGATGTGTGAGAACTTCTAAGTTTAGAACACTAAACTTTAAGTTTAAAGAACCTTCAAATAATGCAAATGTTCTTAGAAGAACCTTTAAATTGGTAAAGCACCTTTACATTGTTCTTTAAACCTTTAAAAAACCCTCTACAAAAATTATTCTTGGTTCTTCTATAGCACAAAAGATCATTTTTAGCATTGAGCACTTATGAACTTACAAGCCCATTGGAACCAATGATCAACTGTGACATGTTTTTCTACAACACAGTTGTGTTTTGTTTATAGCTGAGAGCTTTACGACCCCATGAAAACCATATAAAAAAATACAAAAGCATTTACTGTTGAATAAGACAAAAAGAGCATCATTTTAACATAAATACACCTCACCAGCAAAAGTAGACATTTCACAGCAGTGAAGAACATTTGATTACAGTAAAGAAGGTTGTGTGTCTGCTCTCTTCCTTATAACAGAAGAGGGAACTGCCCGCGAAGGCTCTGCTCAGTGTTCGTAAAGCTTAGTGAGATGCTCAAGACCACAATTACCTTTTCAATCTCCAGAGCTTTATTTGCAATGGCATGTGCCCGACGCACTTCTGGAGTGTTTCCATCATCCTCTTTCCCCTTAGTTTCCTCACCCTGCTCCACCCCAGTGCATGATATCTCCTCCTATAAACAGAAACACAGTCAGCCAAAGCCTAACTTACCAAAGTTCCACATCACACATAACGTAATCCTTAATACAACAATGTTGAATACAGAACCGAGCCTTACACAAATTTAAATCACTGTTTAAGATTTATGTTAAACTAAAATAACTGCAGGCCAAGATCAATATACATAAATTATGACAGTCTCAAACTTTCTCTTTTAGCTGTGGTCCTGGAGGAGACACAGACTGATGGCAATTCATTTTGAATGAGATCCTGCAGGACTGTAGGCCTAGTGGTTAGGACATATCCTTGTGAACTGAAGGTCGCAGGTTCAAGTCCCGGCCTAGGCACCACCGAGGTACCCTTAAGCAAGGTACCGTGTCACTACACTGCTACCCTGGCACGTGTGATGGGTTAAATGCAGAGGTCACATTTTGTTGTGGTGCTTTAGTGTGTTCACAATGACAAAAACTTACTTTCACCTCACTTCGACCGTAGTTAACACCCCTGAGTTATACAAAAAGGGCCATTTTCAGGTCGTCAAAAATGAAACATTATAATGATAAAAGTCAGACACACTGTTATGTTGGTTTTGATTCTGTTTCAAAACCAAGCCCCTAAAGAAACTTCAAGATTCAGGACAAAAGCTCAATATGTCTGGGTGGAGTTCAGTTACTGTGAGCTGGATAAGCTCAGAAACTTAAACCTGTACTGTAGTGCAGGCCTTTCATGTAAAGACCATGTCAGGCCATAAGCAAAGCTGATCTTTGCCAACAAAGGAAACTAAAATGAGGATTCAATCAAAAATAAGTTGAAGATTTAGTTTCATGTGGATGTAGAAAAAGGTTTATAAGCAATACCGTTGTTGCTAATACTGAGCTGTGTGGGGATCCCTCTCGAGACTCAACACTGCGGTTGCTGGGTGGTCCCTCTTTTTCTGGAGAGAAAGGAGAAAGAGAGAGAGACAGATTTGTGTAAACTAGGAGCAATTTGTCTTTTAAACTTTAAATACACCCACATCTCCTATCCAGAATGCCAGGGAAACTTTCCAAAAAAATATTAGAATCATCTTCATATAGCTCAGTTTTTAAAATCACCCTGAAAACATGTCGGTGTACAAGAGTGTGACCCAATTGCAGTCTAAAGCAGCTGAGTTTTCAGTGGGAGTGGGAGAGGGAGAGGGAGAGGGAGAAAGAGCGGTAGAGCATAAGACAAATAGGCTGTTTATGTACTGCCCTGCCAGCGGAGATTTCGCACAGTTGTCGACTGGTTGAGCCAGAACCCGAAATATTGTGCTTTCAAGGATCCAAAATTTCTATAAAAAACAAATACTGCTGCATGGTAAAAGTTTTTTGTAGGGATCTCCAATAGCAATAAGAGACACATTGACGTTAAATTAAAAACAGACTCTGACAGCTATTTTTCTTCTCAGTACGCCAGCACCAGCATAAAGCTAAACCTTCAAAATCAATTTCACATGCTTAGTGTTTTTGTGGATATTAGCTCCAACTTTACCTGGCAAATGCATATCTGGTGATAAAGCTACCTGGTGTTGAAGCACCGTTCAACAAAGACGAACAAACACAACTGCAGTAAAATAGTTTTATGATGGTGGTTAACAACTTTATCGGTTAACTCAGGTTTACAAACTCATGCATGAAAGCATGTGAAAGTGTGAGGTTTACGGCAAACTTACAATTACATATAACAACGGTAAGATAAAAAGAAAGAAAAAGAAAAATGTAAATGTGTATAAAGTAAAGCATTCAGAACTATAAAATTCATAAAAGGCTGAGTGTTCCTGACTGTCCCTGTTTGGTCAGAGGCCCAGGCCTGAGTGGTGTAAGAGCTGTTTTTGATCAAAAATCTTAATTTGGGAAGTCCAGTTGCTATGTACATGTAGTCACAGAACAGATAATCCAGGGTTAGATAAACTAAGCTTAAAGTTAGCTGGCTAAGCATGAAATCCTGTTTTATGAGACAGTCCTCTTGTGTACAGGGCGGTTGTGTGGCCAACAGCCCCCAAAAAACCCTGAGTAGGTGCACTGTGGTGTGACTGATAAGACGTTAGTCTGGGAGCACAGTCATTTTGGCATATCCATGGGAACAAGCCAAAGCATAGGCCTTTCCTAAACACTTGCACATACACACACAGGCCAGACAACACAAGAAGCACTCCAGAATAATCTTCAAAGAGATTTGACTTCAGAGTGGATTTCCAGTGTATGCAGTTCTCCATCTGCGTGATAACCAGTTGTCCCTGACCCTGGTCCTGGATTAGCCCTGCATTTTCTTCAGTATTTCTGGAGCATTATCTTGGCTCGATCAAAACTGAGCCAAATAATGAGCTCATTAACAAGCCCTTGTTGGGCTGAGGTGAGTGTGTAAGAGCAGGAAAAACACTTAAATATTTATTACGCCAACAGCAGGGTTGGGAACCACTTAACTATCAAAGTAAGTAAAGCGGTCATCCACAAGGCTGCTCTTCTGCTCTTCTCTGTCTGCCACAAAAATGTCAATATCAAAGCAGCAAAAAAATGTCAAATGTTGCAGGAACTGGAATTGCACGTGTGTTTTAGGAATGCATGGCCACCTTGTTTTTCAAAGCATATCAGTGCTGACTCATCTTTAGCATACCAAAGGAAGAAGGAAAAAGAAGATAAGCAAACTTCTGACTTTAGAGAATGAGACGTTCTGCAGAGAACCTGTGTGATTGCCTACATGCATTCCAGATCACCTAGGACATACATTCTCTGTCTACTTTGATGTGTTGGTTAATTAGCAGGCCAGCGGGACAGGGAGAGGGGTGATGGGGTAACAGAACAACATCTGTTTGCTGGTGCTTTTATAGTTTCTTCAAAAGGAAGAGATTCTGGCAAAAATGAGAAGTGACCGGTTGACTAGGGGCCTCTAGTGAGCAGACTCTCCTAACACCACATAAATATCCCCTTCAAAACCAACAAAAACCCAAAAAACAATGAACAGGACTTTGAAACTGTGAAATGGTGGCAATTAGCAAAAAGATCACTTTTAAATTGCAATAAAGAGAGCTGCACTTCCAGAACCCTAGAGACATTACTTTGGCTAAACTATTCAAATAATATAATTACAGGCCAAATTTCATTCCATATTACTCAATATATATAAATATAACCTTTATATTGGATTCACTTTCTGTATTGATGGTTTTTGATGGACTATTATTCTCTTCTACTGATAAACACAATGTGGTATAATTCCAAGTAAATGATATAAATCTCCACTTCTTTCAATGAACTATGAGTGATTACACAATGTTACACAATGTTTTTTCCTGGCTTCTAAGTGTTACATTTCAACTGCTTATGTCTAAATGTCTATTTAAAACAGCTCTATTCATCATAAACTTTGATCTTATGGCCACAGCCCACAAAGGTTTTGTATTTATAGAACAGCCGAATCTTTATATGTTCTGGACACTCCTGGTACGTTTTAGAACGTTCTGAAAGATTCCAGAAAGTTTTCGGAAATTCTGGACAAATATAGAAACGCCTGGACAGTTCTCGCAGTTCCAGAATATTCTGGAAGTCTACTCAGCATTTAAAGTGAATTGAGAATGTTCTTTAAAACAAATACATTTCAAAATGTCATTGTCCTGGGCACAGAAGCAGAGTTTTTGTGGAACAACAGCCATCTACAGACATCTATTCATTTTAGGCACAAGGGAAAACACACTTTGTATCCAGGAACAAAAAAAAATTTAAAACTCTGTTACGTAGGGTAATTAATACTGAAAAAACTCTGTTTATGTGCCTAGATACAACAAAGAAGTACCGTCCAAGCAAAAAGCCACAAGACTCAAATTTGCTCATACCACTAAACTTTAACATTTATATTACACTCTCAAAAAAATAAACAATAAAAAACAATTCTTTTTAAAGTTTAACCACTGTCACTGGGGAGTTACCCTCAAAATTATATGTTCAGTACCTTTAGTCAGGCAATTTAATTGTACCAGCAATTACTTCTGTTGCAATTATTTTTATTCCTGATGCATTGACTACACACCCTATCATGACTCTGGGCTTAATAGTTAATAAAAATTTTTTTTTTTAAGTTATAAAAAGTTAAAACATGTACTACTCCCCTGGAAAAATGAATGTAGTGTAATTTTAAGACAAATTTAAGATATACAACTCGACCATAAGGACCATGTTGTACCTTTGAGGATACAGTTACCCAGACAGTTGCCTTCTTTCAGCTACAGTTGAACTGATTTCTACCAGAGTCTTCTAGTTAGTGGGAGGGCAGATTTTGAAATTGCTCTAAAAGGTAGAAAACAGGTTGAAAAACAACCATCATTCAATCAGCTGTAAGCCAGAGACATCCATCAGACCTGTAGACATGCTGTTTCTGGAACACCCAGGCTAACATGTATATACCTGCACACACTTACAAGGTCAGACATCGAATCAAGAGAAGAGATTCACCTCTGCACACCTTGCCTCACTTTTGAGTGATTACTGTCCTCAAGGGCATACAGAAACACACAAAATCGCATGTACACACACACACAAACAGATGTCCCTCACAATGGGAGGCCCCAAAAAAAAAAAATCTTCATAGCTGGAGCCGGCCAGATATATGTAATGATATATTGCAATCAGGTACTTCAAAGTGCAATTAGGCCCTTCACTGTAATTGGCCTAATGACATCATGAGGTCATGAAGGTCCACATTAAACACGCATCTAGAAATTGCAGATAGGAAATAATGAGAACAGTAAATTTAAATAATATTTTAACTGTAACACAAGTTAAACAGCGGGTTATTATGATTTACACTGCTATAAACAACCAAGAATCCATGTCAGAAAAAAACAGGCATATGGGTGAGGGCAAAGGGCAACATGGCAGTCAGCTCCCGCTCAGCTGTCCCTCAGTGCTGTACCCGTGGGGGTCACAGCTCCTCATTTCAGCCTTGTACAGCTTAACCTCCTTTTAAAAGTCAAAAGCCTTCATCAGGCCTGGCTAGCTGGGCCGCAGCACGGTGATTAGACATGCTTGCTCAGGTTTCTGATGCCATGACAGAGCTCTGAAAGCTCTTCGGCTCCACACCATCACTAAAGCCAGAAGGCACAGGGTAAAGGCTGTAAAATCTTGGCTTTTAAATAAAACAGCTGCATCACTTCAGTTTAGTACCAAGAAATGAGTTTGCAAATTCTAGCAGACACATTTGGGAGACTAACTGCAAGTGCAATAAGGATAATCAAGTTCAGATTTAGGCTTTATGGAATGTTGGCAGGTAATTTTTTACTTTTGGCCCTATTGTAAAGAATATTTTTCAGTGTGGCAACAGAAAACAGACACACCATGAAAATAAATAATACCTCACTCTACGTTATATAATCGGTCTTTCCCTAAACATATCTATGCTACAGCACCTGCACTAAAGCTCAGGGAACCAGTAAAGAAGTCGGAAATGTTACTTCTTTAAATGTTGTGTAACAATTTATGACATAAGAAATATGTACCAACCAAGTGCAAGTATGCTGCATGTGAACGATGTGTGTTCAGTTCTATGCCTGTGTTAGGTCTTTATATCAGTGCATTCATTTTTCCCACAAGACCAAATAACACTATTGTTGTCGTTGCCTGCAACAAAGAAGTTTGCTAACAAAAAAGTTACCAAAAAAAAATATATATATATATTATACAAAAAATGGCAAACAGCTTATTCAGCTGTAATTTAGCCATGGCCTAAAGGTTAGAGAAGTAGGTTTATGACCAAGGGTCACTGGTTGGAATCCTTGAAAGAGACCCACTACTTAAATGCCCTTGAACAAGGTGCCTTACCCCCAACTGCTCCCCTTGTGCCATGGCTGTGTAGCTGTATGTGCTAACTACTCACAGCTCTCAGTGTGTGTGTGCTCATTTATACCAGATGGGTAAAATTCAGAGACCAGTTTCCGCTCAGGGATTAACAGAGTGTATATATATATAAAAAAAATCATGACTGATACACATTGGCCCAGGAACCACTGAGGTACTCTTGAGCAACATACCATCCCACTACTCTGCTCATTGGGCGCTGTGGATGGGTTAAATACAGGTCACACTTCGTTGTGGTGCACTTTGTGTAATGGGAGTGTGTTCACAATGACAAGTCACTTTCACTATAAGATAAATGCCCTAACTTTAGTGGACACATTTGCATATGGTCAGCCAAACTGGTCAAAACAAAGTTTAACTGTGCTAAAAATAACTATGCTTATATGTGCTGAAAGACCAGAGATTATGTATAACAAGCTCAGCTTCATTTTATTCTGTTCCACAAAATTGGATAAAGCGGATAAAAGACAGAGTAAAATCCTCTGACCTTGGAAGTGGGGAATCTTCTTGGGCTTGCTGAGGTGAGGGTAGCTAGCCTTTTTGCACTCAGGAGAGCGGCTGGAGCGAGTACGGGAGGAGGGGGGCATCTCCCTCTTTGGTGGGGAATGATCACGGACAGGGGAGAATGGAGCTTTTCGCTTCAGGCCCTCACGATCATCACTACAGCAGCATAATTAAAGAAACGTACAGGCAAAGAGAGGTCAGGTAATAGTGAAACCTGTTGTAATTATTGGTTACCACTGCTTAATTTTGATGACATTTTTTGGACAACATGTATATCTGAATCACTGAATTAAAGAAACTAAAGTGAAACATTTGAAGTTTGTCATGATGCTCATAGCACATAATAATAATTAAAAAGTGGCACTTTGTTTGAAGCTCATTTGCATACTGCATTCATCAGTACTGTGCAGCCCAATTTTGTAAACGGCTAAACTGACAAAATCTGTATCACCTGTCATTTGATATTCAAATAATACAAAACATAATAATATAATAACAATGATCAACAAAAATATGATTAAGTTACAGGAACAGTTGGTACATTTTTCATGAATGATGTACATGCTCTGGTGCATACCCTCGGTCTGGGTTCACAGCACTATGCAAAACCTTGTCGTCTCCTCTGATGGACATACTCATGAGTGGCCGGGGAGGGTGCCATCTTTGACCCCTGTTACTGGGCCGTGAAATCACTATACTACTGCTCCTAAAAATTACAAATGGCAAATTACAACATAAGATAAACACAGAAAACTTAAATTACTGAAAACATAAATGATACAAGTCATAAAAGCCAACAAAGAAGGAAACACTGTATTTCATTAATAAAGTCTCTAGTCATATCTTCAAAACTTTTAAAGTCAGTGCCCCAAAAAGAACTGAGCATAGTTGTGAACTACACATGGTTTTTTACAGAGATTCTACAATAAAAGAACAAGCCCAATGTTAGACCTAAACCAGGAAACCAACACTTAGTGTGCTTGAGGTTTAGAACATGATGAGCATGGTCATGTGTAGTCATTATGCAGTCTTGTGTTGCCCCATGGTCCTAAAGGAACGTTATATTATATCACTGGTTATTTTGCGTATGGTTGAAATGACAAGCACCTACTTAAATTGACTTGAACTTAACTGCTAAAAATGTCGATTAAGTTCAGTAGTTTAAGGAGGTTTCCACAGTAATGAAAGACAAAGCTTCTTAAAAAACATCTACTTTGTTCATATAAGTAATTAAAAGCCACAATCAATGAACTATAGTCACTCTTATCTATATAAAATTAATGTTGTGTCACAGAAACAAATAAAAAGTGCATTTGGAAATAAGTGTAAGCTTTAAAGTAAGAGATTTCAGCTCTTTAATTCAAATAGTTTTTACTGTACTTCTTCACACTGAGAGCTTTGTCATATTTTACATAAATACTCCTTCTCTGGGTGGACAAAAAAAGCAGGCCCTTCCTAACAGAAGGCCAAGTCCTGCCAGAGCAGCATATAAATAAGAAGGAGAAGAATGATTAGGGCTCTGCTGCTCTTCGGTCTAATTCGGGTTAAGCAGAGGGCAATGAGGAAAAACGATTCCTTTACTTTTAATTTAATTGTTTATTTTAGGAGTTTGCCCGTGGCTTTTCAAGTCTGCAGTCGGAGCCCGCAGGGCTAGAGGTCAGTGACACCGTAAAATGACCTCCTGACATCTACGGCCTTTGGCGAAAAAGGCCACAGTCACATTGTGGCTCCTGCCTCACTGGATGTGGCACAGATGTAGTAAATGACAAGTCAAGGCCTATCTAATCTTGTTCCTAAGTTATAAAACAGTCTGTGAAGATATTACAGCATTAATGAACATACTGGGAATTTGCAACATTACCCACTTAGTGCAATGGAAAAGCCACATGAATAACCTTCAACCGGGATTTCACTGTTTTGCACCCAAATTATTTGCATTCAGTCATATCTGCTGCAACAGCTGTAAAGCAGTGCTTGTTTTACTGAGCTCATTGTCTGCTGATGCCTTTGATTTGGCAGCCTGATTACCGGTGGCTATACGACGTGCCATAAGGCTGTAACACCGCAGTGAAGGTATAAATGAAGCAATGGCACCTGGTTTCCACGACCTGTGGCTGAACTCAGACCACAAACCAAACAAAGAGCTGGCTTAACGTAGCTGAGGACTTTAATGACCTAAGGCCAGGCTGAAACTATCCAGACACCGTCCACCATTTGCTGCCCAGAGCCAACTTGATTCAAGCAGAAAAAACAGAAGCTGAAACGCTCCAGTGACCTATTCAGGTAGATGTTTTAGCAGTTAAGCACTATAATCAATGTTTTTTGAATGGTTTTCTTCGTCATTCAGCTCTAACAAGGGTGCTGATGTTCGAGGACAGAAGAAAGTTTGAGAGAAGAAAGTTTTAAACGCTTCAACATGGCCCGACATGTGGAGCTCTGCTATTTGCAGTGTCAGTCGGTGCGGAGACAGCGAGACAGGTGTGGGTGCGTTTGTGTGCGCAGCTCCGTCCTGCCGTGAGGATGAAACGGGAACTTCAAACAGGAGATCAGTACAGTGGCTGAGCAACAGGGTGCCACGGAGAGCAGCAAACAGTGAGCAGGCAAAATAAACAGCAGCGTTCTTTCAGACACAGCAGGACAGACAACTGTGCAGGCCCGCAAATGTGCATGACAGATCCCAGACAAGATGAGAAGCCTTTTAAAGCATTCAGTCAGCCCAGGACATTTTTAGGCCACAAAGTTAATACAGAAAAGACTTTAATGGAAACTTTTAACAGGATTTAAACAATCAAAACAAAAAAAAAATTGGCTACCTCCAGCTCTTTCATCAGTGTCGTAACTGGCCAGATCAGTAAACAGTAATTACCATCAGACCAACACATAAAATATTAAACACAAAGTTGGGGCCTTGGGTTGCTTTTCCGAGAGTACGCACGACCCATTAAAGAGTTGCTGAGGTGATTTGATGGTTCAAAGGGAAGTTGTCTGCCAACCATTTGCACTTCAGACGTGCTTGACAGGGTGGCCATTTTGGCTCATTATCTGCCATCCATCATATGAGGTCACAGTGGGGCAGTCTGAGAAATCTACAGGCTGTGTCTGCCCTCACCAGAGCCCCTGCTTCATGCAGCATGCCATTACAGGCACTACGCCTCCACAAACAGCCGCAGACACCCCACGAGTATGTGTGCATGTGCGCTGCCAGGCTATATGAGCACTTACCACCACAGGTTCTGAACAGCAGACCTCAGACCTTGATCTATGAGTGTGTGGTTGAGCTTCTACTTTATATGGCCCACATGCTCAGTGGACAAGGGCTGCACACTCTTCTTGAGCAGTGGTTTTCAAACTGTGTGGACTAGGGGTGTGGGGCTGTGAGAAAGCCACATCAGATACAAAGCAGCATATGGCAAATTAAAAAAAAAATGCACTGTACAACCAGTAGGCGGCACAACTTCTATTTCCATCCGACTCCAGAAAAGCACCAGATACTTTCAGACTGAACCATAATGAGCATCATTTCAATAATGATCTAACCTAACCTCTTAAGCCTTCTGACAACAGGGACCAAATAAAAATATATAAAAATTCCAACAAAATATTAACAGAATGTAAGAGCTGAACAGATAACAACTAAATGTGAAACCAACGTATTAAGTATTTTTTGTTTCTTTTAATTCTTTTTTAAAAAATTTTTTTCATTATATTTATTCATTATAAATGTTTATCCATTTCAGGTTGTGGGGAAGCTGAAACCAATCCCAATTGACTTTGGCCCAAGTTGGAGTACCCCCAGGACAGAAGGCCAACCCATTGCAGTACTGTTGTTTTTATAATTTTTTTTTTGTATATGTTGCAGTGTACATACAATTATTCTTTTCCACTTTATTCTTTAGTATGTTATTGTGTGGTTCTGACTGAAAAAATAGCACGACTGTATAAAAGCGCACTGAAAGGAAGTACTGTTTACTAGTTGATATTTTTTATTTTTTGTCTTATCACATCATACAATATTTGGTTTATCTAAAAATATTTCAACATCAACATGTGGGTCCTGATATGAGTTTGAGAATCTTACTCATCATTACAGTGCATGCACATAAACTCATGGGCACATTGTTTCACTGCTGAAAACAATTACAAACATTAAAAAAATATTCATATAATGTTAAATTTGCAATTGGTAGTAAAAATAAGAACTAAAGAGAATAAAAATAGAAAAAAGTAGAAAAAGCTCGTAAATGAGCAGAGCTGCCGTAACAGGCTGCCACTCGCTGGGGGCACTGGAAGTAGAAAGTTGGTAACTTAAGTTGTCCAGATTATGTGTATGCAGCGTTGTAGGCTAATTATGTGCCCCAAAACAGCCTAATAATATTTTCTAAAAATTAAAAATGACTCAAACAGTGTAATGGGTTTTGAATATATTAATAATAATAATAATAATAATAATAATAATAATGTTACATTTATATAGCGCCTTTCTCAAACCTAAGGACGCTTTACACAGGGATTCGAATATATTAGTTTGTATTTCTTACATTTATGTCCTATTTGGTGAGTGTGAATCTCTACTGGGATTATAGATATCAATAATCTAGAACAGAATAGAATAGAACTTTATTGATCCCCTATTGGGGAAATTGACTTGCCACAGCAGCTGAGAAAGATACAGATAT
>JBBPDA010000126.1:12267925-12292199 GCA_037974385.1 Arnoldichthys spilopterus
ACACACACATTCAGGTACTAAAGAATATAAATACATAAAATAAAACACTATAAAATAAAATCTTACTATATACACTCACAAACATGCAGTCTTAACCAAAGTGTTTTTTTGTTGTTTTTTGTTTGTTTTTTTTTTGTACAAGAAAAGGTGTAGCAGTGTATGACTGAATGAATATTGCACAGAAAGTATTGCACATTGCCCAGTGACTGCGTTGCGTTTTTTTTCTCCCTTATCTAGTTCTCCGAGGTGTTGTTCAATCTGATGGCTGATGGTAGGAAAGACCTGCGATAGCGCTCCTTCTTGCATACAGGGTGTAACAGTCTGTCACTGAAGGAGCTACTTAGGGCCCCAACAGTCTCATACAGCGGGTGAGAGGAGTTGTCCATTATGGATGCCAGTTTAACCAGCATCCTCCTCTCTCCCCTCCTCTCTAACTGGTCACCAATCTACCCATCGCTGGTGCCCAGTGGTGGCCTAGTGGTTAGAAGGTCACAGATTCAAGTCCTGGTCCTGGCATTACTGAGGTACAATTGATCAAGGTACCGTCCCGCTACCCTGCTCCCCAGGCACTGTTGATAGCTGCCCGCTGTTCCCTGTGTGCACGTGTGATGGGGTAAATGCAGAGGTCACATTTCGTGGTGCTTGAGTGTGTTCACAATGACAAATAGTCACTTTTACTTGAAACGTCTACATGTCTTAGCAATGAGGCAATTGTTAGTGAGGGATACTGACTGTTCAATGCTGACCCACTAAGTAGTCCATACAAAAACAATCCACTTAAAACAGACTTCTGTCTTCAAGGGAAAAAACAAAAGAGGCTGGACCTCAGATCAGACACTACAACACTGCTCTAGCAGAAAGCATCAGACTCCAAGAAGTTTCAATCTGCTATGCGAAAACTAGTTTCATGTCAGTTAAAAGTCCCTTATACTGGCCTATAGTTTAGTGCAGAGCAATGGCTAAGACTTGTCTCCAGCTGGCTTTGCTGGACCTCACAAGGGTTTAACATTTTGGCTCCAGGAGCAGACAGTAGTGCCCTTTGTCCTAAGCCTGGTGTCTGGTGGACCTCTACTGGGAATAGAATAGAACAAAATGAGGGAGGGAGCTGGAGATCATGCCAATGAACTGTTGGCACCCTGTTAGTCTCAAAATTAATGGACATTGGTGGGATCAGATGACCAGACTATGCTGGGTAGAGAGATCAAGTGTTGTGCGATGTGTGGGGTCTGACTTCAGTTACCAAGACAGAGATTTGTTGATAATGCACATGCATTTTCTAATACACTTCACACCCTTTCATAAATGCCATTTGCAAATAGGATGTGGACGGAGAGGAAGGAACGAAAGGTTTAGTTGCAATATCATTAAACTGCTATTATCAACCACAAGACCATACAGAGTTGGTTAAAACAGCTCTAATGGTGTTTAACATCCCCCAGACTTGCAACACAAAAATGCATACAAAATTTAAATAATGCCTTTAACACTTTTTAGGGCCCTGGGGCTCAAAGCCCAAATACACAACGCAGGGTAATAAAAAAGTGCTATACTGCCACCTGCTGGGCTATAGCAGCTACAACAACTAGTTAACGTTTTGGGAGGCAGCTGAGCTATTTTCCAGAACAAAGAGGAAAGAGCACATCAGCCCAGATTTACCTGCTCTGCATTGGCCTTCGAAAACACTATGATCATCTGCTGCTGGTTTACTGAAAGTTACCAATAGCTGAAAGAAATGTGGGGATGCTGCCTTTATCAATTTTGTCCCAAAGCTTTGAACACACTGCCTATAGATATTAGGAAAGCAAGCTCGTTAACATCTTAAAAGAAAGCCAAAACGCATCCCTTCACTTTAGCCTTTAACTAGCTATAATCTTTCTGATACAGTCCTGAAACCTAATTATTGAAGCTTCTTTTAAACATTAGTTCATTAATTTTATGATTTATTTTATGCACTAAATGTATAATTACTTAACATTTTAAGAATGGAAGTGAAACCTATGAGATGACTAATGGTTAGAGAAGTGGGTTTGTGACCAAAGGTCACTTGTTCAATTCCGAGAACCAGCCATCAGATGCCTAACCCCCCACAACTGCTCTGAAATGTTGGCTGCCCACTGCTCTGAGTGTGTGTACACACTTCCTCAGATGGGCAAAATACATTTCACCACACTTTGTACTTGTATAACTATGTGTGTGACAAATACAGTTACAGTTAAGTAAAGAGGAGTCCTTTACTCTAGATATGGCAAATAAGAAATAGGAAGCAGGCATAAGAGTAACCAAGAAAAGGCGCTTATGTTTTCCCGATGTATTTTCCATTGGTACTAGTCACTAGTACTAGTAATGTTTTTGCTCTTGCCTCAGCACTGTCAGTGCGTCTCTGGTTGTTGGGAAATTCCTAGCCTGTGCACAGTACTTTATTTTTCATATTTTTACATCACATTTTTTATGTAATTTGTATGTAAATTCTTCACTGAGAAGCACTATGGGCTGCACTTATTATATAAAAGGTGCTGTACTAATAAAACATGTATTATTCTGTGTTAGTGGCACGCTCACTATGTGCTGGTGGACTGTATTCTGTTCTTACTAGTGAGTTGAGCATTGAGCTAAGCGGACAGGCTCCAGTACCATTCAGAGACAGATTGGGAGTTCAGATCTTTACCGAATAAGTCTATATCCAAACTATAATGTCTAAAGTAAAGAATATCTGTAAGAAATGTCTGAGATCTGTAATGAAATGCAAATACAAATAGTGTTTGCTTAATGCAGAACATTTAAATTTCTGTGACCAGGGTAGTGGAAATTAGCATTAACAGGTAAACAAAAGCAACTTCCAAAGAAAGCTACAGGGTTTATGCATTAAACACTGCCATGTAATGAAATGCTTGGCTGACACATGCTTATGAATTAGTTACTATATCTGGCTCTCAGCATTAGCAAGGCGGAGAATATGCTTGCTCTTTCTATACTGAACTCCAACACCGCACAATCACAACCCTACACTGTCCTCTACTAATGAATCAGCCAATGAGAGCAGAGGTCATTAATATACAAAAACAACATCCCACAAATGAGCTTTTTTTCATAGGATTAAATTACAACTGATAATACAAAGACTTTAAGGTTGTGTATGTTTTATACTCTTCAGTGTTGCCTTTCAATGGCATAAAATTTTTAGTTGCTGCTTTGTCTTTCCTTTTTCGTTTCCCCTCCATGAATTTAGTCTGACCGTGCCCCATTAGACAATGTTTGTGCCTATAAGGCTGTTAGAAACAGGCAAGCTGATTCAGCAATAAGCCAATCTTCATCTGAAATCAGTTAAAAGAAGACCAAAAATGTTCTGCATCAAGAGCCTTCAAAACCAGTTGTCTTCCTCAGTCGTACCTTCAATTTCTGACGCAACTAAGTATGTGTGTGTGTGTGTGTACGTAATACATATATATATATGTGTGTAACCATTCAATCTCATCAGTGTTTCTTTTCAGTTTCCATGTCCCCTTATATGTTCTACCTTTACCAACCGAAAAACTCATACATCAGATTTGGTTGATTCAGTCAGAAACATTGTATCCCATTACATTTGGCACCATGAAGTTGTCTATTAATCTATGTGATTGGTGCACATTGTAAATGATTATGGTTAACCTTTATATCAATGTTAACATCTGTTAACATCTACAAGCTGTAAATTACAACAGCTATCAGGAAAAATATGGTGATTTACCTGAAGTCAGACTGCCTTTCTGCTGGGGGCTCTTCTGAAGACCCTCTGTAGTTAAAATATGGATCCTCCTACAGGGGAAAACACAAATACAGTGGGCCTGGTGGACAACAATGACCACTACATGGAAGTTTCCATATAGAAACTTAAAGTATGCAAACTCATGCCTTTATTTGCAGTCATAATTTTTGTAACTTTCAAGAATTACACATGAAGCATTTATGCAGACGCTGTGAAAATGAGTATATAAGAAAAATGCATTTAGCATTAGCATGAGCCAATTGCCCTCTGAGGTAGAATTTTTAGGGAAGCAAGAGCTTAAATAGAAGAATAAAAAGAATAAAAATCTCTTTTTGTCAGTTTTGCATTGATATAATGGTGGGACTGTGCAGTATTGTTTTATTATACTAGGAATGTTTTGCTTTTTGGGTTGTTAGGATAAAATTGTTAGTAGAAGCAAAAATAATCATTATGTTACTCTCAAACATGTTACTCTCTCACAATTATGCATAACAATGAGCTCTTCTAGGATAGATATTCAAGCAAGTCTCTTTATAATTACTACTCAGCTGAAGCCAATAAAGACCCAAGTCAGCAAAATACTTTCACATTTAGAAATTAAATTTTGGTAAATAAGGATAATTTTCAATAATCAGGTAAATTATTTAATTTAATTATATAATTATTATATTATTTTTCCCTCTCTTTGTAAAGTGTCCTTGGGTTTGGTGAAAGCAATATATATATGCAATATGTTATTGTCTTTATTATTAATATTACTTTGCCTAAATCCATTTAAATTTCTAGAAAAGCTGATACAATGTCATTCCAGCTGAGTTCAACACAGATTTTGTCTGATTTTGTCTAAAATATCTCAATAATACCAACATTCAATTGTGACGTTCCAAATTAGATTTTACCTTCTAAAGAACATATTATTAGTATTATTATTTAATATATTATACAAGAACATTTAGCTTCAAATACAGTCCAAACTGATTGCTAAAAGACTATAGATTTATTACCCTTCTGTTAGGTGGTCCGCTTCTTTTTTCTCCATCATACATTGCTCTCTTCCCACGATAAGCTCTCTGATCCTCATGGTATCCACCTCCTCCATGGCTGTCAGCCTCTCGATCAAAGCCATCCTCTGGCCGACTGAAAGGAGGCCGTCTAGCCACAAGATTCCCCATTCTCTGATAAGGTGCCTGCCTCTGAAGAACAACAGCATAAGCAACATCAAACCAATCCAGCAAATACACAGTCAGAGAAAGTGTATACTGAGAGTCATTACACATACAGATCTTCCCATCATTCGTTCTTCATAGAGCTCCCTGATGCTGGGCTCTCGTCTGTATGCCACTGTAAAAAAAACATTTTTGGATAAAAATTAAAGAATGTTTATAAAACAGTAAACAATGACAACCACATATCCTGAAGGCATAGACTCGTTTCATGATTATCTGTGGAAATAAATCTTTATGAACTGTCTGAGATGTGGCCTATGCCTGAGATATTATAACATGCTGTAAAGAACAACTGTAACAGGTCTTTTGCCAACTACTTAAGTAACAGATACACGTGTTGGGCAGTTATAACTGTCACTACAAGATGAACCTAATCATTTTACATATTGCTCTGATAGTCACAGTTGTGTAAATAAAACTCAATTTTGGGAATGGTTGGGAAATTTTGTACAAAAAAAAATTTAATTTGTTAATTTTCTTAAAACTTCATTTACTGACAAAGATGCAATTAAATGTGATGGTATGTCTGATCAACTTGTTAGTATTTTTAAATACAAACAAATAAAAATGTATATGCAACATGCTCCAGATAGTGAAAATGTTCAGTTTGGCCAGATGAGGCCATGTTACAGCATATTTATGGCAACATAATGTCTCATCAAGTGGATAGACTTTCCCGGAAAGTCCATAGCAACAAAATGACAATCCTCATTCTGCATGCGCTACAACAGTGTGGCTTCAAAGACACATAGATTCATAGCCTGCCAGAAGTCGGGATCTGTCTCTTATTAAAAAAGTATGGTGTATCATGATAAACAGCAAAAGAAATTGACTGTTGAGAAGCTGAAGTCTAGTATCAAACAAAAATGTATCAAGCAGCTTCCATTAGCAAAACTGCAACAGTTAGTCTCTTCAGTTCCCAAAAGCTTAAAAAGTGTAACTAAAGGTTATATAACACAGTAAAAACCTCTGTCCCAACGTTTCTAAGTGTGTAACAGCCATAAACTTCTACTTTAAGAGTAGAAGTACAGTAAGAAATAAGAAATCTTTTTTATAGATATAAATAAAGGTTCAAGAGAAGCACAGGAAGTTCTCATTTTACAAAATGCCCCACCTTTCCCAGAAACTGGGTTTGTAAAACAGGTGGGGGGAATTTTACCTACTGATCGGTTCAATGACAGTCAGCAATTCTCTCAAAAGATGCAATTCTTCCATCAAAGGGAAATGCAAAATATTCTTATCATTGGGAATGTCTGTTTCAATGAAAAACTAAGAGTGATGGGTAAAGTTCAACATGACACAGCCAGAATGGTTTATACCAAAAAGAGATGAACTACATCTCCATAACATTCCAGTGTTTTAAACGAAGGAGTAAAAACTGAAACTGACAATATGTTAAAAAACGGACTCACTTGTAATAAGGTGACTGGGCTTGTCCTTCCCTTTAAACAGACGGCCCCTAAATGAATGAGAGCAACAACAAAAAGCATACTTTACCAATTCATGTAAACAAAGTCATTAGGTTAGTTTTCCCTGGTTTATTATTAATTTAGACATCTATACAAACACAAAATCTGTATAAATACACAATAAATAACATGACAGTTTATGCGTTGACCGATGTATTTATACAAAAGCTTGACTATCATAGTTACGGATGTTGGCAGCTAGTAATATAATCTCTAATGAAGGAATGTACTGATGAACTAAATAAGTCGTACAGGTTAAACCATCCCCTCAGAAAACTAACCAAGCTCACTAGTCGTTGCGATTAATATCTGAACACAGCTAAAACCTTACGTGTTAAATCCCTGCAGAATTTAGGCTGGGATCGAATCTCCTAAACCCAGGATGATCACTGTACCTCCTCCTACCATAACAAACCCTTCTTCACCGACATACAGACCACGTGGATAACATCGCCCCCTAGCGTATAGGAGACGCGTCACAACCAACGCGGGTCCTAAACGAGTCCCCGACTGTAATGGCAGCTCAGGTATTTATCTTATGAACCACCAAAGCCTTGTTTAGTTTCTGTTTTAATTTCAATTAGCTCAGAATAAATAGATCATAATTTCTTTATTTTTTTTTAGCTTTTTTGTTACATTGCAGGTGCTTGTGCTTACAAGTGCAGATCTCATGTCTGTGTCAAGGCCCATGTGACCTCAGTTCTTTATTTGCACCATATTCAATTCAAGATTCAATTCAAGATTTATTTGTCACACACATAGTTATACAAGTACAACATGTAGTAAAATGTTTGTTCCTGAGACTGTGCATTTTTAATAATAAAGTTAAAATGGAATTAAGAATTTAAAAAAATATTGCAAAAGAAATAGAATATGAATTATAAAATGTAAGCAGGTAAAAAACCTATAATAATTAATAGATAGATAGATAGATAGATAGATAGATAGATAGATAGATAGATAGATAGATACCAAAATACACTAAAACAATAAACCTAACAATATACAGTATAAACAGTTTAAACAGTACACACACTTAACAATATATACAGACCAAATAAATTTGAATTAATTTCCCAGAATATACAGAATATATGAAGTGCAGATAAGGCAGATGTGCAAATAGCAGAGTGTGAATGGATCAGGAGTGCAAATGGCAATGTGCAGATAGATCAGTTTTGAGGACTGTGCAATGCAGTGGTTGAGTTTGGTACAGGATTAAAGTACAGTGGTGAAGTGAGGTGTATAGTCCAGATGAGACCTACTGAATGTGAGGCATGTCCTGGTTTAAGAGCCTTATGACCTGTGGATAGAAACTCCTCCTAAATCTCTCTGTTCTGGTAATTAGGCTACGGGACCGTTTGCCTGAGTTCAGTAGGCGGAACAGGCAGTTACTGGGGTAGGACGAGTCCTTGATGATTTTGACAGCTCTGGTCCTGCAGCGGCTGGTGTAAATGTCCAGCAGGGAGGGCAGATCAGAGCTGCAGCAGCGTTCTGCAGCTTTGATCACTCTGTGCAGAGCTTTACGGTCTTCAGCTGAGTTCCCAAACCAAGTTGCGATACTCATGGTTAGGATGCTCTCAACAGCAGCTGTCTAAAAGATTTTTAAGATCCCCGGAAAGACCCTTAATCTCCTCAGCTGCCTCAGATAGTAAAGCCATTGCCTTGCCTTTGTGACCAGAGCAGAGTGTGTGTGTGCCAGGTGAGGTCCTCTGAGCTGAATACCCAGGTACTTAAAGTATTTTACCCTCTCCACTGGAATGCCATTGACAAAGAGGGACGCGTAAGACCGGTGTTGCTTCTTGCTGTAGTCCACTATCAGCCCTTTAGTTTTGTTGACATTCAGATAGAGGCTGTTGTCCTGGCAGCATTTTAACCTCCCTCATGTAGGCCGACTCATCATTATTAGAGATGAGGACAGCACGACTGTGTCCTCAGCAAACTTAACAAAAGTATTGGAGCTGTGAGTGGCTTTGTAGTCATAAGTGTAAGCTGAATACAACAAGTGACTTAAAATGCACACAGCTGCCCACTCTCACCACCTGGGGTCTGCCTGTGAGGAAGTCCAGGATCCACCTGCACAGCTGACCATTCAGTCCCAGGTCCTTCAGCTTGTTGAACAATGTTGTTGAAAGCTGAGCTGTAATCAATGAACAGCAGACTCAGGTAACTTCCTTTTAAGATTTCCCTATGACCCTTCAAAGACCATTAGGTGCCTGTTTCTGTGAGAACATGGACAAATGTGGTGGTAACACAGTTCCTCTTGGAACTGTGCCACCACTGTCCCATTAAATTATCAACAGACATGGCAAGTACAGTTTCACAGTTTCAAGATTCCTTAAAACCACTATTTACATTGATTTGACCCACAGTAGTGCATCTAAAATCCGTATTATTGGATATTGGTCACATTTGACCCATAACAGCCTCAATATATGAACATTTTTTTAATGTTTTCATTTTTGAGTATTTTGTTGCACTTTAGGAAAATCAAATTGCAGACTAAAAGGATGAAATTTAGGGCATGTTTACTGATGTCAAGTGTTAAAATGGGCCAAATTTGACCTGAACAGTACGTAAGGGTTACATTTTTTTCATCACTCAGACCTGGATTTCTAATTTTTAACAGAAATATGGATTAGACCTGGTGAGTCAGCTGTAGTTGATGAACTCTGTCCAGAAAACTGTAATTTTTAAAATCACCCCTAGATATTTTGGACAAGGGGGCAAATTGGTGATTTTTAAATTTATATTCTGCTCAATTGAAACCTCATATATATATATATATGCTAAATCTACCCTCTGTATTGTGAATTTTATATCTGTTTTTTTCTGGGGGTTTGTTTGTTGTTTTTTTTTTTTATCAATTATTGTTCCATTAAATGACCATCTGTTGATTTTGGGTGACTTTTGGTTTTGCTCAGCATATTAATTCTGCTACTTATCTTCATGGACACACTTTAGAGCTTCTTCTGTCAACTGCGTTTTCAATGGATAACACTGAGGAAGGAAGGTTTTCAGACATTAATCCTGTTTTATTTAAAGCCCACTACTCCTAGAAGTAATGTCAAATCCTCAGGTCGCTTTTCCCGCAATTTTGAAACCTCAAACTGTAAGACATATTTAAGAAATCTCATTTCATCTTCTGTTTTTCAGTGGCTAATCAATGTTCAAATTCAGAAGATTTCATTTTCTTATTCTATTCTTCCAGCTCAGCTATTTTAATTCCTGTTGCTCCGCTTAAATATAAATGACCTAAACCTAAGACACAGCGGTGGTTGGATGATACTGCTTGCTCACTTAGACGGGAATGTTGGAAAGCAAAGCACAGATGGAAGAAGGATCACCTTGTGGTGTCCCATGAAATTGTTAAGACCAGCCTGTCTAACTACCAGACAGAATCAAAGAAATCCTAAGTCAAAATATTTTTTTTTAATTATTAACATCACTCTCACAAACCTAAGATTTTGCTCAGAATTATAAACTTTATTCTTCACCTACTTGTGGTATAAATCTGTCCTTTCACACATGCAATGAGTTGTTTTTAATTAGCAAACAGTTTGCAGTTTTCCTCCTCATTTGTCTTTGTTTGAAATGAAATAACGTTCCTCCAGAACCATGGTGCTAAATGAAACACAGGACCCCAAAAACTACACAACTGACAACATAAAGTGCATTGGGTGCAAAGATACTTCTGTTCACAAGGGCAATGTCCTAACCACTAGGCCACCACTTGTTTAGACTCTGGAATTGTTCCTACATATTTTAAAATGCAGTAGCTCAGTCACTGCTCAAAATACATAAACCTAGATGATGGATATCAATAATTACTGACCAATCTCCAAATTGCTTTTTTTTCTAAAATAATGGAAATGTCATCCTCGCACAAATGTTGTCTATCTAAATGCTAAAAGAATACTGAAAGCTTTTCAGTGTGATCTTGATTCCATTTGATCTCTTTGCAGCATTTGATACTGTTGATCATGGTGTCCTCATTTCTCACCTCAAAGACTCTATTGGTATTATGGGCTCTGCTTCAAATTGGTTCATATCCATCTTTCACATGGAGCATTTTCAGCAGCATTAGGTAAATTTTGTTTCCCTTCTGCATTTGTTTCCTGTGGAGTTCCACAGATGTCTGTTTTAGGGCCAGTTCTTTTTTATTTGTACATATTGCACCTTGGTGACATATCTCCTTTCACTTTTACACAGATGACTTACAGTTATATCTCCCACTGAAATCTAGCAATTCTTCCCAGCTACTTCTTTACTGGAGGAGTTCAAAGACGGTTGGACGGGTGGATAGCAATCACCTCCAACTAAATAATGATGAGGTTGTTATGTATAGCCACTCTAAATCTGCTAATTATCTTGCCAATAATGTAGGTTATCTGGCTTCTTTTGTGTCATTTCATGCTAAAAACCTGGGGGTAATTTGTGATTAGACGCTCAACTTTGAAAAGAAAAAAAATGGTTTCGCTGTTGAACATAGCTTTCATTATTTAAGAACTATTCCCAGAATTAATTTTTGTCAATCATGATCTAGAAAAAGTAGTACACGCTTTCATCACATCTTTACTTTGGTCTCCCACAGTCCCAAATTGGTCATTTTCAAATTGTCCAAAATGTTGTAGTGCATATCTTCACAGGTGCTTAAAAGAATGAACACATCAATCCCCTCCTGGCCTCTATTCACTGGCTCTCCATTTACTATAGAATTCAAGCTGTTGCTGTTTGTTTTTAGGGCATTAAATGGCTTGGCTCCATCTTACATTTCTGACCTTCTCCATCTTCACTCAGCTTCCAGGTCTCCCAGATCTTTAATAAAGCAGCTACTGCATGTGCCACAGGTGTCTTAAACAGGAAAGTGATCGATCTTTTTCTGTTGCTGTTCAGTTATGGAACAGCCTGCATGGAGATTTTAAATGTACTCTCAGGCTTTCTGCTTTTACATCTAAGCTAAGATTTTAGAGTCTTAATCTGTTTCTTTTCTTCTTTTATATTTTACCCTTATTATTTGTATTATTGTTGTACCTTGAATGGTGAAAGCTGTGTAAAAATGTACTTTATAAATAAACTTTACTTTCTTACTTATTTACTTACAGACCACCTACCTAAACACTGTTGCAGACCAAATGCACCCCTCCATGTCAGCACTGCTCCCTAATGCCAGTGGCCTCTTTCAGCAGGATAACAGGGCCTCCAAACTCCCCAGATCTCAGTCTGTGCATCTGTGGGATGTGCTGGACAGAGTAGTCTGGCCCTTGGAGGCCAAACCTTGCAACTTACAGGATTTGAAGGACATGCTGTTAATGTCTTGGGGCCAGACACTCAGTACACCTGTGGAATCCAGACCTAAACAGGTCAGAGCTGTTTTAGTGGCTTGAGAGGGCCTATACAATAGCAGACAGGTGGCCTTAACATTATGGCAAACCAGTGACTAGAAAAAGAGTGAGGAGAGAGAACTGGTACTGCGAAACCTGTCTAATTTCGAAATAAGGGTATTAAGATAATCACATTTTAATGCCTTAATTATGTCAACACTTCTCTTGATTATAGTTTCGCTGGTTCAAATAGTTTTCTTTCACACCAAGAGTTTCTACGGGGAATTTCCTTCTTTCACATGTCACCAACGTTTTCCCAGCGAGCGCGAGTTCGCCTGCGGATTGGCTGAGCTCGTACCACGTGACAACCTTCCGTCTGGAGTTTGCGCGACAGCTGGACGGACGGAGAGGTCTGCTCGGTGGGAGGATTTGGGGTCCGGTTTCTTTACACTTTAATTACGGCAACATCCTGTTGAAATGGGAGACAAGAAGAGTCCGACAAGGTAAAGGAGTTAGCTTGCTAATAAGGCCGTGGGAGCCCGCGGTCCGGCGGTGTGTGTTTGTAAGCGGTGTTTGAGCAGAGTTCTCGCTCCCTCCCTCACGTCTCGTACATGGCGGATGGATGGGTTTGTTTCACCAACATTAGCAGCAGCTCTCGGTGCCCCACACTGCCGCACAGCTGTGCTGAGAACCTCTCTCTCGCTTTGCCCCCTGTTGTACGCGATTCGCCCCTAACGTTCCACTGCCCGCTTGTGTGTTGTGTTGTGTTTGAAGGCCGAAGAGGCACTGCAAGCCCCCGTCAGACGAGGGCTACTGGGACTGTAGCGTGTGCACTTTCAGGAACACCGCCGAGGCGTTCAAGTGCATGATGTGCGACGTGAGAAAAGGGACGTCAACTCGGTAAGACCACAAACACGACCCCCCCACAGACACCCGGTGCCTGCGGCTGCACCACAACACTTTCACACATCTTTCTATAGCAAACCACACCAGGTTACATTTACACTGCAATTTCCCCACTTCCTCACTTTTTACACTAAAATCTCTAAACTTCCGCACTTTTTACACTAAAATCTCTAAACTTCCTCACTTTTTACACTAAAATCTCTAAACTTCCGCACTTTTTACACTAAAATCTCTAAACTTCCTCACTTTTTACACTAAAATCTCTAAACTTCCTCACTTTTTACACAAATCTCTAAACTAAAAAAATGTGAGTAAGTGGGAAAATCGTACTGTAAAATGTGAGAGTGAGAAAATTGTAGTGTAAAAAAGTGAGAATGTGAGGAAATTTTAGTGTAAAAAGTGAGAAAGCTTAGAGATTTTAGTGTAAAAAGTGAGGAAGTGGGGAAATTGTAGTGTAAAAAGTGGGGAAATTGTAGTGTGAGAAAGTGAGAAAGTGAGGAAATTGTAGTGTAAAAAGTGAGAAAATTGTAGTGTAAAAGGTGTCCTCACTTTTTACACTACAATTTCCTCACTTTCTCACTTTTTACACTAAAATCTCTAAGCTTTCCCACTTTTTACACTAAAATTTCCTCACATTCTCACTTTTTTACACTACAATTTTCTCACTTTCTCACATTTCCGCCCACACAATGCAGATTCCCACTTCTTTAGGCTTTACATAACTCTCTCTATTTTTCATTCCAGTCTTCTTGTGGGGTCCAGTTCAGATGCATTTGTCATCTAAATGTTAACACTTTTACTCTCAAGCATATTTCTGTTAAATCAACTTTTATTTTAATCTCGTTTGACATCTACATTGTTGTTTAATTCTTTTGTTGATATCTGGACTGCTTTGCTGTTGCTCACATCTCTCACCTTTAAGCTTTAGCGTTTTGGACAGGCCCTAAAGAATACAAAAATAGAAGAATAGCAATGTCCAAACAACAAATTCTTTGACCTGATGATACTTAAACTCTTATCTGAGTTGTTTTAGTAGCTTGTTTTTACGTCTGCTTGAGTATTTTTGTATTGAAATAACAGGACATTCATGGTTTTAGGTTACTGACACTTCCTCATCTGTCAGTCTGTATTAAACTTTGTAAGGGCCTCTCTGTCATTCACACCTTAGGTCTTCGTATAGCTGCTTTATAAAGTACTTTCAGTTTCACTTTGTTTCAGCTCGATATGCCAGAGTGGTGAACAAACTGGATTCTGTGAAAGTTTTACTCAAAGCATATTAAGTGTGAAGTGGGTTGAGAAATTATGCACTGCTTACATTTAATGTATAGTAAAGGGAATAATGTAATAATCTCATATTATAAACCTTAAAAACTGAAATGTTTCATGGAAAGTATGGTTAAGCCGTAACATTAATACCAATGACCGGTAAAGTGAATGACATTGACTGTAATTATTTCATTACAGTGGCACATGTCAGGTGGTGGGATATATTAAGGCAGCAAATGAACAGTGAGTTCTTGAAGTTGATGTGCTGGTAGCAGGAAAAATGTCAGAGCCTAAGGATCTGAGCCCCTTTGACAAAGGCCTTATTGTGATGGCTGGATGACTAAGTCAGAGCATCTCCAGCACGACAGGTCTTGTGGAGTGTTGCAGGTGTGCAGTGGTTAGTACCTACCAAAAGGAAGGTAGAACACCAGGGTCATGGGCACCCCCTGCTCACTGATGCATGTGATTAGTCCGGTCCATCTGGTCTGATCTCACAGAAGAGCTACTGTGGTTTAAAAAGTGAATACTGACTGATAGAAAGGGGTCAGATTACACAGTGCACCACAGTCAGAGCTGTTTCTGGAGCATTTTTGGGGGGGGACCAACACAACATGAGGCAGGTGATGTAAATAATATGTAAATATTATGGCTCATCAGTGTATCATTACAACCAGTTTGATGTTCAAACCAGTGAAAGCTTGAAGCTGAGCTGTGTTTTTGAAAGGTAAAGAAAAACTTGTTTATTTTTGGCATGGGATTTACTTAATCACACACTTGGATCAATGTACTGGCATAAAACTGACCTTGGTACATTGGACAGAAATATATTCATCACCAAACCTGGTGCATTCACATGTGGTGATAAATAATATGAGATGTGTGCAAATAGTGGTGTGCAAAGTTCAGATCTGGTCTTTCTTTTCTGCCAGTCGCAGTGGTCAGCTAAGCACGATTCCATCTCTTGAGGTTTTGGGAACTTGAGCACAACCCCTTTATTTAGTTCTGACCACTAATGACCCCATTAGCCCTGAGTATAAGTTCTCCATGATCTCATCATCTTTATTCATCCGACACTCTCTTCCAGTAAACCTCGCCCCGTTTCTCAGATTGTGGCTCAGCAAGTACCGCCGCAATTTGCTTCACCTACACAGCCCAAAAAAGAGAAGAGGGAAAAGACGGAGAAGGACAAATACGACAGGGAGCCAGCACTGAAAAAGAACAGCCACAAAAAGATGAGGTAAAAGATTTTATACTGTGCTGTGGCATACAGTGCTTTAACTATGACATGAAAATGAATTGAACTTAGGATTGTTTTGTGCAGACTGCGAAGACTGCTACAGGGTGACGAATCCTTTTTTTTTTTTTTTTAATGTGAATGACAAAATGGCAATTCCTGCTTCAACACCTGGATTCCATTCAGAACTCTGGTCATTAGCGATTAGAGGGGCTTTTAATTTAATCACTTGTTTTTGGCATGAATAAAAATCCTTTCATGATGGCTATGTTATAGAATGTTCTGCACATAAAAATGATGTTTGTGGTACTTAAGGCTGCACAATATGAACAAAATGTAAGTATAGCAGTTATACTGCAAAATATTGCAATTGTGAATTTTTTCAGTTTACTAAAAGGTCCATATAATGTTTAACGAAGTAAAAAAAGCTTGAAGTATATGTGTTGTTAAAGCTTCACAATGTATTTTCACCCCCCATCCAGACATTCCATATACAGAAACTAAGCTTTAAAAGCAGTCAGAATCATAGTTTTGTGAGGTCACAAAACCAACACATTTACATATATTTTATTGAGTGTATAATCATTTAGCCCAGCGCATTCACATGGAAAGTTCTAAGGAGTTCTGTGATTGGTAAGAGACTCGTTTGCATATTGCAACCTGCAATATCAGTGTTACGTGGACCAATGTTCCAATAATGATGCACAAATGATATATTGTTCTGTCCTAATCATAATTCCTCTTTTCCTCACTGTTCACAGACCACGGTTAAAAAACATTGATAGAAGCAGTGCACAGCACTTGGAAGTCACAGTCGGGGATTTGACAGTCATCATCACAGACTTTAAGGAGAAAACAAAGCCCCTGTCCTCCTCCAACAGCTCTTCCTCCACAGCCACGTCAGCAGACCTGCACAGCCAGAGTGGATCCAGCTCGGATAACACTGAGAGAGCAGTCTCTAGATCATCCTCTCCTCGAGGTGAAGGCACATCGGTCAATGGAGAACCGCACTAACCCCTGAAAACCCCATAATTTTATTAAAGGTCAAAGATGTTACAGACGGCGTCACTTAAAATACTCCTTTCCGCGACTCCTCCTCAACTGGACTGGATGGTGCTTTGAGTTTCCAGAGTTTCAACATTGACTGCACTAAAATCATAGGAAGGTCTCTAAGTGGCAAGAAATCAATAACGCCTATATTGATCTACCCTCCTCACAACTAAGAATGAATTGGTTTTGGAACTCCTTGCTCGAAATACCATCTCACTTCTGTCTTCTCTGAGCACTTGGAGCTACATGGATAGACCTGATTTCCCAAAGACGGTTACTGATGTTCAGTCTCTTGAAGTAAAGGACAATAAGAGAATGCGTTAAAGGGATACGCATACTTCAGTGGTTCTCGAGCTTGCACTCTGAAAATGTTTGTATTTATCATGTTTTGTCACACCTGAGTAAATCGATATCAAGGTGTGTTAGAATAATGAAAAACATAAACATGTGTAGTGTTTAGTGATGCGCAGGATTTTTTTATGACCTGCCCTTGCCAGCCTTTGAGAGCCACCCACTTCTGACTTGCAAAAATCTCCATTAATCAATGACCTCAACAAACCTGCAATGTTTGTTGGTTTTGTCTTTGTCAGAAAACTGCTTTGTCACTTTTTGACCTGCACTACACACCTGCAAAATTTGATAAAAGCTAACCTGAACTTGTTTGACCTGAAGCTGAGGATTATGGGTCAATCCGCGCATCACTAGTGTCTTAGGTCTTTAAGACTGAGAACCACTTGTATAGTTTATGGCCATAATATTTTGATATCATAGTTTTTGTTTTATTCTTAATAAGGAGTATTTTGGTATGAGTTTCACAAAAGTGAAAAGTTTACAGAGTATAAATGTGAAGAGTTTCGATGACTGTTATTCAATGATACATGGTCTCAGCACATGGGTTAAGGCACTGTTTTAATGTCTTTTGATGAGAAAAACTGTTTGTAATTTTATGAAGTCACTGTTAGAATTTTCCAGATCTTGAGAATACTACATATTCCTACAGTACACATTTCCAGATTTTCAGAATGCTATGATGTATGCAGTTCTAAAAGGTTTTAAAATAGCATCATCTGAGTCTTTGCTGAAAGACAAATTCATGTTTGCACTTCTGAAGGTGTTCAAGTGGGTTTCCATTTTGTCAAGCAGTAAGATACTGTCGGTTTATAGAGAATAGGTGGGGAACAAGTTTTATAAAGACACTATGGGAAAAAAAATCAGTTGCCTTATACATGATTCTTTTACATGTACTCAGGCTGGACTTTATGCATGAATGTGGGGATGAAGCATGGTCCCTTTTATGTATGTTCATTATATTCTCATTCATTAATACCAGATGATTTTTCTGAATCCTGTACCCTGCCTTTGCAATATGAATTTAAAAGCATCTTCCCATGTTTGTCAGTTCGAGCACTTGATAGCAATCTGTAGATCTGGTCTTTGGTTTGTTTTATCTGTTTCTTAAAAGCCAGTTTGAATTTTAATGTGCTAATGGCTAGATTTTTAAGCCATGTTTGTCATAAAGAAAGTGTGTATGTGTGGGGGTGTGTGTTTTGATTTTTCTTTTTAGGAAAATTTCATTCAATTGTCAAATTGACGCATCAAAGGTTTGAAATTGCATTTCCAAATTAAACCAATAAAAATATTTATAACTATTGGTGCGTGACACTGTGTACATCAGTGGAACTGCTTTGAGGATGTACTTCTATATAAGTATGATAACAGGTGGGTAGGAGCTAGGTACAATTTAAATAATTATTTTGACGAATTTACACTTTGCTTTTGAATATTGTTAAAGTATGTATTCTGCTCAGACTTGTGAGGAATGAGAACTACTTTTACTGGCATCCTTCACTGACACAGCTATAGCATTACCACTATGCCTAATATTGACTAAACCCCCCCCCCCTTGTGCAGCCAAAACAACTCTGAATGTGATGCGCTGTGTGTTTTGACCCCTTTAATCAGAGTGAGCATTCACTTTTTAAACCACAGTAGCTTTTTTTTGTGGGATCGGACCAGACAGGGCAGACCACTTCCCACTATGGTACTAGATATACTGATGTTCCACTACAGTTAAGCTTTTTTGCCTTTTACCTTCTACTTATGTATTTCTTTAGGGAAAACCATGGCCTTAAGGTTAGAGAAGCAGGTTTATGACTGAAGGGTTTCTGGTTTGGTTCCCAGAACCAGCAGGAACACCCATGGCCTAAGTGCCCTTGAGCAAGGCACCCAACCCCCAACTGCTCTCTGGGCACCATGACTGGTTGCTCGCCAGCTTATTATTTTTTTTATTACTTACAGCAATTTTACATTTTCCATCTTTTCTTTTCATTTTCTTTTTTTCATATTTTTTATTGAATTTTCATTTTTATATAGCACAAACATTTCAACATTACCCAAACATTAACACACTCACTCATACATATACACATTAAACTTGCATAAATTACACTTAAGTATAAAACCAAATACATTTTCAAAACGAAAACACTGAAATACCCATAAGGCCAGAGAAAAAAGAAAGATAAATTGAATAAATAAGTAAAATGAAGAAATTATATTTCACACCTCTATATATAAGGCCTGTTTCTAGTTGATGCTCATATATAGTTCCCAGAGATTTATAAAATCTTTCCGTTTGTCTATAGCAATATATTTTAGCCTTTCCAGTCCAATACAGTCTGCAAGTTCCTTTATCCAAATTCTCAAGGAGGGGACCAGCTTAATATTAATTCTATATTATTATTAATATATTGTTTCTAATAAAGTTGTCTGTAAAGGCACATTTAGTTCAGTCATTAAATGTCATATATTTCCTCTTTTTATCATAGCAGTGCTGCTCTAGTGCTCTGCTGCTCGACAGTAGAATGCAGCACTGTGCAAGAGCCCTGTGGCTGTGTTGGAGAGCTGCACTAAGGGTGTGAGATGACGCGCGCGCGTCCGCACGGCGCTTCGCTTGTGTCTCGGCGGAGCAAAGGCGTCTCTGAACGGCCAACAATGACGTGACTTTTCGTTTGACAGCTCATATTCCCCGTAGAAGAAAATGCGCCGGTATCTTCGTCTTTTATTCGCCTGCGCGGTATTTCTCTTCTTCTCGGTGCTGTACGTGTTCAACCAGCTTGCCTCCTCTCTGGAGACCGTAAACTCGTGGAACGAGGCGAGAGCATATGGAGGCCCGCCGCGCTACGCCAGGAAAGCCGCAGGGAGAGAAGGCCTCGACTGGAGGGACAGGTACGCTAGCGAGCGAGACGGCTAACTTAGCGAAGACAAGTAAACAAAGTGTGTAACCAGCACAGCTAGCATGAAGTGTGCTTATTTTCATACTGGAAAAAGGCTTACTGCTTTCAAAACAAGTGTCAGATTAATTTGTGAGAGTGTGTTTAAGGTTAATTTTGGAGTCAAGTCTATCTCAACGCCAGAAAGTTAGCCTCAGCTATGCTAGCTTTAAGTTATGCTAACTAGCTATCTAGTGATGTCACTTAGTGACAGCAACGTTAGTTTTTATCTCCTGACCTGCAATTAATGCTTGTGTTTTTCTGTATTTGATTAACAGAATGGCTGAATAGTTCGGGCGAATGTCAAGTAGCCCAAATACGGACTCTCTATTAGCTAAAAGTTTATTAAAGGAAATTTGTTAAGTTCGTTCACCATGTACTTTTAAATTACATTAAACTAAATTGCGCGCTTGTTTTGCACTTGATTACTGTAGACTTGTCTGTTCTTGCGCTTTCTTCATTAATTCTTTACTTTCTCTTGCATAAAGACTGTAGTATTTGCACGTATTTCTTACTGAAATGGCAAGAAGTGGGCTTCCCTATCAAAGACCCGGCTACTATATATAATTTATTACTGATTAGACCATGTCTAAAATGTGGAAATGTACTGCTGGTGGACTGCAGGGATAAACAACAAGCCACCATGGATAGGGTTCAGGAAAGAGCAGTCAGAATAATGACCAATTTCAAAGACATATCTTTGCATCTTCCTGATTTACTGACACTTAGGGAACAGGCAACTGTTAGACTGGTTATGGATATACATCAGCGCTTCCATCCTCTTCACAGCCTTCTCCCTCTTAGTAAGGGAGAAAGAACCAGCCAATTTCGTTGTAAAAGCGATCAGCCATTCAGTCATTTTTAAAGACAAAAACAAACAGACGGAGAAACTCTACCATTATATGTGGCATTAGGCTATATAATGATATGCAGTAATCATGTTCAGTTTTATAAGTGTTATTGTTTTTAATATGATTGTTATAAATGTGTCTTTTTTAAATGTAATTGGTAAATGTACATTCTGCATAATTAGATCTTTGCATTGTAAGCTAGAATGACTAATCAAACGTAAACATTATTCTCCATTGCAGATTGTCTCTAATGCTCTATGCAAGTTTCCTGCAGTCATTTGAAATAAAGGCATGCTTCCTGGTCAACACATCTCATGGTTTACATTTGTTATGTGGTAGTTCTTTATTATTTCCCCCACTCAGGTTTGTGTTACTGCTTCCAAGAAAAGGAGTGTGTGAAATGTCAGTCCTCCCTGTTGTGAACTGATTTACTGAACTGGGACTATGTTTAACCTATACCACGGTTTGGACCTGGCTGTGGAAGGACTCATAAAGAGTGGTGTTATTGACTGAAGAAAGGAGTGTTTCACGTAGAGCTTATGTTTCTTGTCCTGTCAGGTGTAAGTCAATGTCTGTCACACACTGGAACCCTTATTGGAGACTGCCCCCTGATGTTTGTGGAAAGAACTGCTTTATGGAGTCGGCTCGTAGGTAGGATGGGCTGCCTTGAACCTTGGTTGTGAGTTTAGTTTGTAGCCATCAGTTACATCGAGAATTGTTTGGACTCCGCTTGCTTTTTGTTTTGACTTGATGCAGGTAAAGAGAAATCTTGTGTTTCAGGTTCCTGCTGTCCATCTAAATTACACAGATCTGAGCAATTAACGTCACAGGATTAAACCAACGACCCTTGAATTTCATCTCCCTTTCTCCATTTTGACACAAATCCATGAGCTCACCAGTATTCTGCTGTTGTTCTGCAGGTATGCCTCGGGTAAGACTTTGTCTGTGGTCAGTCATGTGGACACAGTAGAGCCGGTCAGGTTGGCAGTGGTGGCGTGTGGCCCAAGGCTGGAGGAGACCCTCACCATGCTGAAGTCTGCTGCTCTCTTTAGCCAGAGAGCACTTCATTTTCACATCTTTGCTGAAGATGAACTCCATTCTGGCTTCAGAAATGCTGTGAGTTAGTAATTCTCTTTTCTTTAGATATTCACAGCCTGGTTCTGGAGTGATACACACATGTCTGTATAGTGCTATGCAGTTGAAAATCCTGGGACTACCCCCTAATACTTGACCACCCATTAGTCAATGAGAGGAGTCTTAGTTAAACAGATTGATCAGTAATTTCCAAAAAAAAAAATTAAAAACTTCATTTGAAACCCGTGTGTTGTTGGGAACAGAAGGTCACAGTTCCCAAGTCCCTGCACAGGCACCATTGAGGTACCCTTGAGCAAAGTACTGTCCCACAACACTGCCTTCCGGACGCTGTTGGCAGCTGCCTGCTGCTCCACATCTGCACGTGTGATGGGTTAAGTGCAGAGGTCCCATTTCTTTGTGGTGTTTGAGTGTGTTCACAATGACAGATAGTCACTTTCACTTTTATTTGGCCTCCTTTAGGTATGGGTGCACATTTTATGGAGGAGAAGTATTTTATCTTTTGCTTAGCAGAACATTTTGTCTGCCCGATTCTTATGTTGCCCACCAACACCAATAACCAAATGAGCATAAAGTCAACAAAGTCATAGACCCACACCCAGTGGGATCTCATGGTTAGTCTCTGGCAGGAAATTCTCCAGTTTTGGGATCATTTTGAGCATGTGAAGACGAACCCAAGAATGTGACCTGCAAACGTTGCACTCATTCATCAACTTCAAATATTACTTAAATCTATTAGCAAAATGTGCAGTCTTTTTGCTGGTTGTTCCAACACGTTCATAATCATTGGTGTTTTGCAGTGATCAGGTTAACAATGTTGCATATAACATTACTTTTTAGCCCTAGAACTCAAGTCCATTTTCTAAAGCCCTAAAAGCCTATATTAACAACATTAAATTCATATAGAAAATATGCAATGACTAGTCAGCTAATGTCATGAACTAAAAACTATTATTTGTCTTGGAAAATCTTTAGTCAGGGGCAGACCTAGACATTATTGAGACACTTGCTTTTGTTTCTATCATCTGTTCATTATTTACAAAGTGGTCCTGGAATAATTTGCAGGGGTCTGTGCTGATGAATCTATGTCCTTATGTCTTATCTCTGCTAGCTGGAGTCATGGCCATTGAGATTTCGTTCCAAGTTTAACTACACCACCTACCCAATCACCTTCCCCAGTGGTAATGCCAAGGAGTGGAAGAGGCTGTTTAAACCCTGTGCTTCCCAGAGACTTTTCCTGCCTGTGAGTACATTGTACTCCCTCAATCCTCTTATGCTGGTTTTGGATCCAGGCAACACATATAGCTCATTATGTCAGTCAGTCAATTTATATAATCAGGAAGGACATTCTAGGGTACATAAAAGATCAGCCAGGGTAACCCCAGAGGCAGAAATCACACTTACCTGCAAGAATTGTGTGACAAAAGAAGTAAATCCTGTGTTTTATTTTGTCAAACAAAACGTCCCATTTCAACTGAAATGATTTAGAGAAGGTTCTGTACAACTTTATTTAAATGATTGTATTCTAGGTGTATCCATTCTTATCTGCAAAGGCTCAGTGTGGCTGCAGGTTTTGAAACAAGCTGAAGCTCATTTGATCAAATGTTTAATCGCTGGTCCTGGTTTTAAGTGGTCCAGTGGCCTTTTGTTTGTTTTACCTTGTTGGTTTGCAGGGCTGCAGCCACACTGAGCCTTTGCAGATGAGAGAAGAAAAATGGTCTGACTTTGGCAGCTGATGGTACCTGTTGTTGTGTTTTTTTTTAGTTAATCCTAGGTGAGGTTGATTCTTTGCTGTATGTGGACACCGACATCCTGTTCCTGCAGCCAGTAGAGGAGATCTGGAACTTTCTTTCTCAATTTAACAGCAGTCACATGGCAGCCATGGCACCGGAACACGAGGAGCCCAGAATCGCCTGGTATAATCGCTTTGCACGTCACCCATACTACGGCAAGACTGGAGTCAACTCTGGCGTCATGCTCATGAATATAACACGAATCAGAGCCAAGCACTTCAAGGTACAACCAGGATGGGTGTACATTTTCTTCTGTTTTCTGTGTGACTTTTATATGGCATTTAGTAAAATTCAACATCGTGATCTTCATTTCTGATCTTAGATTAAAGAACTAGAGCTAGTTTAGTGCTAGTTTTTAACCAGTTATGACCAGCAGATGTCACTGTTGCTCTATTTGTTGTTCAGTTAAATTTCCACACTGTTGAAAGTGTTTCATCATGCTCTCCTTCCTCTTCTTGATGGGAGGAAGCAGTATTTATTTAAAACATTTAGGCACATTCGTGCCAACCGAGTGAAACCCTGGAATACTAATGAAGCAAAATAAAAATTAAAGGTGTATTTCAATGATGATCTAGGATTAGTGTCTATTATAGAAATGTTAATGTCCGTCATTACTAGCAAAAGTAACCTCACAATTAAAAGCATATGACATTGCTTAGAAAGTTCATTGCTCAAGTTTTGCTAAAGGACTGTATTACTGTATGCTCTGAACAGAATGACATGACAGCAGTTCATCTAAAATGGGAGGACTTGCTAATGCCGCTTCTGCAGAAATACAAACTCAATATCACATGGGGAGACCAAGACCTACTGAACATCATATTCCACCACAACCCAGGTAGATTATTGTTACTCCTCTTATACATCTTACATACATTGATCTTTGTAAGTGCATTGTGTTTTTATGCTTTTCACAAATTTGTCCTGATGTTTCTTGGCTTTTTTTTTACAGTCTAGCACAGGAAGTACAATGGTTTATCCATTAGTGTGTTCTTAGATCCACTAAACTCTAAGATAATCACTGATCTCCACATTATTTTAGCCAG
>JBBPDA010000126.1:12292715-12306689 GCA_037974385.1 Arnoldichthys spilopterus
ATACATTGATCTTTGTAAGTGCATTGTGTTTTTATGCTTTTCACAAATTTGTCCTGATGTTTCTTGGCTTTTTTTTTTAATGGTTTATCCATTAGTGTGTTCTTAGATCCACTAAACTCTAAGATAATCACTGATCTCCACATTATTTTAGCCAGAACTATACACCAAGGGAGCATTTTATGAAACAGAATTTCTTAGTTAGCTGGATTTCTAAAGTTAAAAATGTTATAATGTAGTAATGCCTCGACTGGAAGCATTACTACATGGTGGTTTTATTGGAAACATATCTATGAAGACAGCTTTCACTTAACAGTGCTGTCACCTTTCTATATCTAAATACTTTCTCATGCTTCACAGAGGGCTTGTTTGTGTTCCCATGCCATTGGAACTACCGTCCAGACCACTGTATCTACGGCAGCAACTGTGGTGCGGCAGAGCAACACGGTGTTTACATTCTCCATGGCAATCGAGGTGTATACCATGATGATAAACAACCTGCATTCCGAGCCATATATGATGCCATTCTGAAAGTAAGTATCAGTATTCTCATCATAAATAAAAAAAATAACGAGTAAATAAATAAACCATTCTGCACCGTTGGGCTAAAGCTAAGGTCTATCAGGAGAAAACAGGTGTAAGTTTTTAATTGGCTGCTCTGCTTAATAATACTGCTAAATATCATCTTGCTAGGTTTTCATTAGGGCAAACTAAAATCTAATTAGAGGTGGTTAATTTAGAAAAGGCCATATTGAGATTCCTTTGGGCACATGCTGACACAAATCTGGCTAGCTCCTAAAAGCGGTTCAGTCTGTATTGAAGAATGAGGAGAACGGGACTTTGTCTCACCAATATTTTTCAGACATAACACCTGTGCTTGTGGTCCTATGGGCCTTTGCTGGTCTACCACATCAACTCCCTTTGGATGTCACACGATCTGCTCAGACTGTCTCCCTAATTGACATTAACACAGCCATGTGTTAAACCACATAACAGTTTTTCAGATGCACTAACAAAAGTGCATCTGAAAAAATGTTCTGTCAGTCAAGAGCCTTAGCAATACTCAATTCAGTTACCTGTTGTTGTTTGATGTCAGAATGGCGGTCAGTGGATGCTTCTAAACTTTGATAATATTTGTGTAGTTATATCCCAGACCCTTTGAGAGTCTTTGGTGTGGAATGAGAGGGAGAGTTTGCTCTGTAGCTGAAGAGGAGAAATCGATAGCTCTGTTAACTTCTCCCGTCAGCCTGCCAGGGCCATCGTGTTCTGGACTTAATCTCTGTCGTCTTCGTCAGGCACAACGATCGCTCTTAATGCGCTAATCTTTAAAGCCCAACACTCCCTTCTTCCTCCCTCCATTCTTTATCTCTCCCTCGCTGCATTCATCAGATGTGAGGTTTGTTTTTCTCTCTCTCCCTCTCCCTTGTCTTGCTTGCTCTCTCTTGGTCTCTTGCTCTCTCAGTCTCCGGCTTGTGGCGAGCGGTCAATCCCTTATTCATTTTATCTGCAGAGGGAGGGAGAGAGCGTGCCTGTGTGTCTCCGGTCATTATGGCCAGGCAAGACCTCTTTGCCCCTGACAGTGGAGGAAGCATTCTGGACCATTAGCTAAATGAGGTCTGTCATTAGTAAAGGCCCATGATTCAACTGGGTGCTGTGTGTTTGGCAGGCCAAGCCCACACCCGCATAGAGCTTCACCAAAATAAGCAGGGAGAAGAAGAACATAATCAGCAGTCCAAATTTAAGTTGTCTCTGTCTGAGGAACATTTACTCTCTCTCTATATATCACATTTGCTTTCAGCAGACATACTGTTTTTTGTTGGTAAGGGTAATAGTATATCATGTTACTTTATTCTACAAAGTCTCCCTGAACTCCTTTCTGTCTGCAGCCGGCAAGACAGAGCCTAAGGCCTGTAAGACCCCCTTTACCGCAAAACCCCCCTCCCACAACACCCGACAGCATCCTATTGTAGCATTTACTCCCTGTAGACACACTCACAGATGCAAGAGTTTGGCTCGCAATAAAAGACCCCACCATTACAGTGCCAAACCCCACGGAAGAGCTGTAAAATCTTTAGTGCCAGGGCTTCGTTTGGGACTAGTAGAATGTAAGGCAGCATCCAGCACGCCCATTCTTCCCATAAAAATCAATAGGAGACAGTAAATGCTGCTTCATCATGGTCTGATATGTGTTGCATCAGTGATAATAAAAAGAGTGCACTTTATAGTGACCTCATACTAGGCCTGAACACAAAGCAAATGAGGCCCCATAAAGTCTTTTTTATTACTATTATTTACTGTGCACACTTACCTCAACAGAATAATAATTATACTAAATTGTCTATGAATATAGGGCAAAAGCTAGAAAAATGCTTAAGTGCGCAAGACATATAGTGGAGTACACTTAAGTATGTTAGTATACTTGTTTTATAAAAGCTTTTTGTAAATTTTAATGAACTACTTTGTGTCACTTTTCATTTGGACATGTGTTTTTGCACAGTTGTGGTTTCTTCAAAAATACTGTTTTAAATTTAATTCACAGGGCAATTTTAAAGTTTTTGTTTTATTTGTTGAGTATTATTGCTTGAATGTAAGATTGGTAGAAGGTAGCATTTTTGTGCTTTGTTTTTAGTACCCATTTGGAGAAGATCCAGTCCGTTCTCTACTTCTGCCCTTGGAGGAAAAACTCAAAACAACAACGCACACATACTGTGGAAGATCTGGTCACATTTTCACCAAGAAATTAAGGCAAAGTATGAGATACCTACAGAAAGATGATCACAGCGCAAGATGATCCCGTCCACTCTGAACTTATGATGCAGTGTTGGTAAGGAGCCTTCAGCCCTGCTGGAGGAAAGGAATTTAATATCCTAGTTTCCCTCCTAAAAAGCTCCAGCAATCAAGAAATGGAAAACACCATGAATTCAAGAAAGTAGTGAAAACCTTTCCTGCCAGCTATTTGTGACTCTTTTGAAATATAGGCACTGAAATCACTTTGATGTGTTACTGAGAGGGGCCAAATGGATGGTACCTAACAATCAGTCTGCCATTGTAATTCTGGACTGCTTTAGAGCAGTGATTCTTCCCTGAATTCTGGATAGCCAAGTGTTCTGCTGAGTTGAGCTGTGTTCTTTTCCCCCTGATGTGACACAGCTGATTTAGCTCGGTAGCTAGTGATTAAGCTGCGTTAAGGGCCTCAAGGACTGGTTGTTTGTGGAGCTCTGTTATACAAGATTGGTTACTAATAACAGGAACTGTGGAATGTAGAGCAAGGTTCCGGCAGTTACAAAAGAAGCCTTATTTATATTCAGGGATCGTTAAAGTTATGGATGGGTGCTGATCTGAGACCAGTGTTAATAAATAATATAAGTGGGAGAAAGGTCTCTTGATCAAAAATGAGCCAATGTAAGCCTTTTAACGTGTAAATCAACTGTTTATGAATATTGAGTGTTTGTATATTGGTTATTGTGTCCAAGTGGTTTTAAGAGGTACGGATGATAACGCACATGCATCATAGAAGTCCACTCATAACACACTTACAGACATGTAAGTTCATAGCCTTAAAGATAATGATTTACTGAATTTCACTGTTAGGAAACATTGGTATTAACTGTTGTGAATGTATGACTTTAGTTTCAGTAACTTTTAACAGTTTTACAGTGTTTTGTATTTTTAGTAGCTCACTTTCAGTATATGACACTGTCAGCAGGGTCTTATTAACAGATCTTATATCAGAGAGAATAATTATAAATGGAAACACATTTTAATGTGGATCATTATCATGTTCTGTGTTTGTTAAGCTTAACTTTAGCTACATTTAAAGTCAGAGGTTTCATTCATCCTTTGAATTTTGACAAGGTCTCTTTTCCGTTGTTAATAAACTGAGCTCACCTGCAGGTGTTTTACCATAGGGCTCTTTTCCTCTATTCACAATTAAAAAATAATTTTAGAAATAAGTAGAAGTAATACATATAATGTGGTAAGTAAAGGCCAAAAAAATGCAGAAGGACTCTTTGAGCTGGTCACACCGCAGGTTTTTAATAGGATTTAAGTGAGACTGAATGCTTAATCTTTGCAGGTTTTTGAAATTCATTCCAAATTTGAAGCTTCTGAAATGTGACTGTGTATTGTGTTAAAACTGTGAAATTACACTATGGATGACATGCTAGAAGTACACAGGGCCCTTCGGGGGTAGGGTTTATTTAATGAAAAAATGAAAGAACTTTTCACACACTTTTCCAGATGCAGTTTAAGACTAGTTTTACACTAAGAAGATTTCACTATTGGCTGCATTTAGTCAAAACCAGCCTTTAAACTCTTTTTTTTCTGTATGTCCACTACACAGACAAATAAGAGATTAAAGTCTGTATACATAAAGCTAACACCAAAAATAGGTTTTGCACTACGCAGCAGACTCTGTTATACTACAGTTAGGCATATGCTGGTTGAATAACTATTGTATGTTTTTCCAACAATGCAGAAAATCAGTTTTACAGAGAGAACTACTTTCCATAGTTCATAAATGTGTATTGTGTCAAATGTGTATTGGGTCATATTGATTTTAAAAATGTTTTTAGTGTCTTCACCTTCACTGTGAATAGCAGTCAGTACCTCAAGTGTAACATCTTTCATTTGCTGAATGTACTTGTTTGAATGATGCAGTATATTTTTGTAATAAACATTGCACTATTTAATATTTTCTCATTGTTCTAACTTTCAGAGATTCATCATTGAGGGGTAATTGGAGCACATTAAGCTTAAGATTCAGAGGCAGATTGAATATAATGCTGGACTAAATTTTCTTTCGGCAAAGAATCTCCATCTCAAATGCAATATAATGCTTTTCAAATAAGTTGAGCCTGAGAGTAGCAGCTAAGATTATTTTAAACCTTCAGTAAGTTTGAAAACTGATGAATTGACTTGATGCAAATGTGTATATCATTTCCACAGGGTTAACATCTATTACATCGGCACATTTTTGCCTTTCATTTGCCAACCTTTGACAACCTTGGAAAGAATGTGTTCATTTGAATTGCTTAAATTCATGGCATTACTGTTTCAGTGTAGACAAATGTACAGTCTAATTTCTGGGATCTAATATAGTGCATACAGTGCATACAATTTTATGTATCATATTTTATTGCCATGCTACTCTTTATTTCAGTAAGTTTTGGTTTAAAACAATAGGATTATTTTTTAATGCTATCAGACTTCAAGTCTTTGTTAAGGAGTTCATAAGTCATCAATTTGACTCCGAGAACACCTTTCTGACATGGTTCGAGGAGAAAAAAGTTCAAATTATGAATTTTGGAAAATTTGTCAAAACACTGTGGCTCAGAGACATTCTGAAAAGGCCGTTTTAACTCTGTAAATGGCCTAAAATGAAATTTTGGGGAATGAACCAAAGTGGCAACCAAAGCTAACACTCGTAATATATGTTAAATATATGTTCAAATGTTTGTTACAAGCTTCAGATAAAACATGAGGCATCTGTTTATTCTAGAAAGGCCAACAATATTTGTGTATGTTGCTGTTAGCTTCATGCTAAAAAAGTAGTAGAATTTGATAGGGGCACTAGCAGAAATTAGCATTAAACATTTTTTTTTTGTTCCTAGTTCATTACTGTTATTTACTATATAGATATAAAATATATGTCAGCACATATGTCTCAAGTCCAGATCCAGAAGAAGCAATTCTTGACCATTATGTACAGGGAACACATTTTTGCTTTTACATTATGCAGACTTTTTTTCTAGCGCCATATGTATATGGTAACGAAAGTGCATTTGTTCATACAGCTACTTTCAAGGCACTGCTTCGGGTTTAGTGCAGGGAACATTCTAAATGTAGCTGTTTAATATTAGAGTAAAAAGGAAAATGTAAAACACCCAAATCTTAACCCAACCAAAGAGTCATGTTCCACCTCCAGTGGGTCAAGCCAAGTCTCCAAGCAGCAGGAGATTAATTTTGCTCGTACTGTGAGAGAAAATATCTCCTGCCCAAAGGCTCATTCGTTTAGTGCAGCATTTTAGTTTTATCGGAGGACTGCATTAGAATAAGCTTTGCTGTAATTATAAGTTGTTCAGCTACTTTTTCGAACCCAGTGGCTTGCTAGGGGCAAGCACAAATTCTATGTGCCTCCAGCTTCACAGGTCAGAAATGGGCAAATATGCCAGGAGGGTTATTTGCAACCCTCTTCTGAAGTGATTATACAAATGCTGAAGGGCTCCATTTGAATACCTTAAAGCCAAAGTTCTTAGCAAGATGAATTCCTCTGAATATGCAGTAAAGAGTATCCCTCTCTGGAGAGAAACGCTGTGTATTAATACTGTTGAGGAATAAGCCTGCTTCATTTTAAGGACACCTTCCCATTGGTTATTCTTGTGAATGCTTCCTTCCTCAGTCCTCATGGCACCGGAAGAAAGTCATAGATTAAATCAATGTGAAATGACCCAATGCTCTCAGAACCCAGCTGGAGATTGAGTACAAGATGAGTTGCTTGAGGAATAATGGAAATCCTGAAGGCTGATTGAAGATGTTTTTTAATACGCACCACACATAATGGACCCTTTTTTTCATTATTGGAAATCTGAAAGGTGGCTTCTGTAGAAAATTAAAGCCACAGTGAAACTGAACAGTATTTTAAGACTAAAAGGTATTTTGATAGTGTCACGTGCTGGTACTAGGTCTATGTGAAAATGAGGGACTTTAAGTCAGTTGCAAAGATGCATTTGCTGCAATCCGCTGAGAGTTCCACTTTAATGAATGGTTTGGTGAAAAAAGACGTTTTATTTCTAAAAGTTATTAACTTCAGCATTCTGCAACATGGTAAAGTTTTGTTCATTTTTCTAGCACCCAGTAAGTCGTACTTTAGCCTAATCCGCACCAACAAGTCTGTAGCACCTTAGTAAATATCTGGATGTGGTTTGAGAGAAGTTGAAGATGTATTTACAGAAACAGTCTGAGTTAGTGTTGACCTCTAGTGATTGTAGGCTACATTATCCCCATAGCTTCACTGCAAAGTGGAAAAATGTGGACTCCAAACTTGTCTTGGCTGATCGATTGCATCTGGGGTAAATGGAAAACCCCTGTTCTTTTAAGATCTATGTTACGTTATGATCAGCCAAGACTGACTTAAAAAGGCTGACTTTAAGAAATGCTTCTGGTTTGGCGAGCAGTTCTGATCAGGGTCTCAAACCGGACAAATACAACATGCTTTTAGTGAGCAGGCCTAAGACTAATGGTAATGCGACTAATGGAAGAAGGGCAAAAGAAGAATCGCTGTGTTTGTCCTGCCTTCATTTTGAAGGATGAAATAAACTGTGGAAGAGAGGAAGGAAGGAGCAAGTCAGTCTGCTAGAGAGTCACACTTTGTTTTATATTTTCTCTCTCTTTGTCTCTAGCCATCTCCTTTTCTCATATCCTCTCAGATCAATAATAGATTGGCCTGTTTGCCTGCACTACTGAGACAAGTATAATTGTGCTGATATGTAGAGATGTTAAACAATTAATGTAGTTTATTAGAGCCCAAGACCCTGATGTCTCATATTGCATTAAAGGAGAGAAGGAAGTGCATGCAAATGAGATGAAAAGGCAAGAATTAATTGTGCATCTTATTAGGGCACGTGTAGAAGTTATAGCTCTCATACTATCAGAGCTCTATTATGTTGTGTTTTCTATCTTCCAACTATCATGATAGAACTGCATATTCAACACATTGCATCCACCACTGTGTACTGTCTGCCCATAGGCAATATTATAGAGCAAACAGCACTTTTTCTTAGCTTTAATATGAGCAACATTTGTTACTTAGTCTGCAGGACAGTTGCCCAGTTATTCAGGTATATTTTGTGTCATTTTTTGTAGGTCTGTAGGCCCAATAGTCCACTAAGCACTTGTATAAAGGTTAAAGGGCATGTGTTTTAGCTTGTGTGTGAGGTATTTGAGATTTTGTAGCTAAAATGTAATAATAATAATAATAATAATAATAATAATTATTAATTATATTTAAAATGAGTTTAATAATAAATATTATAATTATAATTTTTAATACTATAGAAATTATTTTTTAAATCTAATTGACATTTCAGACATTTGAAGTTGTTTTTTGCTTGTTCACAATATAGACATCTGTCTGCAATCCAACTCTGGCTTGTTGACATTATCTATAAGCCATATCTGTTTGTCTTTGGCAGCAATATACAATGCAACAGAAGGGACACATTTTCATATTGCGCTTTATGACTCAATTGTACCAAAAATGTCAACCTGATTCATCATGCAGGATGCCCATGTAATGGTCTCTCCATTACCCAACGTAAAAAGCTTATCAATCATTTAAATTGACCTTTTGTTTTTACTTGGTGAACAGTGCAGTGTACAGTGCATCAGTCCCAGTAGCCTGAGGCTACACAGCTACTGACTGAAATCAATGGGACACTTAAATGTTCCCAGACAACAATATTCATCACTATTCAATACCTGCCCTCACCTTCATTGTTTCATGAAATAATTATAAATAAAGCAAATAAGCCAATATGTTGTGAGCATGATTTATGAGCCTCGAATTCTGATTACAGATGATAACTGGATTTGCTCTTGATAAAGGTCTCAGAGTTATTGGGATCCCTCATACATAGATTATAGCAAAAGTGTGGTCCACTTTGTGCTTGTTCAACTTTTGTTTTAAAGGTTAGGGTAAAATATCATTCTGTACCATTACACATTGTAACATGCAATTTTTTACCATTACAAATTTCTTGAAGTAGCAATTGCTTTATTATACCATACCAGTGTGTTTAGTGTAGTTTAGCACATTTGTAAACAAACCATATTCAACAAGCTAGTTAACCCTTTAATGTCCATACCAATAAAAATGTAAAATGAAAATGGAAATTAATTTATGGACAATAATAACAATTATGTTTATTTTTTTTAAACCCCAGTTTTTTTAATATAGGCCTTTGTCAAACAGTTGAGATTTCTTAATTGTAAAACTCTCTTAAAACTATTGTGAGAAATGCATAAAATATTTTCAAATTAGTGCAACAGAACCACCTGCAACTACGATGCCCTTGTCTAATGTCTGTTGAGGAACCTCAGTAAAAATGTAAAATAATTAAAAACATACTGAAATCCAGTGGATTTTTTTAAAAGAAATGGACCAGTGCAGGTTCAGTGCATGTTTCCATTTGACATTGTGACGTAATATTTGCTCAGCTGAATTACTGACAAGAACATTGTATCCTTTGAACAGGTAAAAAGAAAATAAGTTCAAAAGACGCAATGCAGTACAATACAAATAAGACAAAGTATATTATACTCACATTCCTAAACCTGAGCATATAACCAACTCACACAATGCGCATACTCATTACATTCCTCCTGTCGGCCTTAACTACCAGAATGTGCAATAGTTTAATTCCTCAGGCAATAAGACTCTTAAACACTCTGTCAGCACACACACACACACACTTACACTCACTTTGCTAGTCCTTTATACTTTATATTTATTTACTAATATTTAACTTTATTCTGCTACACTCTTCCTGCTTCCTGTGTCATTGTTTACAATCACATTATTGCATTTTTTTGCACATCCTGCTACTTTGCACCTGGTAGTCCCATAACTGTGCTCTGGTCACTGTTGCACTGTCTTTGTTTGTACCTGACTGTCTTAGCACTGTCTTTGCACTGTTCTGCAATGTTTACACATATTTGCACACAATGTTGTCAGTAGTGTAGTGTTTGTGTTCCTGTGTTTCATGTAGCACTGTGGTCCTAGAGGAACGTTGTTCCATTTCACTGTGTACTGTGTGAACTGTATATGGTTGAAATGACAATAAAAGCCTACTTGACTTGACTTGACACATGTAAACAGCACTGAGATACATGCAATCACAAAACTGCTTATGATGAAGAACTGATTATAAAAAAAACTGAAAGCTGATTATGTGAAAGTGACTGTCATTGTGAACACAATCGCATACAACGTGCACAACAACGAAACGTCACCTTGGCATTTAACCCAGCCAGTGTAATGGGAAGGTAGCTCTGTGGCACCCATATTGGGACTTGAACCTGTGACAACCTGTCCACAATGGCAAGGCCCTAAACACTAGGCCACCAATGCCCATCATCTATAATGTACATGTATATATATCGTGTGTATCATCAGAACAAATAGTATTGGGTTGCTTTAAATGATCTGAACACAGCCACATTCTAGCTGAAAACAGTGTAAATACTGAAATAGTCTTATAAAACATCAAGCAATTCATAACTTATTTTACTGGTGACCTATCTAGCTTTCTAAGTCTTACTGTAAATGACTAAAGTGGAAATAGACAGTGTACTCCAGCATAGATTCTGAATTTAGCTGAATATCCTTATTTCTCCTGGGTGGGATTCCTCCCAGGCCTGGCTCTGATCGTGGCCCACATGTCTGTTTGGTTGGTTGAGGAGTGGTAGTGCCAGGGGCATCTGGCATTTTTGGCAGTAAAATCATGAGTGTTAAGGGTCTGTTTATTGCCCTGTTGCCTGAGCTCCCAGTGACACAATGACACAGTGACCCCATTACCATTGGCAAAAAAAAAGTCGCGCTGGCATCTTATATCTAAAACAAGGTTTTGTTGTCCACACAGCTCCACAAAACTTCAGAATTCCAGTCATCAGTTTATGTGTGAAATTGCCAACACAATCAAACCAGCTAAAGGTTATTGCCAGATATGCACCCAAAATTTAAAACAGGAACAAAATGGGAAAATGGCACTTTACAAAAACAAAATCCTTCTTATTTTGAAAAACATGATTAAAATAAAAATGACCTCAGTTGTTTTTTTGCATAAAAATCTACAGTTAAAGTCATAGACATAGAACTGGGCTGAGTAGGAAAAGCTCAGTCAGCAGTGCCGCTCTTGCAGTATATAGGGTTGCATATGCCAGTAGGCCACTCAGCATAAGTGTAGACAAATCCTTTGCTGAGATTAAATACCATGACTGAATAAGCAAGAATTTCTTTCTGTATTTGGCAGCATTGCAGAACCTTTGGAATTTAAGCCTTTAAGCCAGCATAAGTCATTACTGTGGCAGTTTAGTCCAATCACAATACATCATAGAAGACTTGCTTAATGCATTCTGAATAAGAACTATTGTTTTGCCATTAGATTATAGCCAAGACTCTGACATTAATGGCTACTATGGTTGAACCGTGTAATTGAAGATTAGGTCTACAACCAGTGTTTAGAATTAGTGTGGATGAGGGTTAAACTACAACTGCATTTTCTGCAATAGGTTACAAGTGACAACAGTTAACCTCTTTTGCATGATATGATGGGTTGAAATCATCATAAATTTAACCCTTGCAAACAGTTGTAAAACCACCTTTTAGAGAAGTAGCTTCATCTCACACTCAAAACATCTGAGAGCTTTCTTCTTTACAGAATCTCCCCCAAATCATCCAGGGTCCTAGGCCCTTTCTTTTGCACTCTCCTCTTTGGCTCACCCCACAGGTTCTCAATGGGGTTCAGGTCAGATGGCCATGCCAAAAGCTTGATTTTGTGGTCAATTCATCATTTCGTGCTGATTTGGACATATGCTTTAGATCATTGTCCTGCTGGAAGACCCAGTGACAACACAGTCTGAGTTCCCTGGCAGAGGCAGACAGATTTTGATTTAAAATGTTCTGGCATTTTATAGAGTCATCATGCCATGCACCCCTAGGGATGCTGGATGAAAACCAGAACCTCCACCATATTTTACAGTTAAGATAAGGAGCTTTTCATTATAGACATCCTTCTTTTTTTCCCAAAGCCATCTTGAGTAAAGCTCTTTATTTTTCGTCAGACCATAGAACACAGTTCTAGTCTAAGTTGCTGTAGCTTTTTGCAAACTCCAAGTGCTTATATGTGTGGTTAACTGACATAACATCCAAATGAGCAGTTTGTCAGCTGATCAGCTGGTTTTGTTCTTTATCTTCCCCAGGCTGAAGGAAATCTATAACCTCCTATTTGTACCCCAGTTAATCAGGAAGTTATAGTTTACAGCTTGAAAGTTCCTACAATCTTCAATCAACTTAAACACATACAATATCAATAGTAAATATGCTTCCGTTACATTGTGTTCACAATCATTTCCAGGGAGGGCAAAAATCATGGCACATGTGTTTTTGTTAAAAAATTGTATCAATTAACTATTTGGGTTTTTTGGATGGATTTTCTATTGAAGTTTTCTCATGAGATGAAGCTACATCTTACAAGAATTGCAAATAATTGTGGAGGACACTGTACCTTTTCTTTATTTTGTAAGTTCGAGTTCCTTCTATTAAGCACAGTGCATCCTATCATACTGTTTAAAAGGCAGTTTCTGCATTTCTGCATAGTCTTTCATCAAACTATCACCATGCACCACTGGGAGGGGAAAATAATATTAACCAATAATATTGTGTTTTACCTATCATCCTACTCCCACTCAGCCCATAGTTCCTGTCTGATTCTCCTAATGCACATGGAAAAATGTCACAGTACAGAAAATAAAATGTGTTTAATTCTTGATTAACCAAACTCTTGATTTAGTCAAATAAACCAGTTAAGTTGTGAAAATTTGACTACCTCAGCATAGCTTGAACATTTTGTTTTGGATTTTTTTTGTCAGTGTGGATCAAAAGATCAACAGTTAATAAATGCATTTCTAGTTACATTTGAATTTTGAATTTGACAGTAAGTTTAGCTTAGAAATTGTATAGCATTCCTGAGAGTTTATAGATGTTTATCTCTTTCAAGTTGACTAAATATTTGTTTAAAGAATTATTTAAAAATTCAGTTTATTAACTGAAAATATTATTTGTTGTGGAGGAACAGTTCACCATGTAAGTTTAAGTCAACTTGTCAACTAATGATCAACAAAATGATCTCAGTTTGGATTTCTCTTTGCAGTGGCCCTATGACACATGCAATATCAAGACATACGTGACAATGGCAGCTAAGGGTATGAGGAATTCTCAGATGCAGGTATGTGTATCTTTTCGTTATTGTTTATACTAGTTATGCAAATCAAGGAGCTGTGGCCATGTAACATCTGATGAGATGCCTTGTAGCGGAGATTGAGAGCACACTAAAGCACCTCAGGAACATCATTTTTCATGTGTCCTTTTCATTTCTGAGAAGCTCCATAACTAATTTCACTGCAGAAGCTTTCACCTCCTCCCCTTCCACACAGCTCCCCAGCATCATTAGCATTATTTATGCATGCTCCAGGACACGTCCTCATTTGGTTGCAAGATATAGTGAGACAGTGAAAAAATTTGATCATGTACTGCAGTTTTCAGTGTAATGGTATTTTCTTGACTGAGAGAGAATTTTAACAAGCTTTTCCCAAAGTTAACAGTTGAGACACATCAGCTATCTTAGTTGAGCTACATCGGAAATCTAGGAAGAGACCATTATGGTTGGATTATATAAAGGCTGGTCATTTTAATTCCTGATCTTCTCAACATAAATCATTAGGATGATGGTCATGGTATGACTGTTTGCATGGTTTCGCTGGTGGTTTTCCACCATGGGCCTTGTAACATGAACTGAACACTACATTAACTTCTAAAGTGTCTGGATCTAATTTAAGTCAGTTTCCTTTTATTGCATTTGTTTTCTTTTAGTATTTGATTATAATCATTAATTAAATTAATATCCATATAATGTATAGAAACATAATACATACTTTTACATTTAGGTTTTAATGTATTTTTACTTTTAATAAGTTTTTACTATGTAGCTCAAAAATGACATGGAACAGCTGTCCATGATTTAAGTGAATTCAGTTTAATGAGTTTAAGCCACATAGAAGCCAATCTACCAGCAGAATGGATATCAACATCGAATTAATATAAAATTAAATATTTTCTCCCAAAACTGATCAAACGGGACAGTGGTGGCGCTCTCTCTCTCTCTCTCTCTCTCTCTCTCTCTCTCTCTCTCTCTCTCTCTC
>JBBPDA010000126.1:12318568-12330196 GCA_037974385.1 Arnoldichthys spilopterus
TTATTTCTGTGACCATTGTGAGTTTTTCTTTCATTGACTGAAGGGTACCAACAATTTTGTCCACGTGTGTATATGGGTGTCGGACAGTTTTGCAATTGTTTCAACATTTCAACAGTCAGAAAAGTAAAAATCCTCCCCAGGTTTTTGTTTCAACTGCTTGGATCCCTCACCTGTTGGTTTAAGCAAACTAGAGAAGCCAGGCAAAAAAATCTAGGGAAGGATTATAACTCTCTGCAGGGAAATTACCTACCTCTTCACAAGCCACCTTGATGAAGAGCTGGATGCTGGGCTTTACACAGTAACCCAAATTGTTGGTATAGAATTCCAGTGTAAGCAACATTATCCTTGGGTTTTCAGCATGAAACCAAAGAAAAAAACAATTTTGGATCCCAAACTTGTCTTGGGTGATTTTGTAATGGGGCATGATTTTCCACCAAACCATTCCCTAAGCGATATTTCTAATGGTCTCTTTGTCGCGTTCACATAAAAAGGGCTTCAATCAATGGTGTATGAATAGACAGAATCAAACTGGACATGTAGATACTGGGCTTTCTTACGTCAGTGTCACTAACCTAACAAGCAAGGAAGTTAAAAATTCTCACCCCAGCCAAACTTTCCCCGCTCCTGCCCTGCCCCCTGTAGCTTCTTCCGATGCTGATTGGCTTGCGCCTCCCTTGCAGCCATCTTGTCCTGGAAGGACATGTTGTTATTACTGGGCGGCTGCGGTGGCGGGGATGTCTCTGTGGTAACCACATGGCCAAGCTCTTCAGATACATTAAACACTCCAGTGGATGGGGCGTCTTCCTTGGGCTCCTGTGCAGGCTCCTCCCCTTTTTCTGGGACGGGCAGGGAAAGGGACTCCGGACGGGAGGAGAAGGTGGAGTTTTCTAGTGCCATCTGTGTGTGTGTATGAGCCTATATATGTGTGGCTGGGTGGGTGTTGGCGTGCGTGTGTGCACTGGTGGGTGGACAGCTATGTGTCTCCCAATGTGTTAATGATCTCTCTCGATACGTTATTCTCGGTTGCAGAGTCTCATCTGTGCCAATTTGCTTCCTGCACAGAAACAGAATGAGAGAAAAAAACACATCAAAGAGGTCCGATTAGTCAGATAGGAGATCTTCCACAAAGCACTAAACAAAGTGTCTCCATGAATAGCCTGGCATTATAAAGGATTCAGAGTAAATCTTAATAGCAGGACATTAAAATGAGTCATAATGTCATCGGAAAAAAAAAGACACTTCTTTACCAAGCCATACATGGTAACAGTTCTACATTTATACAAGAGGAGGTGGAAAGCACAAAAGAAAGTGACCAGCACCGACAAAACAGGTCTCCTTCCACCCTGCCAACTGCTTATGTCTAAAGCCTATGTAAAAATGGCTGTATTAATCACAAACTTTGATTTTATGACCACAGCCCACAAAAGTTTTGTATTTATAGTGGCAAAACAGGCTTTTTTTAAGTTTTCTGGACAGTCCCAAAACGTTCTACAAAGTTCTAAAAGATTTCAGAAAGTTCTAGAAAATTCTGGACAATTCTAGAAACTTCTGGACAGTTCTCACAGTTCCAGAATATTCTGTAAGTCTACTTAGCATTTAAAGTGAAACGAGAATGTTTGTTAAAACAAATACATTTCAAAATTGTCCAGCGAACAGAAGCCATCTTCAATTTATTTTAGGCATTCGGGATTGGGAAAACACACTTTGTACCCAGGAACAAAAATCATTTACATTTATTCATTTGGCTGACGCTTTTATCCAAAGCGACTTCCAAGACAGAGGAAACAATCAAGCATTAGCGCTGCACAGGGCAACGGCAAAGTGGAGTTCAACGCATTTCTCTTAATTGTAAAATAAGTAACAACAGACAGCAACTACTACAAAAAATACATATGCCAAGTACTTACAATAACTACAAAGTCTTTACTGTTCCTTTTTTTAATAGTTATTAATATATTTTAAGTATATATAATCAGAAAATATCTGTGGTTTTCACCCTCATCACCCTCACCTTCTCACCATTTTTTGTTTAAGAATTTTAAACTACAGCTCATAGTTTAGCAAATAAACAGGTGGCCTAGTGGTTAGGATCTTGTGAACTGAATGTTGCAGGTTCAAATTCCAGCCCAGACACCACTGAGGTACCCTTGAGCAAGGTACCGTCCTGCTACACTGCTCCCCAGACGCTGATTGGGTAAATGCAGATGTCATTTCTCCTTGTGGTGCTTAAGTGTGTTCACCATGACAAATAGTCACTTCACTTTTTTTTAACTTATCAAATAATAGTTGTTTTTATTAAATCTGATGGCTTTCACTTATTTCCATTTCTTATGCATTTTTGTTGATATTGCAAAAACATTATACATTGTACAACTGTATGGTATTTTTGTATAACATTGAAACAAATTTTCCAAGCAATTTATACACTATATAAAGTATTCTTTACTATCTAGGAGCATAAAGTTTGTTGTTAATTAAAAAAAAACTGCATCCTGCTGGGGTGAGAGATGGTCAGTGAAATTGTTTTTAGCTTCATTTCATCTGGAACTGCAGTGGAATGGCAACAGAGTTCAGCTCTTCTGATTAGGAAAGGAATATCTGAATACAAGCCCCTTATCCCCCCAAGTTCCAAAACAGCAGAAAACCACTGCTGTGCTCTCCTATCGATTTTAAAAGTAATAAATTGCTGCCAGGCTACAGAAGTACACTAATGAGCAGCATTCAAAAGCACACAGACTGATCATTAAAAACAAATGCTTTGGTAAAGAACTCCACAGGTTCCCCTCAACCGCAGAGAGATGGGTGACTATTCCTGCTTTGTTTACAGGAATTTTGTAAAGTACTGCAGCAGGTTTTACTGACATCTTCAGTCAAAACAGCAGACCAATTAAAAAATGCAGACAGTTCTTCTTAAATGAACCACACACATCATTATCAGTACTGAATTTAGGCAAAGCCACAATACAGAACTAAGAAGAACTTCAACCCAGACTCAGGCTCCTTAGGTCTCCTTCCTTTTTGTCTTTGTTTCTTCCTTTAAATCATTGCTGTTAAAACAAATCCTTGTTTTTCCAACAAAGTAAGATTACAGGAGAAGGACAAACATTCATACCCTTTGAAGTAAGTTAATATAATTATAAGCTTTTCTGTGTCATTTTGGACCATTTCTTCTGGTCTGTTCACTATTAAAATTAGGTGCAATGTTAAAGACTGGTGTAGGTATATGTAAATGTAACAATTTTTATGTGCAATCATGTAATTTACATATTGACCTAGTGGTTAGGACATTGCACTAGGGACCTAAAGGTTGCAGGTTCAAGTCCTGGCTCAGGCCCTACTGTGGTACCCTTGAGCAAGGTACCGTCCCACTACACTGCTCCGCATCTTGGAAGTCGCTTTGGATAAAAGCGTCAGCCAAATGAATAAATGTAAATGAGTCTACATTGATTTTGTACTGACTCATCTGAGTCTACATTGATTCTGTTTTAATGAATTTTGCTCTACATTGATTCTGTATTGATGGATTTGAACCTACATCTATTTTGTATTGACTGATTTGAGTCTACATTGATTTTGTATTGATATATCTGAGTCTACATCTATTCTCTATAGATTGATTTGAGTCTACATTGGTTCTGTATTGATGGATTTTAATCAGCATTGATTATGTATTATCTGATTTGGGTCTTCATTGATTTTGTATTTATTGATTTGAGTCAGCATTGATTTTGTATTGATATATCTGAGTCTACATTTATTCTCTATAGATTTATTTGAGTCTACATTGATTCTGTATTGATGGATTTTAATCAGCATTGATTATGTATTATCTGATTTGAGTCCTCATTAATTTTTTATTTATTGATTTGAGTCAGCATTGATTTGTATTAACTGACTTGAGTCAGCATTGGTTCTGTACTGATGGATTTAAATCTGTGTTGATTCTGTATTGATCTGAGTCAGCAATTATTCTGTATTGACAGATGTGTGTCAACACTGATTTTCTATTGATAGATTTGAAACTATAATAATTCTGTATTTTAGGATTTTGGTGTTTGTTGATTTTGTACGGATATATTTTAGTCTGCACTAATTCTGTACTGATAGATCGGAGTAGTTTTTTTTTACAGTTGTGTTAATGTCAAGCATTCACAAACACAACAAACACAGTAACTTTAATCAAATTTAGATGAAAATGAACTTGCTGTGGTAGAGTGATAGAATGAGGTGTAGGTTTTCTGCTTCCACTTCTTTACAAAAACAAGTCAGTGGAAAATGGCCAGTTGTTTGTAAGATATTTATTTAGTATAATGCAATGCTACTTTTTAGTGGTTTTAACTAATTGGTGCTGTTTTAAAAAAATATTTCTTTAAACTTTATGGTTTTTGGGACACCTAGCAACCGTTGAAGTCTGGTTGTATTGTGTAGATTATGAAGTTTTTCTTCACTTGTCTCAATGAGCTATGAGCGAGAAATAATTCATATCTAATAGCATCATGCTTTTCTTATCACCAGTAGTAACTGGGCCTTTTAACTGAAAAACTGATTGACACAGACTGTGAACATGCTATTCTGTAGTTTCTTCTGCTAAAAGGCGTGCAAGACAGACACTAATACACTCTCCATCATCTCCTATTCCCTAGGCTATATGTGTTCCGTATGGAATTTGAAATTTGTGAAAGTTCAACAAGATGAAAGTTTTCAAAGTGTTCTATGGCTCAGTAATTGAAGCACTTTTATAGTCTCATGTCTCAAGAGACACCACCACCTGAGTCTAACTAACTGAAAACCTTACAGAAGATGCTCTCAAGTCTCCTACAGACACACTTTTTCTAAAGTGTAGTCTCAGAAAGCTTATGAAGTCTTCTGCACAGTGAAGCATTGTCTCCTGGGTGACTTTTCTGTACGCCATCATCACAACATGTCACTTAAATGGTTCTTGGCTGCCTGCAGCCCTTATTTCTCCATCAGTTCTGTTTCATCCTTTGTTCTTTTTCTTCCACTAACCTAGAACAGTCCTATCACAAGTCCTTGAACTCTCTATCAGGTTTCTCATGGTGAAGCAGATAGTTATTTGATGCTTGATTATTGTACATAAGCTCTTAGTATCTCAGAGGTTTTGAATTCTCTCAACAAGACACCACAGGCACTTTTATGCTCCTCTGTGTCTTGTAATTTCTCTGATAAAGTGTCCATTAAGTCTAATCCCACCTAGCAGGTGTTTGCCATCTGCAGGCAACAGCATGTGTTTCTTATCTTGAGTAGTTTTGAAAAGCTGGGGGTTTATAATATAACCTGTAGCAAAGCAAAATGAGGGAAAACAACAAGAAAGACATATGTGCTGTTCTAATGTGATATTGCACACCAGAAACCATCAAAACATGATTTTTTAACAGACACAGCTGCCAAAGGTAGTTAATCTCAAGCAGACCCATACACATTATTACCTGCCAGTTCAAGATGAGAAGTCTACTCTATAAAAATGATATTAAACACAATAAAGAGAAATAAGTATTCTTACTTTAGCTTTTGTTTTTATTAATAAAAGCCCAAGTCATATATCCATTTCAAATTTACACACATACTGTTTTTAACCTGTTTTTTTAACTTAAAAATATGAACAAAAAGTATGTACTAAGAAGCATAAACAAAAAAAGCTTTATGAATATAATGGATAGGGGGGAATTATTCAGACACCCCAAATTAATAACAAGTATTTGGCACTTATAGTGTTAAGACATAAGAAGTAATTCACTTTTTTACCAGCATTGTGCTTCAATTTTGGCCAACTGCTCTAGGGAAACATTCTTTAATTCTCCAAGGTTACAAGGGTGCCTCTGATTCTCCATAAACTGTCAATGGGACTTAAGCTAGAAAATTGGCTAGGCCATGCAAACACCTTCACCTTTACCAGTCTTGAGTTGTTTTTGGTTGTATGTTTGGGGTCACCTTCTGTTCTTCCATCTTCTTCTCATTTTCTTTGCTAATGAAATTGTCCTCTAATATAGTGTATACATTTATATTTAGTTTTTAAACATTTCTGTTTATTCTTTTATAATACAATTAAACAACAAATGACGACTAACTTTATGCTTTCTATTCTTGGGCCACACATGATTGCAAACATTCCTCTGCCTTGTGGGCTCCTGCTTTAAGGAAACATGTGACTTTGTTGTAATGCAATTTAAAATATTTGATCATGGCTCATCATTATCCCATTCCAGTAGCCTAATAACAACATGCAGCCTATTATGCTAAAGTGCGGCTGCCCAAGGACGATGCGAAGGGGAGAGATGAGCAGAATTCTCCATTTGCATTTAGATTATACGCTCACAACAGAACCTGTACAGGCCTACACACATTCCTGTGTCCACTCCTATCTGCTTATTAATAGGCATACTCATGTTTTCTGCCAGGCTTTCTATGAAAAGTCATGAGAGAATGCAGACCCTGATAAAATTCAAATCCCAAGCAATGGTCATATATGGGAATCCCGAAATATTCAATCGCTAAAGTCAATAGAACAGACAGTGTTGTGTCTGCACATTCTGTGACCTCATTAAATAACATGAAATAAGCAGAGAGTTACTTCTAAGCAAATCCTGGATAACTGTACACTTCACACACACACACACACACACACACACACACACACACACACACACACACTATGAATAAACAGCTTAAAATCTAAGGCCTATTTCTTCTTATTATCCCAAACATACGCTAAACCTCATGTCGCCCCCAACACACTCATCTACAGAATGCATTGTACGCAACAAGTACGCTTTCACATTTTGCTCATTTGGCAGACACGAGTGCAATGTCCAGGAAAGATACTCTACATTGACCATGTCTGATGGTTTTGTATTGATTATAGAGAATGGAGAGTAATTTTGGTCAAAGGCAGTTCATCTAAGCGTGACTCATTAAAGGCTGTCATCAATCACGTTTGGGATGCAATGTACAAACATACAAAGAATTTTTCCTAGCATTTGAGGATGGATGTCAAGACATAGTTGTAGATATAAAGTTTCCCAGTATTTAATGTATTTTTTATTACTAATAATATTAGTTTTTTGTGTAATGCACTTACAAAACATTTCCTAGACTTGGATGTACAGGAAAGGAAAAATCTCTAACTGTAGCAGGACAAAACATTATGATATGTAGCACCACGTAGCAGTGGTGGCCTAGTGGTTAGGACACTGCTTTGGGACCGGAAGGTTGCAAGTTCGAGTCCCGGCCCTGGCACTACTGAGGTACCCTTGAGCAAGGTACCATCCCGCTACACTGCTCCCCAGGTGCTGTTGGTAGCTGCCCGTACTTTTATTTTTGAGAGTGTACTGTGTCTTATGGTGCTTGTAGCATAAATATTTTTTAAAAATCTTTGACCAAATGTGGATTAAAGCAAGATCCAGACTACCAAGAAAAATAAAGAGTACAGCTGTATTCTGAAGTGTGAATGTTATTAGAGAATAGACAGCACGTCCAGTCTTTAAACAAGGCTGTAGCTAAGAAACTTGCTCATGACGACTACACAAAGTCCCCATTCTTTCTTTTAATTGAGATCCTTTATCAATATACAAACTGTGGTGTTTCATTAAGCTAAATTGCTGTTTTGGCTGATTCCCACTACTGCTCTGAATGCGAATGGACTCTTGTCTAATAGAGGTTGTTGAATTGGACGTGTTTCGGACACCTGCCACGGACTGCAGTGTGAATAAAGCTACTCTAAACTAATCAAGGTCTTTCCTTCCAGCTTGCCTCTTACATTTGTGCTATTGATGAAAGCCTGAAGATCAATCAAGACAAGAGGACCTGGTCATTCATTCTCATTTACCTCAGGCATTTTTTTTCACAGCATCAAAGAGATTTGTGTGGATCAGGCCATCTGTGTGCCTAGGCAATATTCCCAGTGCCTCTGCTCTGTGCTCTGGGCTTGATGAAAAAACTCAACCACTCTCATCTAACACATCAGAGTGAAGGCAATATCAGATCCCAGCTCAGCCAAGCTGTGAATAGCGCAAACACAGACGGCAGTTAGTATGTCGCGTCGCTTCATACTGCTGGGGAAGAATCTGTGGATGTGTTATAGGATCAGAGTAATTCACAAGAGTCTTTACCATGAGCACCACAAGAGCCTGTACCATGAGCACCAGTTTCTAAACTTGTAGCTCCTGCACATTAAATTACACATTTGGGCACAGTGTCTTTAGGTAACTCATAGTCCAGTCTGCTGTAAATCATAGCTAAGCCTGGTGGGTTTTGCTGATCCATGGTTCATTTGACTTTCTAAATCACGGCCAATCTTGCCAAAGGGCTCTTTTTTGTCACATTGTGGGGAACAGGCAATTGCATTTTTGTTTCCTATTGAACTGGTTAAAAACCAGTGCACAAGAAAACAGATAAGTCATCGTTGTAAGTGATAGTTGTTGCCTTCATAAGGCCATAGCACACCAGCACAACATGTGCAACATGTTTGCAATTGTAATTTGAATATCCAGAAATAGAACAAATAAGGCAGGGTGAATAAGACTGTAACATCCTTGTCCTATCTACACTTTTTGCCCTGTACGTCACTGGATCCTATGAAGTTGGATCTAAAGTTAAAATTGGAATTTTACAGCATTAATGCTGTAAATAAGCAAACACTTCTGCATATTGGAATGGAAGTCCCATGAAAGATTACTAGGGCAAAATTCATCAACTTTAGAGATTTTTTGTTTACTTAATGCCATTCATTTTTTACATAGAGAAAACAGACCAAGTGTTCCTAATATAGGTATGGCACTGCATACAGAATGACAACTTTAGAGGTCTATATGTTTCAAATGCTCTGTGTATCTGTGAGTTGAAACTAAAGGTAACAATATCCAGGCTTGTAAAATACGCTCACTCATGGACAAAGATACACACTGCACACCCTGCATGTTTGGGTATCAGCAGATGTTGACAGAATGAATGTTTCAGCACACAGCACATTCTCCTTGCTTTGCATTATCTCCACAATCCTATCAAAAGCACCCATAAGAGAGTTCTGGTGAGCCGTGACTCGAACATTAATGTCCACACACCTCACTGAATCACCAGAGATGGATCGAAACAGAACACTTTCAATTTCCATGAAGACACTTTTTCAAATGATGATGAAAAAGATGATGCCCTCTCTTTGACACCTATGAAAGCCTTCTCTTTTCCTCTCCTTTCAATTTACATTGGATAAGTCAGAGAAGCACCTGCACCATGATAGTGCCTTATACTCTGGCTCTTTCAGTGTCTCTCTCTCTCTCTGTCTGTCTCAATGAGCTCTGAGATGATAGCTCCTCTTGTCAGAATCTCAATGGGTTCATTATACCACTCTCTTCATTGTTCCCGCTTATTCTTCATTTAGAATTTATCTGCAGCTGGGTGACAGTCAGTCAGAGTGTTGGCAGAGCCCTTTCGCAAAGCTTTTGAATATTTCTCTTTCATTTTTCTGGGGGCATACCCAGTTCAGCTGAGGCAGGTAATAAGATAATGGCACTGTGATGTGCTTTCCAAATGTCCTGGTACTGTACCACTTAAACAGACAACAGTTAAAAGCAGATTTGCATCTTATATTATAATTTATTGACATATTATTCAGGGCCATAGCAGTTCATTGAGATAATGCATGCGATAGCAGTCTAAGTAGCAGTACCATAGCCATTCTGAATGTGTTATGTGGACCCCTTATGTTTTTTCATTCACACACATCAAAATGTTACGAGCAATACATGACTCAATTCTGATCTTTCTCAGCAAAGACTGCATAAATATTTAATCACAAATTCTGCAGCCTATAAATCCACTGGATTAAGGGACACAGGTCTGCAGCAGGTTTTAGTGGAGGACATTGTCACAAGGTAAAAGGTTCAAAAGTGTATTATACATGTATTAGTCTGCCCCATTTGTCCTTGTTTCTTTTGCTGATCTGTATGCATGTGTAAGTCTGCACTGTGCTGTGCTCTGTCTGTGAGAATAAACCAATGACTATACCAGGGTTCTCTCAGATTAAAATCAGCTGGGACCACTAGACCAGAGGTCCTCTCCAAGTGGACTGAATGGAAAGATGCAGGAAGAAATAAAGTTCAATTTTAATTTATAGGTATATAAAAATATATACACTACTTTTGTGTAAACACTAAACAGAACTACTACTATTTCTACTACCACTGCTACTACTGCTAATTCTTCTACTACTACTTCTGCTAATTCTATTACTTCTACTCCTACTACTGCTAATTCTACAACTAGTACTACTCCTACTACTGCTAATTCTACTACTAGTATTACTCCTACTACTGCTAATTCTACTACTAGTATTACTCCTACTACTGCTAATTCTACTACTAATACTACTCCTACTACTGCTAATTCTACTACTAATACTACTCCTACTACTGCTAATTCTTCTACTAGTACTACTCCTACTACTGCTAATTCTACTACTAATACTACTCCTACTACTGCTAATTCTACTACTAATACTACTACTACTACTGCTAATTCTACAACTAGTACTACTACTACTGCTAATTCTACTACTAGTACTACTCATACTACTGCTAATTCTACTCCTAATACTACTACTACTGCTGCTAATTCTACAACTAGTACTACTTTTACTATTGCTAATTCTACAACTAGTACTACTTTTACTACTGCTAATTCTACTACTAATACTACTCCTACTACTGCTAATTCTTCTACTAGTACTACTCCTACTGCTGCTAATTCTACTACTAATACTACTACTACTACTGCTAATTCTACAACTAGTACTACTCCTACTACTGCTAATTCTACTACTAGTACTACTCCTACTACTGCTAATTCTACTACTAATACTACTCCTACTACTGCTAATTCTACTACTAGTACTACTACTACTGCTAATTCTACTACTAGTACTACTCCTACTACTGCTAATTCTACTACTAATACTACTACTACTACTGCTAATTCTACTACTAGTACTACTCATACTACTGCTTATTATTTTCCTAAGAATCCCATGGTTGTTTCAGCAAGACAATGTCACACACACATACACACACACACATACACACACACACAGAGTAATGCGCCAATAAAAATGGACAATGTAGATAATAAAGTGGGGGCTATAATGTGGTATAAATTTACTGCAGTAATATGTTTTTTTTTGTACTTGGCTATACATTTTGCAAGCTAATGTAAGATTAAGGTCATGTAAAAAGAAGAAACATTGCTAACTGTACCAGACAGTTACTATGGTGTTTAAAGTAGTTTGTAAGGTGTTGCTACATGGTTGCTATGAAATCCTAGGTTGTTAGGTGGTTGTTGTGGTATTCAAGGTAATTGCTGGGGTGTTCTTACTGGTTGCTGTTATATCTCTGGTGGTTACTATGGGTTATTTGGATATTGCCTTGGTATCCCAGGTGGTCACTAGGGTTGAGTCAAGTCACTTTTAATTCTACAGCATTTTTTACAAGTGTTGTCACAAGGCAGCTTTAAACAATCCAAGGACCACTCACATTTACAGTGGTGTGAAAAACTGTGCCCCCTTCCTGATTTCTTATTCTTTTGCATGTTTGTCACACAAAATGTTTCTGATCATCAAAC
>JBBPDA010000126.1:12330296-12346702 GCA_037974385.1 Arnoldichthys spilopterus
GGTGTGGCAGTAATCAGGCCTGGGGGTGGCTACAGAAATTGAACTCAGGTGTGATAAACCACAGTTATTTTTTTTACACGGGGGGCAATTACTTGTTCACACAGGGCCATGGAGAGTTTTTTTCCCCCTTAATAACGTAAACCTTCATTTAAAAACTGCATTTTGTGTTCAGTTATGTTATCTTTGACTAATAGTTAACAGTTTTTTATGAGCAGAAACATTTAAGTGTGACAAACATGCAAAAAAATAAGAAATCAGGAATGGGGCACATAGTTTTTCACACCACTGTACATATGTCACTCATGGTTCTTCTAGTGAGAAAATACCTACCCAGAACTATGAACCAAAATGTTGCTCTAAGAACTATGATTAATCTCCATTATTCCATGGTGCAGACAAACAAAATGAGGAACTTCCTTCAGCAGTTCTAGGAAATATGAAAAATCAGTAGGTTGGTGTGTGTAGTGTTAGAGTTATCTGTAGAGTCTTGTTATATAAGGTGAGTTTGGTGAACCACTTGGTGTGTGTAGTGGTATAGTTATGTAAATGTGGTTATCTACATTCCCCTGCCTAGAGTCAGGATTGCTCAGGTCTATGCGTATCAGAGTCTGATGTAACCACTGGTTGCATCATGGCTGTTCTGGCAGTACGTTCCATGTCACCTATAAATGCTGCCATAGTGGTGTGCAGTACTGGAAAATGAACTGACTTTCAAAGTAATTGGCAGCAACGTAAGTTTACTATAGTTTTAAACACTTTAGATGTACAAATACATTCAGTATTACTGTAGGTACAGGAATATACTTTGTTTTCAATATTGCTTTTTAGTGCTCTAAAAGAGTTTTGTTTTGCTTTAAAATGGTTGTAAAATTGCAGTTAAAAATTTTGTCCAGTGCTATGTATTTTACAGTGTATTGTTTAGCCTGTGGTTGTTTTAGTATGTGTTGATTTTCCTTATTTCTGAACACAGTCAGGACATGTGCTTGATGGTGAAATAGAACAAAAGCTTGCTCTCCTAGCTGTAATACATAACCTAGGCCTATACAACAAATAACACAGCAGGTGGTGTGATTTAATAGATGCTGATGTTTGATGCATTGCTTAATTCAAGAGTATCCTATGATGTGCATGGAGCTGGGTTGACATTAGCTTGTATCTGAAATGGAGGGGATGTCTTACATTAGAAAGCAACAATTGTGACACCACAAAAGTCAGAATAACAATAGTCACTAAGACCCTGGGTTTGACTGATGAGGGGTAAAGACAGCTTTTTTTCAGATTGCATATGCTAATTCTTGAATGTGCGGAGGAAAAAGTAGACAGCTGAGTCTTTGGGGGAATCAGGGGTTCAACTTAACCCAGTCCCAGTGAGGGAGTGCGTGGTAAACACCAGTCAAATGATGCCTTGGCACAGGGAAGTCTGCTGCTGTGACATTTCCGTTCTGCCAGATTAATAATGAAGGAGATTACACACACCTCGAAGGGCAACACACAAACAAGACAAAACACAGGGAGATTATTAAAAGAGCAACGACGACAGCAACATGTCAAATAACGCTAGCTCCCAGACAGCTGGGCGGGCATTAATATTTGATAGGCCTCCATCAAAGTACACAGCTAGAAGGTTCAGTTGCATGAATTGCAAGCCTGCACGTAGACTATAGAAGCAGCATATGCCACCATCCATAACTGGGTTTTAATGAGCTTTGTTATAGCAACCTCCCGTGGAGAGCGCCGGCAAAGTGCATGACTATTAATAACATGACTCAATGACCTACATTACCTGTGAACTCCTTCCCTGTTTAACTGTACTGTTTGCTGTATACAGGACTATGATTAGATTGTGGATTTACTGTAGCTGATATTCTATTTCTCAGGTACCTAAAAAAGAGAATCTGAGAAGACACCAGTGGCAGTGGTTAGGACATTACCCTTGGGTGCCAGCCCAGGCACTACTGAGGTACCCTTGAGCAAGATATTGTCCCACTACATTCCACGGGCACTGTTGATAGCTGCCCGCTGTTCCACATGTGCACATGTGATGGGTTAAATGCATAGATCACATTTCGTTGTGGTGCTTGAGTGTGTTCGCAATGACAAATAGTCACTTTCACTTCACTGGTAACAGGTTGGAAATGCTTAGACAATGAGTGGTCTGTTGTATCTGACATGGACATGAAAAATTTTTCTTTAACCACTGCCACCAGCAGCACTACAGCCTGTAGCATGTAGAAACACTGTGTTGTTACAGTAATACTTTTATCACACAGGACAACATGTTTAGTGCTATGTTTGCACAGCCCTTCTTTATTTTACCCCAGACATTCTTTTTTAAAACAGAAATCAAACAAAATGACCTAAAGGGGCAGAATTATTTATGTCTGTGAAATATTCTGTCTACAATATGTCAAAACAATCTGAACGACCTTGTTTTCATCTTCACAATTGATTTTATTCAGACATTTTGAAAAATTGGCTGAATCTTTTCTTTTAAAACTTGTATACTTCTTTGCATTACTATAATTTCTTATTGCAGCCAGAATTATTCATGTTGAGGCCAACTCTCCTTCTTCCTTATAACATATAGCAAAGCCATAGTCTGTTTTATAATTGCAAAATTACAAAATGACCTGAAATTACACTTATTTCAAGTTTTAGGATGCAGTATGACATGCACTTCATATGTATTTCAATTAAATTTAGTCCCGCTGGCATCCCATTTGCTTTATCATCTTGAAACCCACTGACAGGTGGGCTAATTAAGCTGAAATCTCTTTCCAGTGAAACCCCCTCCTACAGCTGCTGCTTCCATCCAAGAAGCAAAAAGCCATTTGCCTGCTTTGGCAGAGTGGTGTGTCTTCACAAAAGCAGCATGACGTAAACATCTCCCGTTCTGCTGGAGGCATTTGACCCTTTTTAATCTCACATGTTGTGAACAAGTCCAAATCTCAAAACCCAAAGCAAAGGTGCTGAGAAAGTGTCTTGAAGCTGTCACTAAATAGGATGCTTGTTCTTGCACTCACATGCTCTCATGAGGTTAGACATTTTTTATATATATTTTATTTGAGCATCTACAGGATGTGCTGAAATGACAAGTCTGACCTGCCACAGCTCCACCTCGCAACTTAAAGGACTTGCTGCTAACCACTTGGGGCCAGGTATGTCAGGGCAGCCTCAGGGGTCTTGTAGAAACTATAACTCAGTAGGTTGGTGCAGTTCTGCCAGCATGCAGAAGACCAACAGGCATAAGGCAGGTGGTTATAATACTTTGTCTCAACTGTAATATAACACACATACAAACACATACATACACAGAGCTGAGGTCATTCTTTCTGCAGTTTTTCCAGAAAGTATTCTGTTTTCGGACAGTAGTATTCTGTTAATACAACTGCCCCAAAGGTCATGCATGGAGGTGTCAAGTACCATCAAGTTCATTATTTTATGGACATTGCATATGATGTGCAGGCTATTGTTCAGGGAAGATAGCAAACCTCTGCTTAACCTCAGTTGCATTATTCAGCTGGTATGACAATCACTGCCCTCAGTATACAACACAATTTTAACAGAAATATAGTTGCCATGGCAATACTGCAAAACGATCATTCCTAAGGAAGATGAAGATGTTGAAGATCAAGATCTTCCTGGGAATAAAGAAAATCAATCACTTGAGGCAGCTGACCTAAAAGCAAGAGGTCAAGTGGATGATCTCAAACACATTCACATCAACCAAAGAGAGGTAAAAATGCTTGAGCCTGCTCAGAGATCCAGGTGGATATTTCATTATTTTACTCTTTGATGTTATAGCCCCCCACCCCACCCCATAAAGGTCACAGGTGCATCATTTGCATTATATTGTAAGAACTTTCATAAGTTGGCCTTCTGGGATCACGAAGATTGGCTTACAAAAAGTAATCGCATGATTTAAAAGAAGCTGAAAAACATTGAGCAACAAGCTATTCAAAACATTCCTAAAACCAGAGCAGTCACTCACTTTCATCATAAACTACAGAAGATCCAGCTGGACTGATACTGATACAATTTTTGATCTTCTATTGGTCTACTAAAGGGTTGGAAATACTTGTGATTGTACCTTTTTACTAAGGTATGTTGGAAGACGTATACTTAAGTATTGAAAACTGAATAATTTTACTTTTACTGAATTAAAAATTTTTTTTTGCTCCTTACATTTTCATTTAGTCCCTCAAAGCACTTATTACAAATCTCCCACCGCCCCACTCTCACATGCAAGTTAAAGCCCTGAACATTTAATTTTTCATATCAGTGTAAAATGAAACTGCCCTTTAGCATTTTTATTGATCTGCATGCAAAGACTGACACTGCTCATTACTCATCGCACAAAAAATTCATCCAAACTTTGTCCTTGTTACAGAAATGTGCAGGGTCGGCCAATATTGTTCAATCTTTTAAACTGTTACCTTATCATTGTCCAGTCAGTTCACAAGCAAATCTATGTAGTGAATAGTAAATTATTTAACAAGAGAACCATCAAAAACACAGCAAGAGTTTTTTGTGTCTGTGCTTGAGAATGTTGAAATATCAACACTGTTCTTTTACCATACAGTCATATTTGATACATTTTTGAGTATGATGATGTGTTTCTGGATTAAGAACTAAACAATTAACCTGCAATCTAAGGCTAATTATGCCACACATTTCCACATAATCAAACAAAATAGGGTCAACATGCACATACATCACTATATCAACCTGAAATGCAATTAATGTTTTCTAGAACTGGATTCTTATGAGAGAAAAAATCAGTGTTTAAGTGACAAATGTTCAAAACAATTTATTGATTTGTCCTGCAGAACTGCTACAAAAGCCTAAAACTATGGAGTTCTTAGCAGTTGTAAAAAATGGAAAACTGGAAATTGCTGAGCTGCTATTCATTCAGTTGGTGATCAGTGCTGTCAGGACTCTGTGTGTGTGTGTTAAATACTAAAATACTATAACGATAAATAATAAAATACTATACATCTGTTGGTGATACAGTATGATACTAGCAGTGGGCTTTTTTCACAATGAAATTGGAACATGACTGACGGAAATGAAGAACTGAATATTGCCAAGCTGAGTCATAAGGTCTGCAATAATAATAATTCTGCCTGCTGCATAAGTCAACAAAAAAGCTTTCAGTTTAGAATAGCACTCACAATATTTGTATTGGTCTTATGTAGGTTTTGCAGTTTCTCTTCCAAGGGTTGAAATGTGGCATTTGATTGAAATTCAAATAAGAAATGATAAACACCTACACTCTTACAAATACAAAGGGTGCTTTTGGAGTGGTGCCATGGAAGAACACTTTTAAGTTTCTGTAGAACATTTTAATGGATGAAAGAATGATTGGAGTAAATGGTATGTGTGGCTATAAAACACCTTTTAAAACCTTGTTTTAGAACCTCTATGCAGAAAGAACATTTCTGCCTAGAACAATATTTCTCTGGAAATTATTACTTAAACATCCTAACAAACAGTTTACAAGGATAATTTGGTAAAGGAATGATTATTTCAATGCAAAAATAGTTTACTGGCTGGATGTTTTGTAGTGCTTATTGTATATGGTACTTTAAAGAACCTTCTATAAAGCATCAAGGTTTTATAAAGCATCAAAATAAACTCGAATAGCCTATTTTGGTACTTTGTGGAAAAATTTTGGAGCTAAGAATAAACATCTAAAACAGGCAGCGACTGAACACGGTAAATGTATTCGCACTGTAATATCCCCAGCTCAGTTTGAAGCCAATTCAGCTGTCTATGCCAGAATTTAACTTGGCAATTTTACTGTGTAAAGATGTAAAGACAATACACTATTATATTTCTTTGTTTCTCTTTTCTTATGCATTTTTATATCTACAGCTTCCAACACACAACACCTTCATCCCGGTGTTTAATATATTTTAAGGTATTTAAAAATGCACAGATGGTTCTTTCCACTTTCATGTTATGTCCATTATTAGTGCAGTAGGGATTTCAGTGAATGCATGAATAAGAAATGCATTCTTTTCCATCGGCTCCTCTGACAAAATCAGTAATAATGCTGTAATGATGCCTGGTAGACGAGGCATGCAAAATATCAAAGAATCTAATTGAAAGCAAAATAATCTTGATCATACATCATATTAGACTCATATTACTATCAAATCAAACTTAAGCAATGTACCGCATTTTGTGTGGATCATAATAAAAGCAAATTTAATCTTATATATATCATATATTTACTTACTACAGTTATTACTGATTTGCATCTTTTCTTTTTAAACCATAATGTTATCAATCTACATATGTGAGGCATCTTTTTTTTTTTGTCATGGTAGGTCTCATCCAAAGCACAGGCTCAAAGAGGAAAATGTTCGCTGCACCTCTCCAAGAGATGATGAGAATCCTTTATATATGACACTGTAATCTGGGGCATCAAAAAAGCCCCATTCAATAGCTTATCATTTGTCAAATTGTCATTTAGGATAGCCATAATAGCTCCACTCTCCCACACCAATACAATGAAAGTACACAGATACTTCACAACAGACAGCATGTATGTGTCCAAAAGCAGCTGCGAAACAGACTGACAATATTGTTTGCCAGAGATAGAATGCATCTATTGTGTTATGTATCATAAGAATGAAAAATTGGTCCCTCTGCAATGCTGTGCTCTGCATTACTGACATGTTATATTCAAAGGGCTTGGTGGATCCAGAGTGCAAGCATTGTGGCAACAGGAGACTGAGGGACTTTCAAATATTTCCATTTGATTGTCAAAGGAAGCATTTTAAAGAGGCGCACTACATATACAGCTGCTAACTCAAATAGATGACAAAGTCACTTTGGTTTGTCAGTAACTGGGAAGGTTATATCTGATCCAATTTTCCTAAGCTCACACATAACTGATGGTTGGCTACTTTTATTAGATATGATAATCAGTTCCTATATGAGATCATTCTTCCAATTAACTTAATGACTTTAATTCAACCCGGAGTCTTCTTTAGACCACAGGCCTGCTTGAAGCAACATACAAAGTTGCTACCATGGCATTTCTTCATGATTTCCTCTCTTTAACAAAAGAATTCCAAAACAATTTTTTTTCCGGTACTCCCTAGTACTTTCAGGCTTATGTCTTTAGGGGTGTTGGGAATGAAGCATGCCCAAGGCGGTCTAAATTCTAGCGCTGCATAGCTAATTAGCTATTGTAGTATAACTACATTTTAAAACACAAACTGAGACTCCCGACAACTACTGGGAATACCACCTCGTATTCTTTCCTTTGAACATCAGACATTTACTCCAGACCATATTCACTGTGCACCATTTGCATATCACTAGAGGAGATGAACTTCATTTTCTGAAAAACACTTAAAATAAAAAAAAAGTTTAGCATTGTGGAACTGAATATGACTGATGATACAAGTCTGAGCTGTTTTAGGAGGTAACTGTTTAAATGAAAGTCACCCAAATGTAAGCTAAGCATCTACTTAACCTAGTTTTCATGTGTGCATGTTTCTCATTCTTCACAGAAAATCCCTGTACAGTTGTGTACTCTGGGGGAAAGCTTTCACTGTATCCATAGGCACCTGAACAAAGGAGCAAGCAAAGCACTGCACCTATACTTTCTGTATGGGGGAGCATGTTGTTGGATAGCAGGTTTTAACTGGGTTTTGCTACAATTTATTAGGAATATTCATCAGTCTAATAATAACAAAAGTTGCAACTGTCAGTGACTTTCCTCTCACATGTTTATAAAAAAGCAAGTGCCCATGACTGCATTTCTTTATACCAGCCTAAAGGAGGACGGTTAAAACCGTTGCTTTGTATAGAAGTGGAGATGTTCAGCTTCAGCTTCTGCCTGGGGTAAAGTCTTGTTAATGCTAGGTTTCTTTTCTCTCAGTTCAGAAAAGTACCACTTACTCAAGTGACTTTCAGTGATCTGACAAATCAAGGGCGAAATATAGTTCCCACTTCCAAGTTCAACAGACAGAAGACTGGTACTGGTGACACCCATCTTATGATTCTGAGCAAAAGTCAACCAGCTTGAGATACTGTCCTCCATCATTTTAGCTTTTCCAATAAACCCTTCAAAGAGGAGTGTTGGATTAGGCCAATTTCGTATTTGGTCTAGGTCAAGTCTCTTGAAGCAAAGAGTCAGTTCAGAGATTCCTGATCTGAATTTGATATAAGGAAAAGTCTTACACCAAGTAACTGCAAGCATTTAAGACTTAAAGCTCTCATGGTTTGTTGGTACAGGCATTAAAATATCAAGAAATAATAAATGCTAACTGGCTCATTCTCTTTTTTGGGTGAATAAATCACTAATAAAGCTAAAATACTAATTATTTCAGTAATGACCTGAAAGGTTTAATGGCCATGCAGCAAACCCTGTAATAAATAAGCTGTATGTCTAAAATGAATGTAACTAAGTAGAAAAAAAGAAAAAACATTCGGGTTTGCTAATTATTGCACTGAGGAATTCTATTAAATAATGCATTGAATAGACAAGTTGTTTGCAGTCAAATTGAGGTTCAGTGAATAATGAGTTTAATCAATCTAATCAAGCTCTAGAATATTCACACTTTTTATGAACTTCATGTTCTGCTTTGGTGTTCTGACACATAAAGCACTACATTCGCACTAAAGCAGAATTATTTCTACTGCTACAAAGTCTGGTAAGTGAATGGTAAGTGACACAGGACAGTGATAATACACTGAAAACAGAAATGTGTGCTGCATCTTTACAGATTTAAAATCAGACATCACATTCATTAAGCATCTGAGAACTGATTTTACATTAGTCATGCAGTAGTTGTACTGTAGAGAACAGTATTCTGAATCTTTCTGGGAAGTCTCCACCAGCTCTCATCAGAAGTACAGGAAATGAGTCCTGCCACTGAAGTGCATTATTATTGTTATTATTTATTTATATATAGACAGCCTCCATTTCTTCGGAAAATGCACACACTTACTCTGTCTCAGCCTGATGAAGACATCCTCTCTGAGTAGCTGGCAAAATAAAATTACCTCCATCTCAGCACTCACCTGCACCAAGGAAGCCTATTATTATGGCACTTCAATTACCATATCAAAGATCACAAGCATCATAAATATACAAAAATGACATCAATGGCTACATTATCCAGAGCATCTACTGCTTTGTTACTCTTCCAAATGTTCGGATAAGGGTTCTCACAATGTCACGAAACTGACTGGCTCTTGGAGTATTAATGCATCCTCTAAGCGTTGCTCTACAGCCCGATGCCCTTCTATAGCATAATGGAGGACGCTGGTAGTTTACACTGTCCAGGGAATTCTAAAGGTTATCAACAAAGCTTCACAATGCAAGCGGTGACCATGCACTATGGCACTGTGAGAACAAGGGTTTGGGGGGTGGAGGGTGGTGGTGGTTTGGGGGAGTGCTGCTATCAGTTTGACATTTCTGTCAGTCCTGGTATTTGATTCGGTGGATGGCTCTGACAAATGCCAGTGCTGTCACTGGATCAGTTTTAATTATACCTGGCCAAGTCTTAAGGCTATCACTGGATGAACTTAATTAGCTGATGTGGTGGCTGCTGCTCACAGATCCAGGTAGTTAAAGCAACACACACAGTGGTGTGGTGCTATGACGGCATTTTCTTGGTGCCTGCTTACATGTGAATTAAGTAATGAACCAATGAGGTGGGTTGCATAGAGTTAGTGATCCAGATTTTCATTGTGTTATTGTGTAAAAATCAAGAAGCACACACATTTGAGAGGTCATTAAGAAGATGAGATATGGAATGGATTCATTAACCTCTCCATAAACCGAAAGGAATCCCCTCTTGCCTGGAATTTATTGAACTTATGTTGAGGCCAAGATAAAAGCTCATGTTATACTATAATTTGTAAAGTAAAAATAAAAATGAATTTGCTAAATCACAATATTTATGTGAAAATCAAAAAGTACAAAAGTCACCCATGTGTAGAAAATGTGTAAGGCAAGCAGTCCAAGTCACAAGACAAGGCTGATGAAGTCACTGCGTGCAATATGCTAATGGAGCAAAAATGATTGGAGTGTGAAACAATTGCCCAGTGTTTGTTTGATTAAGGATCATTTAACATGCTGATGAGAATGTGACCTACAGGACATGCTTCTACAGGAGATTTATAATTATACACCAGTGAATAAGATACAGGGATACAGATAAGTTACAGGGAAAGATCCAATGCCAGTGAACCTGGCCCAGTTTTCTTCCTTAGTATCAAGAAATAAAACTCTGAATTTTAATACTGCAATTATTTTTATAGAAAAAAACAGCAATTTATTTTTTATGTCAAAGTATCACAATGACCACACATTCACCTGGCCAGGAAAGCCTACTACATATTACTTGAAATAAGACAATTTACATTTAGTCAGTACAAGTACAGAAATTTACAGTTGTACTCTACAGTTTCTTACTGCTAAAAAAATAAAAAAGCACATGGTTTTTGAATGCTAGCCTGAAATAAGGGTGAGTCAAATTAAACTAAAAGGCCATTTGACGAAATGACAGTAAAAATGCTGTACTGCTTGATATTCTGCCTACCCCTGACAATATGTAACTGTTCACTTTAATGGCCATGAACCAACAGTGCCAGATAGAACTGGGAGAAACCAGTCATACAGTATTTAATAGGCTACCCAGAGTTTAGGATCTTGTCAATGTGTTTTGGGACCCATTTCATTAAAGCACAAAAGAATGGAGGCTTATGCAGGTAGTTAGCATACTTTTGGTCTGGAGACTTTATAGGAAGGCTCATTGTTGGCTGAAGTCAGAGGTGTGCAATATGACAATATGTTTATAATTATTTATGGTGACAATATTATGTACGTTTTTCTGAGTATATTGTGAACATCCGCAATCAAACACAGACCAACTTCATGTTCCATTAAAAAAAAATATATAAATTGGTCCTGTTATTGGATTTAGTAAGCCAATATAAGAACACTGTCTGTTCCAACTCATTACACCTATACAAAAACCTGTCACACCTATAGGTAAAAATCATGGTAGTACATCGTGTATTATGAACATGTTTCCAAGCATTGTGGTATTGTATTGCCATATCACCCACCCCTAATACTGAATTCAATATATTTGGCAACATGTCTGAACACAGTTTCACAGATTTATAAATGTAAATGTTGAGTAAATGTAGTAATACAGAAATATTTCTTCTCTTCCTTCCATTATAATAAATAAAATGATGCTATGCAATGCCTGCTAGATAAAGACCAACGAGTAAGACCTGCACTCCACTTCTTCATCACTTTCTCACTCACCTGTTATGATGCCTTGAACTACACAGGCCTAACACCTACTGACATTTTCTGATATTAACTGATATTTTTTGTGATTTAAAAAATAATAGTATTTCCATGTTAACAGCTTTGAAATATGCACCTTGGTAAACTTAGTTAGCACTGACTGGCCCAGTGAAGGCACGCTGTAACACTCTAGGTAGAGTTTTTTCGGTAACTGTAGACATGTAGACATAGTGAGACAAGTAGTATCCTTAAGTGACAACATTTCCTGAACTCAAATCCTAACCCCTTTCCTAAGAATCTAAACTTTGCCCAGTGCTTCTCATTCTCAGCCCTAGGATGTGTTCTGTGTTGAGCAGTGTTTCCTTCTACTCAAGATACAACTGATCAGCACAAAATTAACCCATTGATTAAATCAATCAAGAGTGTTAGAGCAGGGGTAAGATTGACTTTTGGGACTTCAGCTGGACTGAAAATGAGGAACACTGCCCTAAAAATCAACCAAACCCCTAATGATGCAGCGTTATCACTGTGAAAAACACACAGTGAAGTATTTGTCCATAAAATATTTGCCATAGGCCTGCTTGCTGCTATAGGCCTGTTGCTGGTGATTGTGTATGACTGGATAGGTCAGACTGTTTGTTTTACTTTTTTTTTTCCTTTCTTGAAAACATCTCCTAAAAAACCTACAGCGTCTAAGACTGAGGTGGCAAAGTTTTCCAAAGAATTTAGCACTTTGATGGAATTGTGTCATGGCATGACATAGAAAACCCAATTTCCATTCAAGAACCAACCAACTGTAAAATGAAACAAGCAAAGAGATTAAAATTAAAAGCAAATAATTACATGGTGATTTACATTCAGATTAACAGAAACTCGAACATGAACAGGAAACATCACTTAGGTGAAGATGCTTTGTGGAATAGAAAGTAGGGGAAAAAAACATAAGGAGCTTTCAACATAAATTAGCGCTTTGGATTTTTTGCACTGAAGAGTTTCTCACTGAGGGTGACATGAAAAACTTTCTTCAAAATCTGTGGAAAAACATTATTCCCTTTAAAAATGTGATGAATCTGTTGATAAACTGCTTACAAAATGTTCATTAATAACAAAGTGAGAAAAATACTCTTTTTTTTTTTTTCCTTTCATAAAAATTGCCACATTGAACGAGGCAAAACTAGATCATACCGCATGGGGTAGAGTTTGAGTCTGAGTTCAGTGGCTCTCTATACAGTTGTAACAGAAAGGAAGGCGTTGTGGACTTTGGACCCTTCTGGTGCTTTTGCTCCGTGCGTCATCAGCTCCTGGATGGTCATCCAGTTGTCCAGGATTTTCTTGTTGCGCTTCTTCATCATCTTGCGCTGACTGAGCTCGATGATGCTAACCTCTTTGCGGCCCTCCCCGCTGCTCTGCGGGCTCTCTTTCAAGCTCTCCAGTCGGCAGCGCTGCATGAGTTCCCGTCGCCGGCGCTGCTCTTTGGCCCTCAGCAGCTGCTGTTTGCGCTCCTCCTTGCTCCAGTAACGGCCCATCTTCATCTCGCTCATGGCGTCATCGTCTGTCGTCATCCCGCCGCTGCGCTCTTCCTTGATCTTGAGAGCCCGCTCTCTCAGTAGCCTGTCCCGGACTGGCCGCTTGGTGATGTAGCGCGTTCCATCACTTCGTACTTTTACCTTCCACTCTAACTTGGGTTCGGAAGGCCGGGTGGCCTGCGGACCACCTGCTGCCAGCAGGCTGAGCTGGCTCTGGCCATACTCCACAGCTGAGCGCTGCTGAACCAGTTGCATGTAGCTCTGGTAATGTCTGGCATGGGCTGGAACGTCCACTTGCTGGTGGCGGTGAGAGAGGTAGGGAATTTTTGAACCTAGTGCCTTCTCTTTCTTCGGGGAGCTTTCCTCCTCTGCCGGGGGTGTCTGCTCTGACTCTGAGGGGTTGCTGTGGTCAGGGCTTCCACTTGGAGCCCTCCTCACAGCAGGGCAAGGGGGTGAGCCGCATCCTGTTATCAGACTGCTCAAACTGCTCTTAAGGTTCTTCTGATTGGTAAGACTGACCATTCTCTGCAGCGAATGCTCTGGAGAGCGGTCCATAGCTAGTGGTGTACTTCGGGAGCTCTCTGCTGTATTATAAGCACTTGAGCTGTCCTTGTCTGACTTCTCGGGATGCTCATTGATATCAGCCAGCTTGCCTCCCTGCTTTTGTCCAAGTCCACACCAAGGACTCCGCTGCAGCTGCTCTTTGGCTGCCACTGGCAGCCGTTGGTCCTTCTTTCGCAGCTGGTGTGCTTGCATGATGCTCTGGCACTCCAGCTCAATGCTTCGCAGCTCTTCATTCAGAAGGCGCAACTCTCGCTCCATGCCTCCACTTTGCTCCATCAGGCTACATTCGATGGTACTGCTACGGCTATAGAACAGGTCATACTCGCCGCTGTTACGGATCTGGCATTTCAGCTCCAACAGTTGCTGGTAACGGTCACCTTCGGATTCCTCATCTTCCAGTCCTTCCCCAGTGCACCTAGCCTGCCCTGGGGAGTCACGACTCTGGCCCGCCACCTCCCGTCGCTGCCGTAAGCACTGGGACAGCCTCTTCTGGATCTGGGCCAGAACTTTGTGGTCAGAGCTGTCAGTACAGTGGCGCTGGGGTCCAGCAGCACAGGTCCTCTCCTGACTGAAGGAGCAGGAAGCACTACCAGCCATGACATCTTCAAACTCTGTCTTCCTGGCCTAATGATAAAGGGATTTTTTTAAGTAAGGGCATGTTGCATTTAAAAACAATTTGAGCACATTCTTTTAAAAAAGATAATGTTAACACTTTCTTTTGATGATCCACTGCACATCCTACCATGTTTTTACTGACATTCAAGTAATTATCTATAAGATTTAACTTGACTTTTGCATAACAAATAAGTCAAACACTCATTCTAGCCCTAAACTCAACACCTGAACCTAACCCTTATTCTAATCCAAACCCTAACTCTCTATAACGAATGACATGTCATTTTTCCACACTATCGACGGTGGTAGGGCATTGAGTATTACAAATGAAAAAACACAGGAGGGGGGGGAAGGACACTTGCTAACACTCTTTCTCTTTACTAGGAGAGACAGATGTGTTCCAGTCTTTGAGCCCTCTTGGTAGTCAACTGAGTTTCACCAGATCATTTAGTTAACAATGCAGTAATTTGAGATAAGCTACTGGGACCATCAAAAAAGTCTGAGCAAAATCTATCACATTGTGCCATTTTGTGGATTTTCTACATCTAGTTAAAGTACAGTCACTTGGGGGAAAAAATGAGCAGTACAGATTTATGAATTCTGTCCGTGCTTCTTGCAAGTGTAATGAACTGTATTAACATGAAATTTTTACAGATTGTCTATTCAATCCATTCTTCATTCTGCTCATTTCAGAGAAATATTAAAGCATATTTTACAGTGTAGAACTGTACAATGTGTTCAGAAAATTCTGTCTGCATCAAACCCTGAACAAGAGCTACTGTTTATGCTTCTGTGCAGTTTTCTAGGACTGCTCTTTGGTGTGCCTCCACCCACCTGTTCTTCCTCTTCCCTGGCTGCTCTCTCTATCTCCTCCTCCTCTCTCCTCTGTTCTTCAAGCATCTCCATTTTAAGTTCCTCCAAAAATTCACTGTGCTCATCATCCAGCCAGGCTGCATCATCCAACTGCAGAGAGACAGACATGGAGATATAAGAGTGAGAGATGGATAATAGTAAGTTAACTGAACAGTAACTGGTGTTACATTCTGTCAAGTTAATTTTATTGATATGGCACTTTTGCAATTGACATGGTCACAAAACTTTACAAAATCCACATCCAAGCTTCTAACGAGCAAGTAAAAGGTCACAACGGAAAACTCCCAAAGCTGGAGGAAGAAAACTTGTGAGAACCAAGACAACAAATGAAAGAAGAAGAAGCAATCCCAGTGTGTATATGTATCATATCCATATACCTGTTGGCCTTCATCAAGAAACAATAAAGTTTGTGCTTGGTTCTTTCAGTGTCAACAGTTTTCAGATTAGTCCTCAGGGCCTCCTTTGGGCACTCCACATGTTTGCTATATCTCAGCTTTTAGCACATAGGAATATAGCAAAAATATGGAGCATCTGGGACACCCTGAAGACCACTTCGAGAACACTGGTCTATAGTCAAGAGAATTTACTTAAATGCAAGTTTGCACTTCTGATATTATAAAATCTTGCGCATTAGACTACTCCGGATTGGAACAATAAACTGTGTGCGAAGCATTTAATGAACCAGGCTCTCATATGAGATGGTCAATACACAGTATAGTGGCTTGCTGACCATCTCCTTTAATTTCTCACATCAGCTCTCTGCCTGGTGCATGTCCATAAAGCATAATCCATATTTATGGTTTCAAATTTATTATCAGAGATGTATTTAATTACAGCGAGAGAGAAGAGAGTCCATTAATGCTTGTACGAGCTCCGCTGCTCTGGCCTGTCATGACCATTCAGCTTGGTCCGAGGCTTGAACTCATGCAGTATTAGTACGCTATTAGTTTTTATGGGTGACGGCTGGAAGTCAATTACACCGTCAGCGTGTGAAAATAAAACACAACTGGGTGAATGTGTTGGTCATCAGCATGAGGAAAGGGCAGGGCACATCCTCCACTCCAGGCATGTTTACTGGGGTTAAATCAAAATGGCACCCTCTATAAATCAAAGCAAATGCCAGGCCTTTTTATGCTCTGCTGAGCTCTGAAGGGAAACACCTTCAAGAGTCCTAGAGTGCTTTAAGTGGGGCTATTATTGCATGTGATTGTGTGTGTATTCTTGCATTCATCAGAATTACTTCTCTGTTGGTTTGAACATCTTCCAATGTGTATGCGTGTGTGTGCTAGATATGTAGCAGTATATGGAAATTCAGTATGATAAACACACATAGTAATGCTATTGTGGATAGTAAAACACCATCACTACAGTTTAGCAGTGTGGGGAAGCTACACTGAAAGCATAGCTGAACTACTGAAAGCTGAACTATAGCAAAGAAACCCTAGTAAGAAATCTAGCAACTACTATTTTCTAAAAATAAAAGCACATTAAATTGTATAATCCCAAAATTATTACAAAATTCTATATACAATAAG
>JBBPDA010000126.1:12351507-12376877 GCA_037974385.1 Arnoldichthys spilopterus
TCACATTCTGCATTTTAACCTCATAGACATTGTTTCATTGTAAATCAACAGGCAGAACTTTTCTCAAAACTGTTCTTCATTCAGAAATGGAAGTTAGATTCATACACGTGCCACAACCTGATGTTTTTACTCTTAAATATTTGAAAAATTAAATATTATTCATGTTTACATTCGCTGGGGTTTATCATTAATGCTTACCAAACTTTTCACAGTCACATTAAGGCTTGGTTGGCTCATGTTTCACAGGTTTAGCAGTCCCAGGAGCCTCTGTGACTAATGATACTAAGCGAGGGGGCAGCCCCATCTTTCAATGGCCAATCAATTTTAGTCTCGCTCCATTTGTTTTATCATGTCCAATCATGGCACATCTCCAGAGATGATGGACAATTGGGGTCTTCCATCTTCATAACACATTCCAGACCTTCACACAGACCCAACTGTTTAGAATGATGACCTGCCACAATGTGTGATCTTACTGATAGGAACAGCCCTACAATATACTGATACGTCCTGCACATCTGTTAAAGGAGCGCCTCCGTTATTGCATTCAGTGTTTACTTGTAGATGGATCATCTAGATAAGTAATCTGAGTTATCTTGTCCAAGTGTGATAACCTGAAGAGTTATTGCACAGTAAAATTATAGGGACTTGTTACTTCACCATCCTTACATCCCATTCCTAGACTGTTACGACTGTTTTCACTGTTATTATTATGTTTATTATACCAGCAACTGAATAATTTGTGAAATTGCTACATTCGATATGAACACCCTTTGATCATAAAATGGATTACAGTGCAGTTACCGTGATCCTCCTTCCCATTTTTACAACGGAGAGCAAAGGCAGTACATCAAGTGCAGCGTATAATATGCCAGATAGCACAGGCCACGCATCTGTAGTCTTCAATTTTATGGAGTGAAGATTTTAATAAGCCTGCAACCACTGACTGGCGCCAGCATATCTATATTCAGCAGGAGTCTCTGCTGCAAGTACCTTGCAGTGCTGAGGCGACTTCAAATGAATCTGGGAGCAAGTTTGACAGAATGGAGGAGAGTGGCTTTGGATTTGGTGCCAACAAGTGGGAGAAGAAGCCCCTCGACCAAATCTGTCTAACATGCACACCCCATGATTTTTGGAAGCAGTCATGTTTTTGCGGTGCCAGGAGAGAGGTGGGCGTATGTCAGTTTCATTCCCTAATGCTTACCGTTCTGCACAATTTAAAGTTATTTATGGCAGTTTAAGGCATGTAGGCTATAAAGCAATGCATATCTAAAATGTGGCGATGACCTACATAAATATTTTTAAAGGCTTATTCCAATAAGATAGGCCTCATAAGATAAGATAAGCCTTCACTGTCCCGCATGGGAAAAAGTGCAAAATACTGGATTTTAGTGGTGTTATTAAAAAAAATGCTGTAAAATACTGTCTACACAGTTGATACAACTACTGTGATGTAATTTTTGCTGCTATAGAATTACAATAATTTCCTGGGTTTTTATAAGAATTAGGGCTTCACATTGTACAAGCATCTTAAGACACGGTGTGACCAATATTGGTTTGAAGTTGTTTATTTCATGACGCATGTGCACATCTGTACATGACTCATTTGTTGGGATATGCACTATTCTCTGGAAAGAGTATTATAAGAGCATCTCTTCTCAGAAAACCATTCATATCCTCAGGACTGAGTGATTTAGACTGGTAAGCAAGCAGCTAATTTAAAGTCAACAGCTGCTCCTTTTATTTAACTGCAATTACAGTCAAAAGCAACAGTTTGAACACCCACAGTCAAATTACCAAAGTCAAATTATCATCTTTTGATGATTTTCTAAGTGGAAATAACTTAACACATCCTCTATGGGGTACAAACCAACATGTTTCTGCTAATTTTTGTGCACACATTCTATTTGAAATAAAAAGAAATGTGTCATAACTTTTGCACAGGCCATATTTTATGATTTTTCCCCCCCTCCATATTAAATTCAATACAAATTTAATACATTATCCGCAGACAATGTGTACACATTTTTACTCAGACAATCAACAAAACCTGTGATTTCATCAGGAGTGGTCAAACGTTTGTATACAACAGTATAGGTCAAACTGTATGTGACCGATGTTTGGCTTTTACCTTTTTACTTTTTACTTGTTGAGGTTACTGACATTTCAACATGGTGCAGTCCAGTTGAATCTCATTTTAACAGTAATTTGGTCGCAAAATTTCCCATTCTACCTAAACACACTTTATATAGTATAGTCACTGGGCGTGTCAATATAAACTGGTGTAAACTGTCAGATAGCTGTTTTTGAACCAGGACAGCATTACACAAATAAACCTAAAGCATTAGCACTTGATCCTTAAACAAACGCCCTTAATCAGTGTGTTGCGCAGCCCTTGTAATAAACGGCATCCACGTTTTTGTCCTGTCCTTTGACTTTTGCTGCAGGTTTACAAAACCTTCAATCACACCATAATACCAGGACAAATAAAACTATCCAAACATGCCTAATAACCCTGGTACACAGTGGAGGAGCCATGAGAGAAGTATCAAATTCAAATGCCACTTTTAATTATGTCATATTTGCACCAGGGTCTTTCTGTCTCATCTGCATGCAGCCCAAATGCCTGTTTTTCCTGCAGATCATGCTGCTGTTCTCAGAGAATGGGTAATTATACTCATCATAGGCTTGTTATTCTTTGTCTGCAAACAATTTGGGGAGAGAGTCAACATCTCTGAAAGCCTCAAAGAGCAGAAAAACAACAACAAAAAATGTGGGGCCTCTATGTGGCACTGATATGCAGCAGATTCCATACATTTTTAATGAACAGCATTAATATGTCCTTTTACCAGGGGTTAAAGAATAGCAGGTCTGTGTCTGGTGTTTGTTTTTGTAAAGATATGCTGTCAATCACAGGACAGAGCCACAGACATCAACGCTGTGCAGTAGGTGAAAGAAGATAATGACTCAAATGGGGCCTAACTAACTAAGTATGAACATTTTTGTCATATTTTGATGACTTAGTAAAACTGCTATTAATTCACTGATTGTACATTGAATGACTATTATGGTTATGATGAGTTTTACATTATTGTGGGACTGTGCATTCAGTTGTAACTGACCTATCCATGCTCTACCCACACAAATTACTGTCAGTTGTTGCTAGGCTAAACAAGCTTGCTTAGCCAAGACTATTGGCGAACAATCTCATTCAACATAGTAAAAAAACTGAAAACACAGTTTTTGTGTCTTTATAATTTGCAACGATATTAAATTGATAGGAATGTAAAATGCCAAACTGTTCAGACTAGTTTTGCATAGTTTTGTTCATTGTTGTGCAATTAAGCATGGTGTCAAATTTGTTGTTGTCTCCAACCTACCTGGTCTCTTTAAGCTACAACAGCACAGTCCAATTTGTTACCATAGCATTTGAAAGGAAACTTCAGCATTATATGGTGAAGCAAACATTCAGGCAATATGATGTGAAAAAATTGCATAATGTCCTACAGAAGAATGCCTGTAGCACAGAGACAGGTTGTGCCTTGTTCACGCTACATGATTTTGAGGCTGTTTTTGAGTCAGAGACAACAGCACTCAAAAGGGGCCAGAGTCCACATTTAATCGGTGGTCAACAATCACTATGTGCGAACACTACAAAGACTGATTGCAGACCAGATATCTAGCTACAACCAATGAAAGTGCAGGACACAAGTCAAAGAAAAAACGTGAGGGACATTCCCCTGTCACTGAACTGTTCACACTACACAGCTATCTGATTTGTGATCAGGAGTCTCGAGGTTGTGTAGTGTGAACAATACAGCAATCAGACCACTTTCACAATAGTGTAGCGTGAACAAGGCATTAGTTGGGACAAAGAACTGACTTTGTTTTACTGTTGCTTTTCACATACGAAGAGACACTTACTTCTGACACGTAGATGGCAATGTCATCCTCATCATCTGTCCTGTAGCAAAGAGTGAGACCGAGCTTCTCCTGACTGTTCAAACGACACAGCTCCACCTCCTACAACATAAAAAGAACCTTCACGTAAGACTGTGACATTTTATAGCAAATAACCCATGAAAGTTGTGCAACTTTAATTGAACAAATATTTTGTGCAGGAAGTACCCACTTACAGTAAACACCAAATCTTCCAGTAAACAGGCATCTGAAATTATGCATGCATGCATGAAATATTTACTTCAGATTGGGAAAACTGTGGTATTCTCCCTCACCCATACAGCTTAATAAATAAGAGCTTTTACTCACACTTCCGCTGGCGCACTTAATATGCAGTTTCTCTTCCAATATTAATATATAGTTTGTAAATAAGCTGTACTTATGCTAATAAGCATTAATTTATTCAGGCGGCAATTGCTGTGCTTTAACCACAGAGAGGCTGTGCAGATGAAAAATTCATCGCCTGCTCCACTGTGCAGTTCGTGAGAGAGGCACCAGCTAAAATTAACTAGGATTCTATCTGCGAATTCATCTTCCTGAAAACAAAACATTAACGAACCGCCACAGAGGACTCAGAGAAACAAAATTTCTTCCAATACAAATAACATGGTTATATTTGCAGATTTCTCAACTGAATTTGATGGAACTTTATTGACCAGTGTGTCTTCATCATGGCGACTGCTTTAAGAACTTCCACCAAAGATTTTGAGGAACAAAAAGGAGGAGCTAAAGAAATGGTGTAATCTATAAATGTCTGTAAAGCAAAACCATTCATTGCAAGTCTCTCAATGTTCAAGCCTACACATATGTTTTGCAGAGACAGAAAAGGCCTGAGATTAGAAATCCTTATTTATAGAGGGGGGAGTCCCACTGTGACCGCAGGCCTCATTACGCCCAAATAAGAGATCATTTAGAAATCATGAAACACAGTGAGATAGAGTGAATATTGAGTGGGAAATGTCATCTGAAATGTACATCACACGCATCACTTTCTAAGATGCTTACTCGAGAGACATCAGTGCAGATCCTCAGGAAGTGAAGTGAGAATATGAGAATGAATGAAGTAGGACTCAGGCCAGACTGTTTGAAGCAGAAATGTAAACTTGGCATGAATGATCACTGTTAGAAGACTGGCACACGTTGAACACTGTGCTGTTTCCTCCGTGCAGTTGGGTAGGCAAACATTTCACACAATTTCAAACACCGCATTTGAACCTCTAAAGCTCTAAAGCTGTTTCACTGTGGTGGAAATCCGTTCCCAGCACAGAGCAAGTGGAGTATCAGAATCATCACTTTTACATTCTCCAACTTTTAACTCAAACGAAATACTGATCAAGTGTAAATACCCAGATCTGCCACAACATTAAAACCACTGACAGGTGAAGTGAATTATATTGATTATCTCTTTATAATGGCATGGGTGGGAAATATAAGGCAGCAAATGAACAGTCAGACTGGCTCAGTGCATCTCCAAAACAGCAGGTTTTCTACTGACAGGGTCTTGGGTGCCCAAAGCTCATTTTTGCATGTGGGTAATGAAGGCCAGCCCATCTGGTCCGATCCCACAGAAGAGCTACTGCAGCTCAAAAAGTGAATGCTGGCTATAATGCAAAGGTATCAAAACATGCAGTGCACCACAGTCAGAGCTGTTTTGACAGCAGGAAGGGACCTACACAATGAGTTGCAGGCATGAATTTAAAAAGATTTTATGCTTCTAAAAACTGTCAGAGGAGAATGAGAGCAGTGAAGACTGCTGTGAGATTTGATTCAGACTGTCCATATAATGCCATAACACAGTAGAGAAGATATTTGGTAAAAACCTAAACAGACAAAAATACACAGGTGAGCAAAATTCTTTATGCGAACAGATATAAGCCTTTATGTGATCATTTTGGCCACAATGAAGCACTGACTAGTTTTTTTGCAATAATAAATAACTATGTATAATATTTTGACATTTTGACATTACATTTTTGGACTAAAGGCACTAAAGCAGCCACTTCCATCTCTTTCATTCATGCTGGAATTTCTTATCCTGTGCAATTGGTCATAAAATGTATAGATGTTCTCCCCATGAAAAGCAGATTAATCTAAAAAGTAATTCAAAACGTTCAGTAAATAATAGTCGACCTTAGCAAATATTCAGTTTTAGCTTAATAGAAGTTCTCCAGGATCTCAGACACCCCAACCCCCCAAATCTGCTACTCTACTTCTACACAAAGTAATAATTCTCTGTTTCTAAAGTATTATGTATTTTTCATGCCACTGTTCCCCCTAGTTGTGCAGAAATCCACCTTGTGACCTACGACCTGGCTGATGGTCAGTGCCACAGAGCAGTCAGTTCCAAAACACAAGAAACAATTCAGCCTTTGACATCTGTGGCTTGACTGGTTCCACATGTGTCAAGGCATATCAGGTCTTTAAGTGGAGAAATTGAGAAACACAAAGGAAGGCAGAAGGGGAAGAGGGGGGACAAATGAAGCTACCAGAGAGCCATATGGTGTGTGTAGTGCCAGAGGTCGCACACACCTCCTTCTTGTTCCCTCCCTGTGTTCATCAAACAGTGGCAGCCCAACATAAACCCACCGGTGCAGGGGCCTGCACTGCTAATTGCCCCCCAGAGCAACATGAGAACGGCAGAGAGGAGAGGGACGAAAGTGGGGCAACTATAGTGTCAGGCTTTGTGTCGCATTTTTTTTGACACACTCTAGCAGACAAGCTCTCAGATCTTTAATTGAGTGTCTCTGTGAGTACCAGCCCTAGTGATGAGAGCGAGGTGCAGTCACTGATGCTATCACAGCCAATGAAGGGGTGGCTGGGGCTTAGTGCTACCCACTGAAAGAGTGATAAACTGACACATTTCGACTTTTCTATATTCTTTCATGCTTTAAAGCACCAATTAAAGCTTTCCCGCCCTAAATCTACAGAATATGTCTTTATTCTTCACAGAACCTTCTGATATATATTGTAGGAGTCGCAGAGCAGACTTAATAAGATAAGGGCCACCACCGACACGAAGTGAAACCTTACAACATTTTCTTTTAGACATAACATCCGAAGTATTATTTGGGCTGCTGAGTAAGAAAGTGATTCTAAATTAATAGGTTAAGAGGTGAGTCACAATCTGTCTGTTTAGATAAAAGCCACTGTTTGTGTGTGTATTGCAGGTAATGAGAGGAAACACTTAAAGCGTAAACAGGCATCAGAACCCTTCGCTATCAGCAGCAAACACCTGCTGTTCAGGCCCCCAATGGAAATTCTGCCAACAATGCGCTTCCTTTGCACAGGTCGGAATGTCAGAATGTATCATTTTTCCCTCAGTGAGTCAAATCTGAAAGCATCATCTGATCTTCTTTACAAAGTCTCTTCCCAGGAACGTTCCCATTGCCTCATGCTCCCTCTTTCTCTCATCCCATTTTCCAGATGAGCTCCAAGGCTCAGGAGGGCGAAGAGATAGAGCAGACGAGGGGAACGCTAGAATGACAGTAAATTAATGAGTGTGATGGTGTGATTAGAGGAGATAACTGGCCACCGTCAAAATGCGCAGGACGCTGTAGTAATAACTGCATTTTTACAGCTGTAGTGAGTAAAGCAGTAGGAACAGAGAGGGAGGACTATGAAAGCCATTGTGCAGCAGATGCACCACATTGCACGTATACCGATGCACACAGTGACTGTGATATGTTGATGTGCAAAGACTGGTCAGATTTAGTATATCTCAGTGTGAAGACACCTCTTCTAATAAATGAATTCACCTATTAATGGGTGCACTCATTGCTGACACAGGTGTTCACAGTTTGTACGTTCTTTACAGAAAGAAATTGGAATGTGATGCTTCGGATAAGCTGCACTTGAATCTAGGGTCACTAGGCCCAGTTATGAAGTGTCAGCTGAAGGGATATATGCTTAATGTCAACTAGAGGGGAATGAAACCCTGCAGTGTAGGGAACTGCATGATCTGGACTGATAAAACACCAACAGTATCTTTGGAATTAGCTGGAGTGGCATTTGTGATCTAGAACTAATCGCGTTCAAATACAGCATGAAACCTCACACTGTGAACACACATAAGCTCAAACTCACAAAAATTTAAACTGCTTCACTGCTTTTAAGTTAAAAAAAACCCAAAACTCAGATATCTGTAGAACGTACAGGTTTAGCGTTGCAGACGTTGAGGTTAATCTTTATATTTAATACTTTAAATAATTAAGACATTTTTTCAGTTATGATTTAAAATATTGATCAGTCAATGGAATTACATCAGTGTAATTAAACCTTGAGAACTGCAAATTAAAATCATCAGTTACTTGAATATTTTGTGTCAGCTGATTGATGAACAGAGCTTATTAACAAAAACCAAGAAACAGCTAAGAAAGCGGTTTGTCTTCCAACAGGCTTTATGTCTAGCAGTATGTCAGTAAAACTATTTCTTTTTTAAGTAACATTACAAACTAAAAAAGAAGACATTGTTAAATACACAGCATGTTTACTTTAGAATAACTGAGCTTCCTTTGCTTTATTAAATTCATGAATTTTAATGTTTGGGTTTGCAATCAAAGTTTTAATTTTCTTAAAATGTTATTTACAGTTACCATCATGCTGTAAACTTGCTTGTTTTGGAAGTTTATTGAATCCAAAGACACATTTATAAAGAAAGCACACTGCTGACACCAGTTATATCACTAATATAGTGTGTATATCACTAATATAGTGCTGTAGTTGCTCTCTGTAGCTAGTGTAAGCACCTGACATGTTATTGTAGTTGCTCTCTGTAGTAGTAGGGAACTTGGCATATGTATGCATTGAAGTTCCTCTCGGTGGTAGTTAAGATCTTGGCGTGTTTATTTATTGCAGTAGTTGCTCTCTGTAGTTGTATAAGCACTTGGCGTATGTGTGTATTACTACGAGCAATGTGTTGGTCTCTGTGTATCACTACTCTCAGTGTTACTCTATACAAAGCAAATGCTTGATTGTTTCCTCTGTCCTGGAAGTGGCTTTGGATAAAAGCGTCAGCCAAATGAATAAATGTAAATGTAAATGTAATATCAGCTATAGAAGATGCCTTTGGTGGACTACACTGGACAGTGCTGCTTGTGAGGGAACTATAAATCAGTGAGCATCAAACTAACCACAGCATTAGCAAACTGGAAAGCTGTAGTAAGCCTAACCCTAACCTAACCCTCTAACCCTAAGGCTCATTTTCTCATACTGCAGACTTCTGCAACATTAGTATTGTTAAAGCTGTTAAAGCATTAACAAATTGCACACAGTTTTTAGTATAGGCCTCCCATTGAGTAAGTAAAGAACTGCAATAAATAAATAAATAAATAAATAAATAAATAAATAAATAAATAAATAAATAAATAAATAAAAATCATAAACCACCACACATCCCATGACTTTTTTGAAATGCCATCCCTTCAACCAATGAGGCCACAGTCTTTAAAACAGAACAAACATAGCTAGCTGAAAGTATAATTCCACACCTTCAGAAATAGCAGCTAGCATATTTTTCTTGTCTCAGGCCAAAATTTCTTCAGAAATGCCACTCCCCTCTAAGTGGTCTTCTCTCTCTATGCAAAGATATTCCTATTGACATACGGTAAGTGGAGGTACTTTCTACTCCGAATCCACCCTTCCAAGCATGAAATAAAAGGAACACACACATTGTAATAGGATTAGTTCATAGAAATGAGCCGTGTAGATCAGCGTTTAATATAATATATTTGCTCTGACTTAATGTGAGCAGCAGGGGATGCGAGCAGATGTGTAAATCTCTGAAGAGGAGCCACAGCTCACGCTTCGTGGGCAAAAGCATTCCAACAAATTCAAACGAAACAAGCAGACTAAGATTATCATCATATATCACTCAAAGCCTCTAAACAGACTGTCCTCCCTCAAATGGCCTGGAAATAAAGAAATCTTGAAGCTAGTGGTGCAGTCTGGTGGACCAAAACAGGAACTAGCACATAGAAAAAATAAATTCATCATCTTCTGCAGGCTATCCTATAAGGTGGCTGATAACGTCATTTGTCAAAGATCAACACAAAGGAAGGAAAACGTAACAAGATGAACAGCTCTTGGCATGATGATGGACTAGCATAGCTTAACGAGGGCTCTGAAAGTGCTGTTATATGTTTCCAGTGCAGTGACATATGCATAATGAGCAAATTCACTCATGGGGCAGAAACAATCAAAGCCAGTGGTATAGAAATGCTTTTTTTTATTAGTGTGTATCTCGTTCATATGGACATCAGTATGATTTATTCTGCAGTGTATAACACAATAAGAAACATAGTAGTGCTGAAAGACATAGACTGTGCTATTGCTTTTAACCCTGTCATACCGAACAGCTCATCTGAAATGTGTCCTTTCTGTCAGTAATATCTGTCGCCAGAGTAGTTACAATGTGTGCATGTTCACACTGGACACAGTAAACTGAATTAGCATGTGGAGTTTTATTTGAATAAGTCAGGTTAATATTGATTAAGCCAGGTTAGCCTTCACTCCCCACATTCATCAGTAAGCACCAGGTGCCCATGACCCTTCTCGCTGATTCACCAGTTGTCTTTCCTTGGATCACTTTTGGTAAGAACTAACTACTGTATACCTGGATCACTCCACAAGACCTTCAGTTTTGAAGATGCTCTGACTAAGTTGTCTAGCCATCATAGTAAGGCCCTTGTCAAAGACACTCAGACCCTTCCGCTTGTCCATCTTTCCTGCTTCTAGCACATTAAATTCAAGAACTGACTGTTCACTTACTGCCTAATATATCCCACCACATTGACAAGTGGAATCTAATGAAATAACTAGACAGTCAATGTTCACATTCTTTTTATGTTTTTGTGAATGCCCAAAAACATAAAAAGACACAAAAAGATAAAAAATGATGTTTTTTTTATTTTGTTGTATCATTTTCTTATACATATTAAAGTAAATGTCAAAGCAGAACACAACACTGGCACTCCCACATTCCAAAATGATGAGTGTCTGTGTGTGATTGGCTCAACAGGCATAATGGAAAACTGGCACACTCTGACTCCCCAGCGAAATCAGCAGACCTCAATCCCAGGTTTTAATGTGGAACACTAGGTAAAATGAAGAAACAGGCACACAGGAACCCTAGCTGAAATGTGCACCCAGGTGTGCGGAAGACCTGGACCAATAATGGACATATTCAGGGACAGGAGCCTGGTGTAATCCTTACCTGAAAGTAGTGATACTGTTATTTAACCCACCATTAGATAGAAAATGTTGCAAGCACTGAATATATCATGTAGTTTTTCCTTTGAGACCTTATGCATTGATCTGGGACCAGAATATCCTACACAACAGCCTGAAGCCATCCTGTCTAGTAACCAGTTCATGTTCTAGGTATTCCATTCCATCCCATCATATCTTTAATGAAGAGACTCGTTTTTCTTCATCAAACCAATCAGAAAACAAAATCCAGCCAATCATTAAGCTTGCCAAGTCCTGGCTGTGGGATATACAAATAACATCACAATCTGAATATCTGCAGAATCTGAGTAGCTGAAGCAAAATGGCCATAAATAACCAGCAAGCGCGTACGAAATCATTTTATTAGAAAATGCAACAATGGTTTCAGCTTAGAAGCCAGAGGCTCAGCAACCTGGGGCAACAGTGCACCCCCACCCCCTCCATTTATTTACCAGCCTGTGATCATGTGTCCTAGGTCATGACTGTGACCCATCATCTGTCAGTGTGGACCCATGGGGACAGCCCTGGGAAGTCCATTACCAGCAGGGCTGCTCTTATTATTGGGAAAGGTCTATTATAGGTAGTCACGCTGGGTGGATGTCAACTGTTATTAATAAACATGACAGGAGGAAACAGGATGAAGTCTTACCTCGTACTCTAACTCATCCGTCCTCTCAGCATCAGCCGGCATGGTGGAGAGGTACTCACTCCCTTCATAGTATTCCTGACCCATGGTGTGCAGAGAGTGGCAGCTATGGGCAAAGAGAGGGAGTGTGTAAGGACTAATTTTATATTTCCGTCGTATTTTGCTTGACATCAAAAGAAAAGGAAAACATGCAGCTTACAGCTGTTTATACAGAACATAAAGTAGTGACAGTAAAACACAATGGTAATTACTCTGGATTTCTCCAAACCCAATTTCCAGAAAAATTGGGGCATTTTGTAAATGATGTTATAATGTGTGCAAAAAGAGGCCTGACATTATGTTGTCCAGAGAACTTAGTGGCCTTTTTGCATAGAATTTAAATACAGCTTCATGTAATAGAGTTGCAGGTTGCATTTCTTGATGAAGAGACAATGCTTTTCTGTCCTCCAGTCCATGTAGCTATATTTATCACAGCAGCATGACTGTTTCTCATGCATGGACTTCTAAAGACTTAAAGGTCACACAATGGCCTTGACCTACCTTGACTGATATTTCTCCATATTCCTTGAACCTTTTTCACTATGTTATGCACTGTAGATGGTGAAAGACCTAAATATGTTTCAATCCTGTGTTGAGAAATGTTCTTTTTGAACTGATTAACAATTCTCTCACAAAGTCTGACACAAAGTAATGAGACATGACCCATCTTTGCTTGCAAAAACATGCTCCTTTTATATCCAGTCATGGCACCCTCACCTTTTCCTAGGTGACGTGCTTATTATGGAATATATCACTTGAATATTCTATAAATTATTTATTCCTATTTTGCCCCATCACCTTATTTTTGTTTTTGTCAGTTAAAAAAAAGTTCTTGAGAACTTGTTTTTTATTGCATTTTACTGTCTCTTTCCAAAAATGGGGTTTGCAAGGTTCAACCCCTAGAAATTTACATCCATATCCTAAGGATTACAAGGCAGTAATAGCACAGAAAATGATAGAAATATTATGTGTTATTCTCAAGATAAAAAAGCGAGGTTCACAAGCCTGGACTTTCAGATTAATATTAAGGGGACAGAATAAAAGGGTGAAACTGTGGGAAAAGATGCAATGAAAGCCAGTTAGAGTGGGAGAGAGCACATATTAAAACAAAGTGGGTGAGATGGAGACAAAGTGAGGGATAGGTTGGAGAGTGGATATAGGAACTGAAGGTATCAGCGTGCGCACACACACTCTCTCTCTCTCTCTCTGTTCTTTCCTCTGATGGCAATGACAGGTGAATAAACTGTCTGTCATACATTCTCAATGATGATGTCATTAAAGCAATAGAGCATTGTCCCTAATTAATCACTATAAAGCATTTGGTTCATAATAAAGCCCCTTTTCTTCCTCCTCTTGCTGTGCCCTTGTCCTTGGGGAGAACACACAAACAAGCCCACTTTCATAATGCAAGGGATTATTCCAGACAACCAGGATAAGAAATATGCTCCTCCATATGCTGCTATATGCAGGAATATGTAAATCATAACTCACAATATGTAGGACTGTTTTAGCAGAGGAAGAACAAAAATGACTTCTGCATGTTCTATGCATTACAAATAATTTGCTGCCGCATTGCATTTTAGATACATAAAAATATAGAAATGGTACAGCAGTGATGTATGGGGTGGACTTTTCATAGCACAGAGTAAGCAACTTGTATGAGCAGCCATGTATTGTAAATGCCAGAATGGTTTATTTTTTTTTTGTATCTGCCATGTGGTGTGTGCATGTGAATACAGCAAAATTGCACAGTTTTATGATCTGCTGTTTGATTCTCCGGGAAAAGCACATTTTGTTGGATCTATAAAACCCTGATTCTGTCTGAGGCACCTGATGGCACATGAGGAGCCAACAGCAGTGTTGGTTTTATGGGACAGGTTGATTACATTGGGACCCTGCTACGGGATATAAGGATAAATTCCGACTTAATGTAGGTGTCTATGCTTTTCTTTTTTATAGGTCAATTTACTTTTAATTACCTTGTAAAGCTCTCACTGTTCCAAAGGAACATTCTGACAAGCCCCAATTATTACAAGAACATCTTCAACTAAAAGCTGTGAAATAACGAGTCAGTGAGTTTGAAACGAGGTGACATGACAGAGATTTACAAGACTTTATATAAAGGCTTATAAAAGTACACCTTGTGCTCGTACAATGGCTACATGTGTATGCAACCAAACGTCCATGGAGATCTTTTGGATGTAATGTGAGTATTAATGAGGCTTGATGTCACATTCGTCAAGCCTTTGTCTAACAGAACAAACATTAATCTGAGAAGGCAAACTCAAAGTATCTCACATAAATGGAACTTCGAAATGAAACACCAGGCTTGAGTGAGCGACAAATTTTTAGACAATTAATTATCCAAGGACCATTGTGTGGTATTAATTACTTCCTCTGTATGCAGCCTCTGTCTGTCTGTGTGTATGTGTGTGTGTGTGTGAGTGTGTGTGAGTGAGAGTGTGAGAGCTGGTCTCAATTAACTTCACATTCGGTAAGAAAAGCCCCCATATAGCTTGTTTGCCATGGCGGTGTCTCAGGGGAAGAAACCCAGATATTTTTTATGCTAAACTTTATCTTGTTCACAGTTTGCAACTCCTTTGAGAGGAACTTGAGAACAAGCACAAATAGATTAAAAAGAAGGGAATCAAGCACTTCAGTTTCCTTTGTTGTTTTCGAGGAAACCCCTAAGATGCCTTTAAAGTTCACTATGAATCCAAAGCTTTGATTTAGGAGTTATTGGAGGTAAATTAAAGTCCACAGCTCATGATACAAACTTTTACAGTCCAGAAATAAAGTACTTTGTCTGATAAAGGCAAGACTGGTGTTGAGCTGTCTCACAGACTTGAAGACCACTAGTAATAGCTGAATATTTAGACTCTGTTAGAGCAGCTGATTTGGATATGGGTCTCCGATCCCAAACATGGTTAATATTAACTATTTGCTATACTTCTGTTCATAGTGAGAAACACCCTGAGTGGCCTCAAATCTGTTAATTTTATGTTTTACAACTTATGTGCAACAACCATAATATAACTCACTGATTATATATGTGTGTATTTTTATAGGGCGGTGGTTAGAGTTGTCGCCTCACAACAAGAAGGTCCTGTGTTTGATCCCTGGGTGACTTTTTGTGTGGAGTTTGCAAGCTCTCCCCATGTTCGTGTGGGTTCCCTCTGGGTCTCCGGTTTCCTCCCACTGTCCAAAGGCTGCAGTAGGTTGACTGGATACTCTAAAATTGCCCAAAGGTTTGAGGGTGTGTGTGAATGGTTGTCTGTCTATGTGTTGCCCTGCGATGGGTTGGCTTCCTGTCCTGAGTGAACCCTGCCTTAGGCCCGTAGGCAGCTGGGATTGGCTCCAGTTTCCCCGTGACCCGGAAACGGAAGAAGTGATTTAGAATATGGATGGATGGATGTATTTTAATATGTTTCTAGTGGAAGTGAAAGTGACTATTTTTCATTGTGAACACAGCCCATCACACAAAGTGCACCATGATGAATATTTCTAAATGTGTAAAACAGGTTTACTAGGTTTAAACATGCTGTCAGTCCAGTTTAACGTTTGGCTACTTTTCCTATTCTAGCTAATATGCTCAACTTCCCTTAATTTTTTTTTAGACTTCTTTTCTGTCTGTATTATCCACCCATTTTCACCCCACACACTACATAGTCCATAATGCACTGCTCTTAAAGAAACATGCTACATTCTATAACAGTCTATGACCATGGTCGAAAGGAAAAAACAGAGAAAGTGAACACGCTACACACACGCAGGTAGAACTTAGTTAACAATGTTTCTTTATTCAATGGACTGAGACTCTCTCTATCTATCACACAGACGCACACAGCTTGGGCATGCACACAAACTGTGGAATGACTTAATTTGCATTTCACTTAAAAAAAAAAAAGGTTAATGTCAGGGATATGTATTCTGGCCAAGCCTAAGGGGGAAACCCTTGCAAAACTTTTTGCTGAGTTTAGGAAAACTAGTATTAGACATGTTTTGACACAAGTTGGCTAGTTTAGCCAGCTCACACAACTAGCACTGGAGGTGTTATAGGTGAATAAAACCTCATTAACTTCTGAAAATGTGATCCCAACCTCAAGATGCTGAAATTAAAATAGCTTTGACTGATCAGAATTTGGCATAATTCAAAGATCAGATTAGATTAGATATCAGATTAGGTTGTGTTGTCTCAAGGCAGACATATCTCACATTTGCACTCAGTGATTAAGACATTTGCTCTCAGGGTCAGTTGGTCTTACCTGTCTGAGAGCAGGAAAGGGCAGATGTCTGGTACAGGTGGACTGCTGGGGCGGAGTTTGGCAAGAGCCATGATGTGCTCGAAGGTGATGTCTGTCTGTGTGCACACGTCCACCAGCTGGACATCCAGAGGTGACCCTTGAGCTCGTGGGAGAGGATTCCGCCGGAGCACCTGGACCACGATGGGGTCTTTGGCACTACGGAAAGCTTCCACTGCCTCCTCATGACTGGCCCTCGACAAATCCTTCCCATTCACCTGCAGAAGAAATAATACCTAACGATCAGTCACTTAACAAATGAGCCTTTAAATGGTGCTTGATGAGACTGTAGTTTGGACTCTGGAGGTCACCTACAGTATGTGAACAGACAGTTCAATAAAGTGCTGTCACAAACTGTGGCACTGATAAAGATCTTCATGTTCATATCTATAGACTGAAATGTCCAGATTCCTTTCTGATGCACCAGTGGAGTTATATTAAATGTCATAGGTCTTCTTGTGTCCCAATGTTTTCAGCCATTACACCTTAAATAGGCCTTATGACCACTTTGTGATGAAAACACATTCCCTACAGGGTAAGGGACAATCTTTTAGTGACCGGAAAAGTCATTGTGGGTTTGATCTTAGCACTTTGAAAGGGTTTTAACTGAAAAATAAATTCTTTCATGAGTAAAGGTAATCAAAATCACACTACCTTTCTCTAAAGACTATGCTTTTAAACTATTTTCCCCCAGTAGCCTTAGTCTCATAAAATGTCATAACTTGAAGTTTTGACTTTCCATCCATACGTTATGTCTTATTATTAAATTCTTTATTATCATTCCCAGCATTTTCCTGAGTAAAAACAGGGCTCATGAGACATACTTCGTCGTTGTAATATCCCAGAATGCCCTGCTGATATAATAGCACCATTCCACAAGCTTAATGATGGAGTAGTGCCCATGTTCAGTTGCTGTGCAAGGGCAAAGAAACAAGTGATCTGTCTAAAACACAATACCTTGCACAATAAAGGGCATTGGCTTAGCCACTAAGCCATTTACTGTTTTATTTTCATTTTTCATTCATATTTAGCCCTTAATCTATAATTAAGTGTTCATTGGCTGGCTCCAATAGGCGGCTATTAAGGCACACAGGGGATATGTGTGCTTTTAATGAAAAGCATTTGCTCACCCACTGAACGGCAACAAAACAAACCCGCCATATCATTACACTTCCAAATAATTAATTTCACAAACAGACTTAATTCCAGTATCCATCTGCAAATTCAATTCTGTCTCATTTAGTCTGTAAACAGATAAAGAGAGATTCATATCTGTAATCTGGATCTGGAACCAAAGATCCAGGAGTCTAGTCTGGGGCACAGACTTGCTGCCAATCACACAGATCTAACTCACTTGAATACTGATATTTAAACAGGATGTTTATATCATATATGTTGCAAAGTTTTCTTTTGCCTTGCACACATTTACTTAGAGTTAATCTTCTGTTTTGACTATCTTTTCTATTTGGAACCTCACCTGGATTTTTGACACTGTGTTTTGGATTTTGGATTTAACTCCATTATGCTGCACTTGAGCTCCTGCCTGATTCTTGACAATATCATAAGCCATGCCTGGAGTGAGCAGGAACTAATGGCCTTTTTCCTCTCTTAAGGCCATGAGGGACAGTGGTTATGTATACTAATAGCAGACTGCTTCATGCTCCCTCCCCTTGAGGCCAGTCTGACTTTGGTAAAAATGGGCACTGGCGTTCTGCTCTCATGAGACATTATTATGATAAGTAATGAACAACATTACTCTCTGGGTCTCCATGTAGAGTATGTGCTAAATGTGTGGGGTTGTACCAAGAAGGTAAGTCATAAAGGAGGGACAGAAGGAAAGATGGACAGAAGAAAGAAAGAAGCCAGGAAGGAAGGAGAAACGGAAGCCAGGACAAAAGGACGGAATGAAGGAAAGAAAGAAAGGTAAGCCATAAAGGAATTAAGGAAAGAATGAGGCATGGAAGAAAGGAAGGAAAGAAACAAAAAAAGGAAGAAAGGAAGTAGGAACGGAAGCCAGGACAAAAGGAAGAAAGTAAGAAAGTAAGAAAGAAACAAAGAAAGAAAAAAGAAGGTAAGCCATAAAGGAAGTAAAAAAAGAGGGAGGGACAGAAGCCAGGAAGAAAGAAAGGAAGGAAGGAAGGAAGGAAGGAAGGAAGAAAGGAAGGAAGGAAAGAAACAAAGCAAGGAAGGAAGGAAGTAGGAACAGAAGCCATGACAAAAGGAAAGAAGGTAGGAAGGAAAAAAAGAAAGAAAGAAAGAAAGAAAGAAAGAAAGAAAGAAAGAAAGGAAGGAAAGAAACAAAAACAGGATGAAAGGAAGTAGGAACGGAAGCCAGGACAAAAGGAAGAAAGGAAGGAAGGACAGAAGAAAGAAAAAAAGAAAGAAAGAAAGTAAGAAAGAAAGAAAGAAAGAAAAAAAGAAAGAAAAAAGAAAGAAAGAAAAAGAAAGGTAAGCCATAAAGGAAGTAAAGAAAGAAGGAGGGACAGAAGCCAGGAAGGAAGGAAGGAAGGAAGGAAGGAAGGAAGGAAGGAAGGAAGGAAAGAAACAAAGCAAGGAAGGAAGGAAGGAAGGGAGTAGGAACAGAAGCCATGACAAAAGAAAGGAAGGTAGGAAGGAAAGAAAGAAAGAAAGAAAGAAAGAAAGAAAGAAAGAAAGAAAGAAAGGAAGGAAGAAAGGAAGGAAGGAAGAAAGAAAAAAAGAAATGTAAGCCATGAAGGAAATAAGGAAGGAAGGATGAAAGAAAGAAAGAAAGAAAGAAAGGTAAGCCATAAAGGAAATAAGGAAAGAAGAAGACACAGAAGGAAGGAAGGAAGGAAGGAAGGAAGAAAGGAAGGAAGGAATGACAGAAGGATGAAAGAAGGATAAAAGAAAGAAAGGAAAGAAAGAATGGTAAGGCATAAAGGAATTAAGGAAAGAATGAGGGATGGAAGAAAGGAACGAAAGAAACAAAAAAGGAAGAAAGGAAGGAAAGAAGAAAGAAAGAAAGAAAGAAAGAAAGAAAGAAAGAAAGCCAGGAAGAAAAAAAGGAAGGAAGGAAAGAAGGAAGGAATGAAGGAAGGAAGGAAGGAAGGAATGACAGAAGGATGAAAGAAGGATAAAAGAAAGAAAGAAAAGAAAGAAAAAAAGAAAGAAAGAATGGTAAGCCATAAAGGAATTAAGGAAAGAATGAGGGATGGAAGAAAGGAAGGAAAGAAACAAAAAAAGGAAGAAAGGAAGGAAAGAAGTAAGAAAAAATGAAAGAAAGAAAGAAAGAAAAAAGAAAGAAAGAAAGAAAGGTAAGCCACTGATTAGCTATTGAAACATTCATTCCTGCAGCTAAATGAATACTAAAGCAGCTGCATCCTTTTTCAGCCTGTTACAAACCAATGAAGAAAACATCCAGATTGTGTCCAAAAGAAGAGCAGAGCTCAAAAAGAATTTGGGCATCATTTAAAGGAGTATCATGATTTGCTGAAGTGGTCAGTCTCAGTCAGAGAGTCAGAGCTTGGCCCGTCTTATACGCTGACTGAATTGAATATCTTTGCTCGGCACATGGCGTATATATGGAGAGAAGGCTTGGTTCATTTAGCCCAGTAATTGGGAGCCAGAGAGAACAATACGGATGAAATACTCCTGTGAATAGGCTTTGAAACTGAAGATAAAAATCTGCTGCTTGAATATGGTCAGGCCAGCACAATTTTCCTTCTCGGCTTTTGAAATACTGCTTTCCCCTAGCATTTCTTAGCCATTAGGATTAGTACAAAGAAAGAACAGTTTGAGAGAGAGAGAGAGAGAGAGAGAGAGGGAGAGAGAGAGAGAGAGAGAGAGAGAGAGAGAGAGAGAGACAGAAAAAGAGAAGAAGAGGGAGCAAGAGGGTGAGAGAGTGAGAGAAAAAAGCTGCTTTGTTGGGCTTATTAGAAAAACAACAGAGTCACAAATTCATTCATTTAGTAGCTTAAGGCTAGTGTAAACAAACAAAACCAGAGTCTAAATGTAGTTCACAACCCAATAATAGAACAAAGCACATACAGCATAAACATGTGTTGCTCTTTTTGACATGTGCAAGTCATATTGTTATATATACTGTTCAATTAATGACTAGATTATACCAAGTACTAATTCTACATCCATCTTTACACAACAACGTTCAGGTCATAGGCATAGATTATGTTTTTGGGGGTGGGGGGGTATATACCCTACTACACGATCATTTATAATGTAGTGCTTGGTTTGCAAAAATAATAAATAAACAAACTAATTAACACATAAAAAATTATCATATTATTCACACATTTATATGAACAGTTTCACGTCTTTTGAAACACTGTGAAGTAAATTGCTCATTTGCCCACAGAGGTCTTAATATTATACAGTTCAATAACCACTAGCAGAAAGAGATTCATTCAATCTGCTGTATTTACTAATATTAATTTATAATTGTATATGATCAAGTTGCTTTTTTTCCTACTCACTATTTAATGTTATTATTTAGATTTTACATATTAGTTGAAATTGATTGTAAAGACGTGTAAAGAACTGTGTTGGGGAATCATAGTAATAAAGAGAAAAGTATTTCATTTTATTCCTAGAAGTCAAACTCATTTACTTCTGAAGATGGTGAACATGCAGATTGTTATACATCTTTCTAGCATGTTTGAGGATATTATATAAAGGAAAATTATAATTTCTGTTCCTAAACAAAGCCTGCCATGTTTTCTACCAAAGCCTTACACACACACACACAGATGCCTTATCACGCAATCACCTCTCAGCCATGACGCAATCACTTGATATACCCCCCCACCACCACCACCCCCACCCCCACGTTGATACCAAACTTACACCGCTGGTTCAGATGACACAATCTGATTGGTTGACAAGCATTCTACCATTTGTACATATGTATTTGCACTGCAGTCCATTTGGCGAGATTCTAAAGAAGATTGCAACACCAAGTCTACCACTAATTCAGAACCTGTAGTGATTACTCATCACTCTGCACTGCTGTGCTATTCAGTGATACAGGCAGAAAGAGGAAATCTCCTGACAATGATGGCTGAGATGCTTCGAGACCCTACAAAAGTTCTTTGTCACTTCTCCGTCGCTAATAAACACTTTCAAAAACACTCAATCTGAAGATGCTTCTCCTCCTACTGAAGTGACCTTTGCCTGAAGCAACGCTGCATTAATCAGCTAGACACTAAAGTAGGCCAACTCTCCTGAGGGACGCTTATGACAAACATGTGGCGAGAGAAAAAGCGGAATCATCAGGAGCAGACATGGCAGTCATCTTCCCAGACCTACTTTCATCTTCCACTTTGCTTATGGACCTACCCCGTTTACTTTTTCTGCTAGTCAGCATTTAAAGCCTATTGTTAACACCAGGTATGGGGCAAACCATCCACTGAGGTTGGGTCTGGAGTCCGGTGCTGTGTAAAAGCACCTGTATTTTGGCCTGGAAGTCCATTCCTGAAGCAGTGAGATTGGAGACAAAGGAGCCGCACTAGATAAATGAGCATGCCTATGGCTTATGACAGGCTGGGAGAAAAATGAACAAGTGGTAAGTGCTAGCAATGCCTCTCACAGCCTCTAGCCTGATGGCGGACATGGCCTTGCTGAAGGAAAAGAAGCCATTTAAAACAGAGAGACAAAAGGAGGGCTACTACTTCATTGTTTACATGAGGGCCAGATGGACCAATTAATCCCATTCAAGCGAGTGAATATTAATGATTCCAGGCATTCTGGGCACCTGTCTGGCCACCATGTTAGTATTCCGCTACCTGCCAGTGGTTTAGCATTAAAAGTGTCAATGCTCTCATACCACACAGATGTTCAAGGACACTCACTAGGGCAATGAGTACCAAGAATATAATGCAAGTATGTAAGAATTTATCACTTGAAGGACAGGAAAAGGACATGAAATCAGCTAAAAATACCATCATTGTGCCTCGCTGTAATTTGAGTTACTCCTTATAATGGATACAGCAGCCAATCTCCATTAAAAGCCTGTATGCATGCTCCACACAAACCTCCCCATTATTATTTTTTTTACTTATATCTGTTTTCTTACAAACTTCCCAAAAAGATGTGACAAACTCTTCCATGAGCAATTCTGATCAACATTAAACCATGTTTTTCCTCCTCCAGCAAAGTTGTCTTTTAGGAGATATTTTCAGCAGGAGGCTGATTATATGGTGTTTACACAGATGCTTGTGCCTCCAGAACACTGGCAAACACATAAAGGCTGTCCTTGAGAAACTTCTTAGCATAATCTCTCAACTGGTGACATAATTAGGATCACACATGTTGAATATCCAAAGTTAAATTGCTTCTGTCCTAATTAATCAGCTTCAGCAGCACCATACTGGTTATTTTGCACTGAGCTAATTTTCTTTCATAGCATAGTGGACATTAACATGGAAAGGGCTGGAGAAGGAAAAGCTGTGCTGCATCTGGTGATGTTTGCATAGAGATGCTCAGCAGCTGTGACTGGGAAAGAGATGTGTTTTCATGCTAAATCTCACAGGACCTCCTTTTTACACTCAGAAAGCCACTCTAAACAAGATACTGTCAAAGCGTGAATAAACAAAGACCTCTTGACATGCCTTTCTCTACACTCTAGTTCAGTCTCTCCACATCACACAAAAATCTCTCTGTCTCCATCTCTCATATACTACTGTACAAAAGAAATGCTGAAAATAAAATAGCACCATGGCTTTATGGGATGTCCTCTTACTAAGACTTACTACTTGGGCTCTCTCTTAACTGTTTAACTTTTGAGATTACATTCTTGAGAATAAACATTATGAATGTAATGTCATTGATATCAATGTGAAAACAAGTTGTAGTGACTTTTGCTAATTAAATGTTTTATTGTTTTTTATCAGTTCTCTTCAACCTTTATCGTAACATGTTATCAGCAAGCACATTTTTACAGGTTTCGTTATTTTCATCATGATTGTATCCTGTGTATCACCAATAACACTGCATTGCTGTACCAGTAGTGAGCAGTCATTAACTGCCGATTCCTATAAAGTCTGTAGTTTTTAATTCAAGTGACCAAGTGAATGGTTAACAATGAATTTTAGGTGCATTATTGGTGGAATTTCTGCTGAAATCACAGTACAGGGTGACAGCATCAGTAATCCTGTATCAGTCTAGTTACACCTATAATAGTCATTGTTTTTACATCACAATCACAACTTGAAAGAGAGATGAATGATGACCTACATCATAAAAAGGGTTTAAATGGATTAACCCTAATGGCACAGTGCTTGTGAACTACCTGTAGGAGAGTTTGATCAATAACAAGAAACGCCCACACAATGTGTACCTGACAACAGAACACACAATCTCTGCATTCAACCTGCCGTCTGAAATGTGGATATGTTTGTTGTCTAAATATTAATCAGAAAATCTGAACTTTGCAATAAATATTTTCCCCAAATTGTTTAGCCCTAGGTGGAGTCCTGTAATTTAAGTGTGTAAGTACATTTGTAATTTTGCAGAGGTTACCTACTCCTCATTGACACAAACCAGAAAAACAGATAATACACCAGCCAGAACATTAATACCACTGAGAGGTGAAATGAGTATTGACTAACTCATTATCTCAAGGCTTATTAATTCACATCAGGAGTAAAAGCTAGGTCATCTGGTCTGATCCCACAGAAGAGTTACTGCTGCCACAGCACACAGTGCATCATGGTTAGAGCTATTCCGGCACCATAAGGGGAACCTACACAATATTACGCAGGTGGTTTTAATGTTATGGCTGTAAATATGTTGAAGGGATGTAACGAAAGGAATGTTGAAGATGGAGGCAGTGTACCATAACATAAAAGAGAGACAAAATACAGTTATGATCCCTAAGAAAAGGTACAAAAGCCAGACCCATGAAAGTGTACAGGCATAATGGAAACACATTTAACCGTTAATAAGCAAAACAATAAAAAAAATAGCAGTCAAGGGCAAGCAGCTGCAGACGTGTGCAGAATGTAGGTCAGTGGGACCTCAGAGCAGTTTTGCCCTGTTTACTGCACACCTTTCAATATCCACACCTCAGCTCAAAGCAGGTGAAAGAGGATCGGCTGTGGTACAACCTCCAAGTGGACTCGTCTCTGGCAGAGGCCGTCTACAACATCACAGCAGCCCAGCAAAAGCCCTCCTACAGCCAGGGGTTACAGACAGCTGCAACTAACTGCTCTACAGAGGAAAAACACTGTGAGATGAATAAGTAATATGGGGTGTAATCAACTCACATCTGTAGGCTCTCTGTATCTGTTAAGGGCTCAAAACTCTTGATTCTGTCTTCGGATTTGAACCACATGACATTGATTACATCGTTTTTTTTAATATGGTCAAAATTTCTAGGAATTTAGGCATTTTCATTTCAAGCAACTCAAACCAAAGCATCTGTAGAATCCTAGAAATAAAAAAAACTGAAAAGCAAATGATAATGTAGAGTTGATTTGTATCTGCTGTCATATCTGGTTAAAATGCAATATCTGTTTATTCTGTGTAGTGGTTGGGTGATATATTGTGTACCATTGTGTATCATTTAGGGCAGTGAAGGCCTAGTGGTTAGGACACTGCTCTTGTAAACTGGTGGTCGCAGGTTCAAATCCCAGCCTGGGCACCACTGAGGTACCCTTGAGCAAGGTACCGTCCCAGTACACTACTCCCCGGGCGCTGTTGATAGCTGCCCATTGCTCCACGTGCAGCGGTCACGATGAGTGTGCCACAATGACAAATAGTCACGTTCAACTTTAACTTACCATTAATTCTAACTCAAAATAAGTGAACACACTCAAGCACCACAATGAAATGTGACCTCTGCATTTAACCTATCACACATGCACACGCGGAGCAGCGGGCAGCTATCAACAGCAGTGTAGTAGGACGGTACCTCTTGAGTGTAAACATAATTGGCCAAATAAAACTGATTCTGACTAACGCAAGCAATCATATAGCATTTGAAACAGTGACTGCCTGGTGCATTTGCACCCTGTTACATTCCTAAGTAAATACAATAAAATGCATGAGGTTGGCACAGAATTACATCAACCTCTTCAGGCACACAGGAGCAAGTGTAGAGGTTGTGATGAATTTTCCAAGCTTCATCATTATCTTTGTTTCTGCAGTGAAAGTAAGAACAATGGATCCTCACACACACACACACACACACACACACACACACACACACACACACCCATACACAC
>JBBPDA010000126.1:12384936-12399451 GCA_037974385.1 Arnoldichthys spilopterus
TTTGACCCCTCGCTGATTTTGTAAGTTTGTCCAATGACAAAGAAATGAAAAGTCTCAAAACAGGATCATTTTAATGGGAGGTTTATTTTAACAGTGACAGATAGCACATCAAACGGAAAATTGAAATAATTACTTTAAATAAAGTGAAATAAGTGTTTGAACCCTCTAACAAAAAAAAGACTTAATACTTAATGGTAAAACCCTTGTTCGCAAGCACAGAGGTCAAACGTTTTTTGTAATTGATGACCAAGTTTGCGCACGTTTTAGGAGGAATTTTGGTCCTCTCCTCTTTGCAGATCATCTCTAAATCACTAAGGTTTCGGGGCTGTCTCTGTGCAACTTTGAGCTCCATAGGTTTTCTATTGGATTAAGGTCCAGAGACTGACTAAGCCACTCCAGTGTCTAAACACTCTGTGGGAGCCAGAATTCTTAATAGTTGTTAGAGGGTTCAAATACTTATTTCACTCAATGAAATGCAAATCAGCTTCTATCTTTTATTTAAAGTTATTTTTTCAATTTTCCGTTTGATGTGCTATCTGTCACTGTTAAATAAACCTACCATTAAAATGATCCTGTTCTGAGACTTTTCATTTCTTTGTCATTGGACAAACATACAAAATCAGCGAGGGGTCAAATAATTATTTCCTCCACTGTATATGTGTGTGTGTGTATACATTTATATTTCTAACTGCAATGGCCTTTGATGTCTTCTCCCCTTCCACTACATTTAGCAGCTTGATGCAGCTGGGTGTGAACAATATACACATTTCCACACTGTCATCCAGGTCAACATACTACAGCCTTTTTCATTTCAAACATTTCATTTGCCAGAGAATACACTAGTATTGTGCACTGCACAAGTAGTTGACAAAAAGGCAAAATCATTTCAATGTCTCTCTCAAAACAATCACTCAATTTACCCTAAGTGAATGTAGCTTAAACCTTAATGAAGCAATCTACAGAATGGTTTCCGATATGACAACGCCCCCATAAGCTTAAAGAAAATGATCGTGTAGCTCTCCAGACACCGCTCCTGCAGTAAAATGAGCTTTCAGTGGCAATGATTACCCTTAAGTCATATCTGCAGTTGCGTGAAGCTCACCGCATTAAAGGCTTGTCAATTGCAGACAGGTTTTGCCATGCTCGTACGCCACGGAGACCACTCTCACTGCCTATTAATGAAATCAATTATACAACTCGTCATAAAAAGTGGAAGTCATTCTGTGTGCTAGTGAGTATGTCGTTTTAAAGTTAATGAAATGCCTTTCAGCCATGTTCCTCTCAGATGGCAGCCTATGAGGGCATTTGTCGAGGAAATGAACAATCATTTCCTGGAAACAACTGTACCTGCATACTAATCCCCCAGGTAGCACACCTGCTGTTTTGCTCTGAATTAAGTGAGTAGTGATTGCTCATTCCAAGTCTTTGAGCATGCCAAGAGCTGGTGTGTGGTGTTCACTGCTATTAATAGTGCAATATGGCTAAATTGAATTAAGGCCACAGTGAAACCTGTGCATGGTTTAACTTGGCAACATGAATGAACACACACATCAGATAAACAGAGTGACTAAGCTGTCCAATGAATGCAAAATTCTGGTTGGTGTAATGAGTGTGTATATGTGTGTGTGCATGCACAGTTCATGTGGAATCCCACCCTCCTCCCCTGGCGGCCTGGACACTAATAGCTCTAATGAAGGATTGTTTCTCTGTGGGTTTGCTGCTTTATTCTCATTCTTGAGACAACAAGAGGAGCCAATGCTGCAATCAGCCAGCACTTTCCTTTTAATTTACTCTCACATTCACAGGCCTGATTGACTAATGAATGCACCCCCCCCCCCACACACACACACACATACACACAGCTCTGACTGTTATAGCCAAATTTATCTCTAAGCAGCAGTTTAACAATCATATCCAGTGCACTAGCTGTATCTGTAATGGCTGCAAATATCAATACGAAACATCTGAGGTCACAAAGATACAGCAGATTTACCAAAGAATTGGCTGAAAACTGTAAAAATTAGAAAAGTAATAGAAATGACTAAAATCAGAGATGGAAGGCTGATCTCGCTGTCAAAACGAATGGTTATTTTGAACGTAGTGGTTTCAATTTTTAGTTTTAATAATTTTTTTAAAAGAACTAACCACTGAAAAGTTATTTAGAGAACAAAAACGGTTTTTATAGGGTTGGAGTTCACTGGTTTCATCAGGTGTGCTGGTGGAAGGGGAAACTGTGTAATGGTACTCCATTGCACCAAATAATCCTTTTTGGCATTAATGATGTGGCTTGTCTTTCTCACTAAAGAGTCCTGATCAGTCTGTTGCTTTATTTACTTACAGAAATCATGCCCACATGGAAAAACACATTCCCACTTTATCTGTAATAACCTGATTTAAGTATTTATCTGAGTTTATCTGGTTGCAAAGTCATCTGACAGGCCTATCCTGTCTATTCCGCTTGAATCCTGGTTTCAAGGCTGAACAGCTGCTTTGGCAGTTAGAAAAGCTCATGTTGTACACTGACAAACATGTGCCAGAATTCCATCTACAGTCTCTGAAAGACTTAACTGTGGATGTGTTTTTAACCTTCTAGGCTTGTTAAATGGGACGGATGGTAAAATGAGAAAAACTATGAACAAAGTCTTTTTTGCTTCCATCTGTGTGCAAACAGGGAAGTGCTAAAGGCAGCCCTGCTAGGCTGCACTGTGGAGATCTGATGGCCTTGCCCTAGCTCTCTCGGCCCCACTAGCAGGTGCTTAATTGGCAGGCCACACTGCCAAGTGTGTGTGTGGTGGGGGCCTTGTCATTAAAACCAAACGATGTGATCCCATCACCATGCAGCACCTCGCTTCTTAGCAAGCTCACACACTTTCACAGTGTCCAGGTAAATGGAGAGTGTCTGTGCTTTATGCTCCTTTGTTCTGAAAGATCCTAGAAAGAAAAAGAGATTTGATCCATTAAGACCACCACGGTCTTTGGCAAAGATAGCGGCTCCAAGTAGAGCCAATGTGAAGACCAAATGGCTTTCACAATGGGAGAGCAGAGGGAAAGAGGAATATGGATGGGGGTGGTGGGATGGGGTGGTTGAGGTGCATCTGTTCCAAATTCATCTACTGTTTCATAATTAGATGAGACCAATTGGTTGGGTGCAAAGCGTCTGTTGTGGTGCGATTTCTCCGATAACAGTTCTACAGGACGGAAGCTTGGCTTGACACCAGCGGTGGAGGCTATTAGTGAACCCGAATGAAAATATCAACCATATTGCACTGGAGAGGAAATCTGTGTTTAAAGAATGCAATGCACAAATTCACAGATACAATACTGAGACAGATGGGGAGGAGCTGAGTTTAACACTCCTGAACAACATGCTCGCCGATTCTGGGAAGCGTACTGTGTGGCAGAAAATAACAGCGCAAAAATAAATGCCAAGCGTCCTCATCCCTGTTACAAATATGGAGAATAATATAAGCAGCCCACATTGGATTAATGTAGAAGTTTCTTGTTCTGTCAGCAAACAGCGAAACATAAGTTCATAGATCATATATAAAGTTTCGGTTTTGGCTGTGCAGTTAATAAATGATCTTTCACTATTGTGCCCAGTACACTTTTGCAATAATGCTCTTGTTTTGTCTTGTGTCATCCATTACATTTTATTTGGTGTTTCAGATTTTTTTAGGCACTGATCACGGCCTCTCTAGACTTCTGATTACAGTCGGTATTCAGTTGAATTATATTTCAAGTTCAATGAGTAATAAAGTTAAATAATCCTGATCTCAATACTGACTAAAATAATCATTATTATGATTTTTGCCATAATCAGGCACATAATGTGACCAGCAAAACAGGCTAATAACAGTGTAATAATTTTTAATGGTTACCACAATCTTTTATTCCTCAGAAAACGGTATCACATTAGTCAAATATCTGCTTATAGGTTGGACACCACTGTCAGCTTCTAACAACAATATGCCATCTATGTGTGTAGCTCTGTACCTTTGAGAGTGGACATCAAATGCAAGGAACTCTTAATTTTGGCCAGCTACGACAATAAGAGTACTACACACTGAAGTCCTCAGTTCTCTTTCTTCGCTTTCCGGGGGTATTGTTTTCTTGTTCACTCCTCCAGGTATGTCAGACATGGAAGGAGAGAGAAAATAAAGCTTCTCCTGTGAGACTGTGTGAGCTGAATAGGCAGCAAAGGCCTGTGCATTATCCTCTGGGGGATGGTCAACGTTATGAGGGCTTTCTGACCCCAAAGCATGGTGTAGAGACATACACAGAAGCTATAGGGAGTATTTCAATGTCGGTTAATGACCTGTAGTCCAGAGCCTGTGGGATACCCCAGTTTCACATATCTGGCTTATTGCCAGAACCGATAAACATCTGGTCCCAGGGAGAGAACAGCCTCGGTAAAGCAGATTCTCCATCTCTATCTCCATCTCTCACTCTCTCTGTCTCTCTCTCTTTCTCATTGATTAGTGCCAGGTTTCCCCTTTAGCTGTCCCATAGCAGCCTTTAAGGAAAGCACTGTTTCCAAATCAGCAGTTCTAATGCCCTGAGGTGATAGTTCTCCCTTGCTGTGCACAGACCAGACAATGAAGGTTAGTGCATGACAACCCCAGCACTTTATGCATATGTAACAGAGGCTTTAAGGGAAAATCAGTTTCACTGAGACTCAAAGTTCAGCTCTCAACTGAGATCTAAGAGCAGCCACAGCCTTTAGCCCAGACTAGTCATAACCACAGGAAGTAAAAACCAAATAAAAGTAAAAAATAAAATAAAAATGATGTATAACAGTCATAAACAATAGTTCTAAAGTTTCAACAGTACTGATATAAAATAGTTATTTGATTTGTAATGTTGCCAGAACAGTGTGACAATAACATTTTTCAAGTTTCATATGTTTGAGGTTTAGCCCACAGCTCCTGTGACAAGTAGCAGCAGGTGGAAATGGCGCAAAAAGACATTTCTGAGCAGTCCATGAATGACTAAAAAATTAAAAACAGTTTGTTGCAGACAGGTCCACAGGATAATGTGCATTCTGGCACGTTTTTCAGTGGTGCTTTTGTACTACAGCATTATCATTAGAAAGGCTTTTTTTGCCATCAATGATTCCTGTCATCCAGTAGAAATGTGTCATAAATCAGAGGCACTGACAGCACATCAGTGGCTGTGCTGTTTCAATTTGTTTTCATGTTTCTGGTTGTTTTGGAGCCCACATTGCCTCACAGTTTTTATGCCCAGAGTGGCTTGGTTTCTGCACCGCACTGACCTGAAAAAAGTTTTACTCAGAGCAGTCATCTAGCCTATACACTGGGAGTGATTTTCAGTGCTGACGTTTCTGATGAACGTAAAGGCCTTTATTCACAGCGTATAAACACAGAAGAGACTAGTGGGTGAATTCTCCAAGTAAGGTACAAGCTTTGATTACACAAATGCAAAAAATCATAATATAGTGGGTCTTCAGTCCATTCCAAATTCTCTCTCTCTTCGGTGTGTGACACGTGAAAATGTGTCATCACAGTTGACCAGTCAATAGAGAGAACACCTCCTCTCTAGCCTAGAGGCACCCAACTCTGGTTCTGGAGGACTGAAGTCCAGCACGGTTTGGTGATTTCTCTCCTCAAACACACTCCCTAAAGCTGGCAGTTTACAGGTGAATTGAACCAGGTAAGTACTGAAATCACAAAAGGGAGTTTTTCCTTGCCTCTGTCCCCTTTGGCTCATTAAGGGCTCAGACCCAAGTTCTGTAAAGCTGCTTTGTAACAACGTCAGTTGTAGAAAGTGCTATAGGAATACAACTGACTTGACTAGACTTGACTAAAGTAGGTCTTGTAGAATCAGCATTGTACTGCATATCATGGGATTAGCAATCACCACTATCCATGCAACTAGACAACGGCTGCGTCTCAGTCTGTACAATACCACACCAAATAGTATGTAAATCCAGTACACAACCATTAAACTAAAAGTAATGTAGCATATGAGGTATAGAGGTGCGTGGTTTGAGACGAAGCTAATGTCACCAGAAATGGGAATTATATTATATATATATATACTATATATATACGTATATAGGCCAATATAGGAAATACAGCTTAAGAGAGCAAAAGAAAAGAAGAGAAACACATCCGCACTCTGTCTGGTTATCACTCTGCTGCGAATTTGCATAAAGTAAAACATTTTCATGCAGAGAAAGTCACAACGATGCGGTTGCCAAAAGTATCATTGCACCATGTCCCTCAGTATCAGCCAGTGACCACTGAAAAAGAACTTCCACTGTCACTGACCCCTAAAAAAGACTTCCAGCCACTTTGTTGCTTGTTGTCACTTTCTGTGATCACAGGGTTAGAAAACTTATGAACAGTAGCATTTAAAAACAGTATTTCATACTGAAATCATGGACTTCTGGCAATGTCACTCATGACAGATATTTATAGTTGGTGTTACATCATAAAAGCACGCATTACTGATCTTTATAAGCTGCATTAACATGTATCATAATTGCATCTTAAATGGTTATCGTGTATACCACCCATTTATTCAGTTTTATGGGTGACTAGAGACAGCCCTGAGTCTGCTCCTGGCATTGCACACTATCGCATCATCGCAGGTCTGAGTGACGACTTCTCATAACGTTCCCGTTCACTGAGTGCCATCATAATCCCGAAAGCACTCTCCATACACACACACACACACACACACACACACACGCACACACACATCTGTTCTCCAAGGTTGATTGACAGATGCATTTGTTGGAGTGGAGCTGACATGAATGATGGTGCAGCGAGTGTTAACCCTCAGCTGCTACGCTGACAGTAATGAACTCCTTTCTCCTCCACTTTCTGGCAAGACTAGCTCTGAGGCGATAAAGACAGGACAGAATGAGAGCATGCACTACATAAAACTTGACCACACAACAAATTAACTGTTTACACCAGGAAAGTTTGTAGACCCTTACTTTTGCTAAGGCTCTCTTAATTAAGGGCATTAACAAGAAGTTTGTCCCCCATTCACTGCTGTAACAGCCTCTGCTTCTTTGTCAGGAACATTGTTGTGAGGATTTGGTTGCATTTTGTCACAAAAGCATTAATGATGTCAGCTACTAATGTTGGAGGGAATATAATAATAATAATAATAATAATAAATAACAAATTTATCTGTAGTTAAAATACAAGCAAACCAACAAAACACAACCAAAATGTAACTTCCACACCACACATGTGACATCAGAACTCTCCCCCGCACTCACACAAACACAGAAGGAAGAGCACATCTGGCTAATAATAGCCCTCGTGTCTAGACTCTTTTGTGTGGCAGAGCTTTTCAGGCTGTGGATGTAAATGGACGGCAGTTCGCCTTTGTCCTGCTGCTTATCATCTCCCATCCGCACTCGCCCAGGCAAGATGAGAAACCTTGGAGGTGTGTCAGCATCTCATCAGCCTCTCTGCTTTCCCATCAGCCCCTCTGCCTCCCTCAGCCTTATCAGGTGGGCTGCAGAGAGTGGCCACTGACCTGCGGACTGACATTAAGAACGGGCCTCTCAGCGGGGGTCTCTGTTCTGCCCAAAGCCAGGTTTTCCCCTCCACCAGCAGCACGTTCTACAAAGGGAGGCGAGTGACTCGTGCAGTCCTGCTTATTGATAACAGATCAAATGAACACCTCCATTCTGACACCTGCACATTTCTCTAAATGTCAGAGCAGATATTGAGGTGGAGATACATTGGAGAAGGACAGAGGACACTCAGTTATTAACAAATGGAGAAGATAAGGGAAAATTCCAAAAACTTTTCCAAAGAGAGACCCAAATAAAAACAGGAAGCTGTATTTCTGTGAAAAAAACAAGCTTTAACCAACTGCATTGCTATGTTACCTTGAGGGTGTATTTTCTCTTTAGGTGGAGAATATGAAGAGGACAATCATGCATTTGGCCTGTACTTGTGAGAGGTCAGTCCACTTCAATAAAGCCTCACACACAAGACAGCCCTGTGTAAACATAAACAAACCTGACCATCATTGATTCAGAGCTGCCGTGCTGATCTCAGGTCTAATTTTGGAGCTTTGACCAGTTAAAAAATGGAAGGTCACCAAGTCCAAATCCACACATCTACCCTGATAGTTAGCTTCCACCGATGCCTCAAAGGTCAATGCCATGAAGAAACCAACCACAGTGTTTCTTTTTACTTTTATTTGATTTTTTTTTCTTTTTTTCATGAATTTATGGCTTGAAATATTGCTGGAAATAAAACCGAGCTGTGTATACTCAGGATCGGAGAAGTGCAGCTAACAGTCAGGCTTGCACCAATATGGGCATTGTGGGCAAATGCCAATCTGCATTATTTTTCATGTATATGTCTGCCAAATTTAATACATAAACATAAATAATATGCTGTAATAGAGACTAAATCTGCCTGGATTAGCATATTGCACAAAATGACATTTCTTCTTATAGGGTAAAAAAAATGCAGTGAAATGAATAAAATATAGACATTTCAATGTATTTCAGCAGCACCTAAACACTCGGTTCCTCTGGAGAGCAATAAATATGTCATCAAATATCGGTCTGAAATATCAGCCAAATCTGTTTGTTTGTTGATGCAGATGCTGTTTTGTTAAGCAAATATCTCATACAATATCTCATTATACATCCCTACTAACAATGTTTCTGCAAGAGACAAGGGTTCAACAAGACCTTTATAACCTAGTAGAGTGGAATCTGATTGGGTTTGGTAAATTTTCACAATATTCTGCTTTAAAGACTGCAGGGAAAAATGTCACGTCTTAAAATCCCAGTCTTATTATTGGGCAGTGGTGATCTAGTTCCCTTGCCCTTGTACACTCAAGCACCACAACGAAATGTGACCTCTGCATTTAACCCATCGCATGTGCACACATAGAGCATTGGGCAGCTATCAACAGTGCCCGGGGAGCAGTGTAGCAGGATGGTACCTTGCTGAAGAGTACCTCAGTGGGACCTGGGCCGGGACTTGAGCCTGTGACGTTTAGTACACTAGGCAAGGTCCTAGCAACTAGGTCACCACTGCCCACTGCTGTAGATGTACCAGCCTTCTTAAGCTGCTGTAGCTTTCCTGGAACCACCCAGCAGAAGCTAAAGACGGTTCAGAGAAACCAGCCTTCAGCAGAACCGATTAATAAGAATCAGAACTGAACTGAAGAACCAGCCATTACAAGAGGGAATTTGGGCTAAAGACAGCAAGGCAACATACTATTGTCTGGAATTCAAAGGTCTCGAATAACAAGTCTTAAGATTAGCAACCAAATAATGCCCCTGCAAAACCACCGCATCACCAGACTGAATATAAAACAGATAAACCAGTGAAACGTGAAGGACAAAAACAGACGGTTTGATAAACTTTAAATGAAAAAGAGAATTCTCTCTTTCTAGGTCGTCCCTACTGCTAAGCAACAGCTCATGGCCAATTAAACGATTGCAGACAGTGAGGCTGCATGTGGAAAAGCAAAGAAAAGCTTCATGAATACAGGCAGGAAACCCATTCCATGAGTCAAACCAACCTACACCCACCAAGCCATCAGCTCTGCATATGGCCCATCATTACAGCATTCAAAGGTTTCTAATAGTCACTCTCCTCACCTCCCTGGCACAAAGCTTTAATTGGAGAAGACGACGTGGGTCCTCTTAACAAGCTAAACAAAGATAATCATGTGAACGACAGCTACTGCACACTGCCAGACAGCCAGTCAGCCCCTCATATGCGATTTCATTGGACTACCCTGCATGCTTTTATTCACTGTTCCAAGCCTGCAGGCCAAGCTGTTGAGGGTGTTGTCACCCCAACACACACACACACACGCACACACACACTGAACCAGGCATTTCATTACGCTACAAACAATCCCTTCAGTCCGATTTACGCCCAGCCATAAAGGAGGGAGATTGCTGCTTTGAAATGCATAAAGTGTCATTTATGTGGAGGGGCTGCTACAGCTTCCCACCACTGAATTTAATAATGTGTCTATGCCAGTGAAATAGAGGAAATATGGTGCAATGTTTCATTTATTGCCCTCTGAAGAGGAGACAAACAATACGGCAACACTGTGCGTAATGCCATGGTGGCTGACTTGCCCTTTGACCGCCAGCTTTGACAGTCAGTGCAGAAATACAGCTGTCTCCACAGCTGTCATTCAACAGTGGTTCTGCAGCGACTGAAAACCTTTTACAGGAGACAGAGGATCAATAGTTTTCCTGACAAAAGCTGACAAACCCGCAAATATCAGCATTCATATACCCAAGCCCTTGACAAACACACAGCTCTTTGCTGTTCAAACAACACTTCAGTTTTTCTAACTCATGCAGTAGTGAGTTATTCATATTAGGATAAATCTATTGACGAATAATAGTGATTGACCACGTTATGAGAAGTCTCTGTACTGTCTGTACTGAGCTGAATCCTTCAGTTTCAAAGAGTAAAAACATTAGTTTCCTCCTTTGAAGATCAATCTGTCTGTCTGTCTGTCTGTCTGTCTATCCATCATCTCCATCCATCCATCTCTCTATCTATCCATCCATCCATCTCTCTCTATCCAGCCATCCATCCATCTTTCTCTATCCATCGATCCATCTCTCTCTATCCATCCATCCACCCCTCCATCTCTCTCTATCCATCCATCCTTCCATCTCTCTCTATCCATCCATCCATCCATCCATCCATTTTTCTTTATCCATCCATCCTTCCATCTCTCTCTATCCATCCATCCATTTTTCTCTATCCATCTATCCATCCATCCATCCCTCCATATCCATCCATCCATCCATCCATCCATCCATCCATCTCTCTGTCCGTCTATCTATCCATCCATGCATCCATCTCTCTCTATCCAGCCATCCATCCATCTTTCTCTATCCAGCCATCCATCCATCTTTCTCTATCCATCGATCCGTCTCTCTATCCATTATCTCATCCATCCATCCATCCATCCACCTCTCTCTATCCAGCCATCCATCCATTCATCTCTCTCTATCTATCCATCCATCCATCCATCTCTATCCAGCCATCCATCTATCCATCCATCCATCTCTCTCTGTCCATCCATCCACCCATCTCTCTCTATCCATTCCTCCACCCATCTATCCAACCATCTCTATCCATCCATCTCACTCTATCCATCCATCCATCCATCCATCCATCCATCCATCCATCCATCCATCCATCTATCCATCTATCAATCTATCCATCCATCCATCCATCCATCCATCCATCCATCCATCCATCCATCCATCCATCTATCCATCCCTCTCCAACCATCTATCCATCTTTGTCTATACATCATTTATCCCTCCATCTCTCTCTATCCATCCATTCATCCATCCATCTCTCTCTATCCATTCATCTCTCTCTATCCATTCACCCATCCATCCATCCATCTATCCACCAATCCCTCTCCATCCATCTATCCATCTGTCCATCTTTTTCTATCCCTCCATCCATCCCTCCATTTCTCTCTATCCATCATCCATCCCTATCCATCCATCCATCCATCTATCCCTATCCATCCATCCATCCATCCATCCATCTCTATCTATCATTTCATCCAGCCATCCATCCAAACATCTCTATCCATCCATCTCTCTCTATCTAGCCATCCATCCATCCATCCATCCATCCCTCTCCACCCATCTATCCATCTTTGTCTATCCATCATTTATCCCTCCATCTTTCTCTATCCATCCATCCATCCATCCATCCATCCATCCATCCATCCCTCTCCACCCATCTATCCATCTTTGTCTATCCACCATTTATCCCTCCATCTTTCTCTATTCATTCACCCATCCATCCATCTATCCACCAATCCCTCTCCATCCATCTATCCATCTATCCATCTTTTTCTATGCATCCATCCATCCCTCCATATCTCTCTATTCATCATCCATCCCTCTCTATCCATCCATCTATCCCTATCCATTCATCCAGCCATCCATCCAACCATCTCTATCCATCCATCTCTCTCTATCTAGCCATCCATCCATCCATCCATCAGTCCATCTATCCATCCATCCATCCATCCATCCATCCATCTATCCATCCATCCATCCATCCATCCCTCTCCACCCATCTATCCATCTTTGTCTATTCATCATTTATCCCTCCATCTCTCTCTATCCATCCATCCATCCATCCATCCATCTCTCTATCCATCCATCTCTCTCTATCCATTCATCTCTCTCTATCCATTCACCTATCCATCCATCTATCCACCAATCCCTCTCCATCCATCTATCCATCTATCCATCTTTCTCTATCCATCCATCCATCCCTCCATATCTCTCTATCCATCATCCATCCCTCTCTATCCATCCATCTATCCCTATCCATCCATCCAACCATCTCTATCCATTCATCTCTCTCTATCCAGCCATCCATCCATCCATTCATCCATCTATCCATCACTCTCTATTCATCCAATATTGTAAGCACTAGACATATGTATTCAATGTAGTAGTTGCTGTCGGTAGTTATTGTAAGCACTTAGCATATGTATTTATTGTAGTAGTTGCCAGTTACTGGCCCATTTTAAAATTTTGTTTTATATTTTTATAGTTTTATTTTTTACAATATGTTAAACTCAGCCTATAAATAGAAACTGTGCAGTGAAATCAATCTAAAATATTAGATGTAAATGTGATGTAATGAGATAAGACAGTAATGAAATATAATGAGATGAAAATGAACAGCATTAACAGGAATATTCTGAGGAGCCTCTCTTCCTCGCTAGGGTCAGAATGATTGGCCGTGAATTTGATACACGGCTGTAAAGGTTAGGCCTGCTCTTTCAGGGATAAGGAATTGGTGCTACTGCTAAAGGTCAACTCATCAGCTCTTGCTTAAATCCTCACCACTGAGACTTAAAGGACTTTACTGATAAAGCTCATTGAGGTCATATCTGACTATAATGCATAAAGTCTGCAGTGTGAGCCTCTAATTATCACACCTAAACCATACATAACAAAGGCTGAAGTGTGTAGTGTATGAGCTACAGATAGTATGTTTTACCCCTAAACCCTATGCTTTATTATTGACCATGAAACTAATATGTGTAGCTATGAGAGTGAAGAACTGAAGTGTACACTTATATAGAGACCTTTAGGATCCAATAGGGTTAAACTTTTAGCAGCAGAATGATTTGCTCTTTACTTATAGCACTGAATATGCACTTCCCATGTGCATCTTCTGCCAACACATACAGGATCAGTGCAGCAGGTCAGTCTTTCCTGGAAAAAAAATCAGCTGCTTGACAAATGGACCTTTGCTGATCCTCTTACTACACATTTCTTTTAGAACCAGGCAATTAGAACCAATACCTACTACTCTCTCTCTCTGCCTTGTTCTCTCCCTCTCTCTCTGTCTCTTTTTCTCCATTTCTGTCTCTCTCCCTCTCATTCTTTCTTTCTCTCTCTCCTTCCCTCTTTCTCCATCTCTCCCTCTCTCTTTTTTCACTCTCTCCCCATTCTCTTTCACTCTCTTTTTCTCACCCCTGTCTCTTTCTCTCCCTCTCCGTTTCTCTCACCCTATCACTTTCTCTCCCTTGTTTTCTCTCTCTCCCTCTTTCTTTCCCTCCTTCCTCTTCCTCTCTTCTCTCCCTTTTTTGTCTTTCTACTACTTTCTCTTTCTCTCTCTCTCTCTCTCTCTCTCTCTCTCTCTCACACACACACACACACACACACACAAACCAAAATGTGGACATTTGGTTTCTGAATGAAATCAGATTTGTTAGAACAGTGTAAACACAGCAATGGCAAGCAGTAGAGGGGGTGAGAGAAATAGTTCTGAAGCTGGAACACGTTTGATGCATCATCTGAAGCTACTGCAGATAGCTTTCAGTGGGAAGGCAGGCTGAACGGCACACTGACGATATTAAAAGTGAAATCCTGATTATATAACCCACTGCAGTGGATGAACGGGGGGCGAGCAAATGACCAAATACTCCTGCTTTTCCCTGCTTTCTCTTTCGGATAGAAGACACTAATGGTTTCATTAGCTCAACTGGAAAGCGTCTATTTTCTATATTAATGTGCTTGTACAGATACAGATAAGACCCTTTACAATCTTTACCATCTGTGCATCTGTACGTCTGTGTGAGGCTACAGTGAGCTGATGTGTGAGTGCTGTAAGTTAGAAATGGTGAATTGTAGGAAGTTTTTGTTGTATTTATAAGGACATTTTCAGCACAAAGGCACTTCTGATGGAATGACAGTGGAGTAACACCAATCCAGTGTTGTGAACACAAGCAGACATTGATTCCTACCCAGCGAACATGACAGCTTTAAATTTAACTGGAGGAGAGAAACAGGAAAAGAGGAAAGGCAGAATGAGGGAAGATCAGAACCAGCACATATGACTAGACAACACACCCTCTCTTTTTCAATGCACATATCTATTACACACAAACTCTCTCTCTCTCTCTCTCTCGCGCTCTCTCTCCCCTCTCCTCCTCCCCTTTCCCCTCCCTACTTCCTACCCGCGCTCCTCTC
>JBBPDA010000126.1:12399551-12410970 GCA_037974385.1 Arnoldichthys spilopterus
ACACACACACACACACACACACACACACACACACACACACACACACACACACACACACACACACACACACATACCCATAGTACTAAAACATGATGCCATATATAATACACATACATTCCATATGCTGTCTCTTTCAGTACCCTTTAAGGAAACCTTTCTTTCTGGTATCTTTTGATCTTCCTCCTCTTCCTCTTTCACAGTAGGACTCCACACTGGCAGCAAGTGGTGAGTGGGAGATTGTTGCTCTGGAGCAGTGAGTAGATCAGGGTGCCCTGCTGTGCTCCTGGGGATTTACCGACCTGCAAAGTTACCAAACAAACCCAAAACACTTTTGCAGAGAGGGTGTATTTTTGGGCTGGATAATTTAAGCCCAAAGTAAAGATTTTATCACAATTACTTTTACAGTAAATGTATGATTCAAAATGTGTATCATACATTTCAAAGCACCTGGTTCAACACACCTGGTTCAACTCACTTGTTAATTGCTACATTTAAAATCTGTGCTGGACACCGGCCCTCCAGGACTAGAGTTTCCCACCCCTGATATACACTATTTGTAGACCAGAACTGTCCTCATTCTCCCTAAAGCTAATAGCAACTACTAGTATTGAAACTGTATAATCTCAATAACACACCTAAACTACGTATGACCTCAGCACAAAAGTGCCTCTCCTACAGGCCTAACTGAGTTATGTAATTGGCTAATAACATTTTTTCTTTCTAAAAATAAAAATATAGGAGTGGTTATACCTTCTAATCTAGATACCATTTAGAATTTAAGAATTTAATTTATCTCTTTGACATCAGGGTGAGGTGAGTATTTGCTTATGTTACAACAGACATGTCATTAAAGGTTAATTTATTGCAAGCCACATCTGTGTCCTTCAATCCCCTCAACAAGCCCCCAGTCCTTGCTCTTATAGATGTGGCAAAAAAGGTCTGTGCAATGCCACTGCATCTGTGCAAATGGTTTGAAAAGGTTTATCTTGGCAGTACGTATTTTTAAGCCAGTAAAACACAATACAGCACAAATAAATACAAATAACCATAAATACAAGTAGACATATTATATATAACAGTATTGTTAAAGTTATTCATATAAATTAAAATAATACAATATAAGCTATAATGTACATTCATATAATTTAACTTTATGTTGAATAAAAGAACACAGGTTTGGTTCCTGACTTCCTCTCAGTACTTATTAGCCTCTGTAGGGATTTGTTCAGTTCCATCAGCAGCACATTATTTAATTTAATGAAGGATCAATTAGACAAACTAGGTACTGGTTGATAACTGTGAATACAGGACTCCCAGATTTAGAAATAGCTAAGCCCATACAATTACACACATGTATTATGTATGATGTGGTATATAAATAGTTTAACAAAATAAAAAATGTAGTTCATTAAAATTAATAATACCTTTTTCAGATTGTAATGCAATTACTTTACTAATTATTTCCTGGAACAAATAGTCTCACTACTCATTATTTTACATCTACAATTCTCTTTTCTAGTTATTGGGCATTAAGCTCTTAAGCTCTAGTGCTTGGGAGTTAAACTCTAGACTACTTTTCACTAAAGAGACTTTCCCAAAGTAAAAGAGTCTATGAAAATAGGTCATTCATTTAAAATAAGTTGAATCTTTAGCTTATTTTAACAATTTAAATCTTACTTTTTAATATGAATATTCATTTATTAATGACTTTTTATGCTTATTTAATCTCTATAAAGTACGAATGATTGAATAATTTATGTGTATTATTATCTGCTTTATAAATAAACTGGCCTAAAATCATACATCTGTACCAACTAAACATTAAAAGTAAAAACCCAGTAGTACTTTTATTCGAAAGAGCCAATTATAAACACCATTAAAAAAATTATTTGAATGAAGTTGATTTTGGGCAAGTTGATAATCACAGCCACGTTAATGGAAGGGAGAATCAAAGCTGTCAAAACAAAACAGAGTTGGACAATCATCTAAAGATAGACAATCATACACATTGTGTGCAAATGCAGGAAATTCAAGACTAGTGTTACCCTCTCCAGGAGTGCTTGACCAACATAGATCACCCCAGGAGCAAGGAGTTTAATAATCCTGAAGGTCCAGGACAGCCTGCCATCATTGTTGGAACAATAAATTCTGAACTACATCAGTAATATCTAAAGCAAAATGTCAGAAAATCTGTCTGTGAACTGACGTGTCAAGAGAAAGTAAGTCATACAGCAAGATAAACTTAAAAATGTATCCACAAATGTCATTCTAACAAAGAATGATTAGAGAAGAATAAAGTTAATGTATTGGAATTGCCAAGTCATAGACATGACCCAAAAGAAATGATGTGGAAGAACCTAAAGCAAGCAGTTTATGAGAGACATCCAGAGTTGAAGCTCAGAGGAACAGACAAACATTCCTTAAACATTCCTTAAATGTTCAAGACTGACCAACAGTTAATGAAATTTAGGCTCAATCAGTTCATCATTAGATGAAATCAGCAGCTCTAAAAATCCATGCAATGGCTGGATGCATTATGGTGAAAATCTGGAACCAGTGTTCTAACCATCTCACATATCAACTACTGTTTGCACACAGCAGCTAATCTGGATCTGCTTTACTGTGTGTTTGCATTGATTCTAACATTAACACACTTACTGTTGATATTCGTTTAAACTGGTCTTATCTTATCTTATCTTATCTTATCTTACAGAGAATCATAGAACTATACTCTCCCTATACACACATTGTTACATTAACCTGTGTGCTCTCTTTCTCTCTTTTTCTCTCTCTCTCTCTCTCTCTCTCTCTCTCACACACACACACATACACACACTCACACGCACACGCAATGAGGTAGTTGTGGGTGATATGTAGCTGATCTGTGCACGTGTGTGACCGTTGTCTCGGCGAGGTGACACTGGGAGGTGTCACTTGGCACAGATAATGGAAAGGTCAAAGGTCAAGTGTGAAGAAGGGGCTGGGGGGGGAGGAGGGGGCAAGCACTTTGGCAAATTGGCTAAATGTCCCCAGAGAGGCGAAGAGTGAGAGAAACGAGACGACATGACATCATAGAAGTCCCCCGAAAACAGTAAGAGGTGTGTGTTTTATGCACATTTGTGTGTGTTACTGTGTGTGAAAGCCTAAGATGAGGTGTTGTGCGATGTATAAAAAATGACGTGAGTGTGTTTGAATGTGCTCTGTGGTGTGTGAGTGGTGTGGGAGTGGGTGTGTAGGTGGGTGGGTGTTCTTCAGGACCACACAATATATTGTTCTGTAATGATCATCCTGACATTGCCCTTCGTAACATCGATATCAAGGAAATGTGCAATATGCAAATGAGGCTCTTAGCAATTACTAATTTCAATTATTCCACTAACTTAATTGTGTGCTTTGAGCAAGGGCATAGGTTTGGGCAGAAGGGAGGGGTTGGGGTTGATCTTTTTTAGGGGCAGCATTTAGAAAGTGTTCAACACAAGAATTCCAACCTTTACATGCCCTAGTTTTTGTCTGGCCTAACACAGTCAGAGGACTACACTCTTCTTAAGTGAAACAGTAGTTTATATTAAGACTTGTTAAATAAGTTTAAAGGCTGTTTTAAACCTCTGCATCCCCAGAACTGTGTTGCGTTGATGCAGTTGACAATGTATTCTTACATCATGTCTTTACCCCCACCATCCTCTTCTATTCTGCTATCTCCTTTCTTAATAGGAATACCACTTTTGTTCTCCAAGGAGTTAATATCTGGAAGCACATCATAAGTAGTAACAAGAGGACCATAGCAGCTATGCACATAGGTAACTCGGTTAACTTAGATAGTTTGCCATTGGGTGAATACTATACTGATCCTTCAAAATAAAACATCTTGCCATGCTCGATCCTTTTGATCGCTCTACAAATGCAAAAAAATATTTCACGCTTGGGGAGCTTTGGGTCAGCTGGATTTAAAGTCTCTTTAATTTTAACCCTTTGCTTTAGCCCTTAGCCTTACTGTCCCTGGTGGCTTGCCTTCTTACCACAGTGCATCCTGGGGCCATCACTTTGCCATGTAATTGGATGCACACACATTTGATTGTCCACATGATGTAAAAAAAATGTGATTCATCAGACTATCTTCCATTGCTCGATGATCCAGTTCTGATGTTGGTGGTGAACAAGGGTTAGCATGAGTGCAGGTCTACGCTACACGAGTCCATATGTAGGGAATGTGGAAATGTGTTTCGACATCTTTCTATCATAGCTAGTATTAACTTTTTTGCTACCTTTTAGCTTTGTAAGTCTTCGTGAGCCAGGAAGGCTGGCCTTCACTCTACACACATTAGTCAGACTTTTGGCCCATGACCCTGTCGCTGATTTACCAGTTGTCCTTCCTTGGACAACTTTTGGTAGACATTAACTACTGCCGACCTGGAACACTCCGCAAGATTTAGTTGTCTAGCTATCACAAAAAGGCCCTTGTCAAAGTCACTCAGAACCTATTGCTTGGCCAATTATCCTGCTTTTGAAACATCAGCTTCAGGAACTTACTGTTCACTTGCTGCCTAATATATCCCATCCCTTGACTGGTGCCACTGTAATGAGAGATGTTATTTTTATTATTATTGCAATAGGATATTTTGTTCATTTCTTACAGCCTTTACCAGAACATTGAACTATTGCTCTATTTGCTACTCTTTAAGCAACACTTGCTAGGTTAATAATTAGCTCTGTTTATGGAATAGTGTCTCTGAGCAAAGTTTTTTTTTTTGGTTTAAAATATTGCAATATTTTGAGATATGTTCTGAGATACTGTACTGTGTACACTGTAGATTAGAGGTGAGTGTGTCCAGATGCACTCTGTTCTATGTTTAGCTCATATGAAGCGGAGCTAGCATGGCTTCAGCTGATGACATCAGCAGAGATGCCACCATGCGATAGGAGGTGTCATAAGTGAGTATAGTGTGTATTACACACACACTGACACACACACTGCAGAATGCGTCAGAAACGGTCCCAGTCCAGATGGGCTTATCAGACATAAAGAGTCACTTACCACACACACACACCTCTCTCTCTCTCTCTCTTTCTCTCTCTCTCTCACCCTCACTGTCTCAGAATGGTGGAGTGACGCCATCCTCGCTCTTTAACGTGCTGTAAATCACAAAACTGTTCTGCACTCCATCGTGCAATAGTGTTAGACACACACATAACCTCAGTACTCAGCATGACTGCAGGTGTGCATAAGTGTGTGTTTTTCAGAGAAAAGGAGACAGGTGGAGCATAAAGTTGTTGACTGAAAAAGCCAAATGCAAAGAAAGGCAGCCATGAGAAAATCTCTCTCTGTGTGCTAGCAGCTGTGGGAGACAAACAGAGAAACGCACGCACACACACTAACACGCGCACACACACACACACACACACACACACACACACACACACACACACACACACACACACACACACACACACACACATTTTTATCACAAAACTTGTATTCTTGAAAGTTCATGCCGATTGGCATCCAGTCGTTGGCACTGGAATATGCCAGTAATTCCATTGTGAAAAAGAGCATCTTCACTTTTATTCTGAAGGATCAGGATGATAATCAAATTTAGAAGCCTTGCTCTTAGATTCTACATGGCTGTGGAATAAAACCCTTCTGTCCTGTCTGTGGGGCCAGGGTGCTATCTGGTACACTAGCCAAGGGTTTTGATATTAGCATTTGCCTCTTTGCTTTTAATGTTGAATTATGTGGGCATACTTAACTTAGAGTGTGTTTTTAGAAAGAGGTTGTCTTATCTGATGACCAGTACATAAGTTGCACTAATGCTTACTAGCACAGTGACCCTAATCAGCCTAAAGTGGTTGTGTAATGGTTGTTATATAGTGCAAATTAAATGTTAATGAATGTTTGTGAATTTTGTCAACCAGGGCATTACATATAAAAGCAAGTAACATTAAAGGGCAGTCTTCGGCCAGAATGTCCCTTTATAAGGGGCAGTGTAACAGTTAGGGGGTTTCTCCTGTGTCCTAATGGTCGCCAGTTCAAATCCCAGACTAGTATCACCGAGGTACCCATGAGCAAGGCACTGTCCACAAGCACTGCTCCCTGGGCGCTGCCCACATAGCTGCTCACTTCTCCTACAAGGAGATGAATGTAGAGGTCACATTTCATAGTGGTGCACTATGTGTTGGGATGTGGTGTGGCGTGTTCACAGTAAAAAAAATAATCGCTCACAGTGGTGGCTATGCTTATTTTTTGTTTTTTAAAATGTAAGTTCTATCCTGCACTTCCTGGTTAGGACACTCCCCTTGGGACCTGAAGGTTGTAGGTTTGAGTCCCGGCCTGGGCACCATTAAGTAAGGTACCTTCTGTTCCCTGGGTGCTGTTGATAGCTGCCTGCTGCTGCACCTGTGAAGGGTTAAATGCAGAGGTCACATTTCGCTTTTAATATTTAAAGAGAACAACTCAGGAAAACTTCTCAGCCCTGTGAGATCCAAACTCAAAAGTGGACATCTAATAATTATTTTGACTCATGCATAACTGACTTTCAGTCATGTGAAGGCACTGAATTGATTTGGTTCAAATGTGTACAACATTTCCACATCAGAGTCCACAGCACGGTGACTGGCAACTAAACTGTAACCGTAACTAAAAGTTACTAAAAGGAAAAACAAAGTTGTATTAAAGTCAGATATTTTATGCATACGGAAATGGTGCACACCAAGAAAATTCAACACAGCACTTTTTTAGGGCCGTGTTTTGTGACCTATTTTATGTGTTTTGTATACTACTAATGAATGTCAAGCTTCTCAGACAAATACAGCTGATATGGCATAAGTGAGTGTTTTGAAGTCAGAGGATGATTCTTTAAAGTGCTTTGTGAGAGAGACTTGTAAGTGAGATATTGAAAATGTATCCAGTAGCCCAAAGATAGCAACATCACGTCAATGTTAAGACAACCAGAAATGTGGTTATGATTGACTTAAGGCTATTGTTCACTCTCACTAAAACTCAAGGATTCATATTGATAATTGTGTTCATTAAGACTATGGGATTATAGAATTGAGCAGTTTTCAACTTTACTCTACACTGAACTTAGCTTTACTAGCACATAGTAAAGTCAAGCCCATAAGGGTTCAGCAGCTAGAACTTAACCTGTTTGTAGTGCCTTTCAAATATTTTTTCTTATTTAACATTTCTCATGTAGATAACAAATTATTGAGCATTTTCCTTTTAAGCAATTTTCAACTTTGGATTCTCAGTGATTTATTGTCTACATGAGAAATGTTTGAAAAAAAGATCAAGGGCAGATCAACAAGGATTAGTCATTCCTTGGTTCTAGCTGTTGTAAATGTATGATTTACAACTAATGTCATTAACTCAACCCTTACTGACTTGGCTTTACTATGTGCTAATGGTGTTGTGTCATCAAATTATGTTAGTGTTTATGTTTTTTATGGTATTTGGATAAATATCTCCTTGTGTGTGTGTGGCAGAGGTCTGGTCTGCGTGTGTATATGAGTATAAGAGCACAGGTCGATGAGAAACAAGTAATGGGATAGGGGATGGTAGCTGTGCTCAGGGGCACCACTAGAAATCTTGAGTCCTATGAAGGAATATAATATTAGTCTCCAATATTATATAATATTTTTTTTTTAAATAGTGTTCCCTGAGGGTCCCCTGTCAGTGCTGGGCCCTTGGAATTGTCCCAAGACCACCCCCATCACCCTTAAAGTGCCTCTGTCGGTATTTATTATTTTGTGTGTTTCATTGTTTTTGTGGATGTATGTTTCACCACACATACCTGAATGTCTTGTTTGGAGAATAAGACTTGCCTTGATTTGTCTTAGTAACTTGATGACTATATAACTATTAAACCAGTGGTTCTCAGTTGCAGTCCTGGGCACCTGGGTCCTGTAGCCCTGCAGAATTTTAACTATTTCCTGCCTTCTCAGCTAATTATCAAGCACTTCATGGGCTAAATCAGGTGTTTTGATGGCAGAAAATACCTGAAACTGTGAGGGGCAGAGGATCCCCAGGACTGGTACAGGGGGACCACAGTATTAAACTATCAAGTAATCTAAATCTTCTGATTTAGCACACACTCAGATTGTCAGTAATACCTGATAATAAACAAAAATGTCCATTATTAAATTTTGAATATTCTAAAAAAAACGAACAAAAAAGAAAAACACCTGATAATCATCAAAGTACGTCATTTACTGTTCAAACAAGCCAGAGGACTGTCCTTACATCTGATTACAGAATGCTTACAGGACGCAATAATAATAATATTAATAATAATAATAATAATAATTATTATAACAACAACAACAACAATAATAATAAAAATATATAACAATATAAATAGCAATATATTTATTTATTATTATTCTATAGTTATGGGCAGTGGAGGCCTAGTGGTTCAGACATTGCCCCTTGGACCTGAAGGTCGCAGTTTCAAGTCAGAGCCCAGGCACTGCTGAAGTTCACTTTAGCAAGGTACTGTCCTGCTACACTGCTCCCCGGGTGCTGTTGATTGCTGCCCACTGCTCCACGTGTGCACATGTGATGGGTTAAATGCAGAGGTCACATTTCATTGTGGTGCTTCAGGGTGTTCACAATGACAAAGAGTCACTTTCATTATAATATTAATTATAATATTTTAGTAAAGCAAGGACAGTGTGTTTTACAATAAGCTTTTCAAGGCATTAAAGCACATTCCGCATGTGCTGAAGTGCTGTGCCCTCAGCTAAAGCAGCATCAGCAGTGGTATAAAACCCAGCATTGAGACTTGGCCTTAGAGAGCAGTGTGACCTTTGACCTTAGCCCTGCGGTCACACACAGATCTCCCGGCTGATCGCAGACCAAGAAGAAAGGGTGATCGGGGTTCGGGGCAGCAAGGCGACAGAGCGAGAGAGTGAATGAAAGAGGGGGAGATGAATGGGGTTTTGTTCTGAAATGAAAGTGTGGCAGGGCCATGGAGAGCGAGCCCATTGTCAGAGCAGAGCTGTTTCCCTTCATAACTCATTAATGACTTCATAACGACCTTAAATTCATCCACCAGGCAGTGAATGCCATTATTATTCATCCGAGGTGGCTACAGTTCCACAAACGTCTTATTCTGCCCTTTCTCCTACCCCTCGTTTCCCTTTACCTCCCCTTCTCCATCCACCATCTTTCCATCCATCCATCCATCCATCCATTCATCTATCCATCCATGCATCTTACCATCCATCCATTCTTCCATCCATCCTTCCATCCCTGTTTATTGCCAATTTAAAATAACTTGGAATGAACTATAATTTATAATTTAGTGTTAATAAAAAAAGTAATAAAATAAACATAAAACATTCATAATGTATTTATACGCTCACACACCTGCACACGTATCCTCATACATACATATACACTGTTTATATGTATGTACTATGTACATACTTTTACTAATGAGCCAAAACATTACAACCACCTGGCTAATGTCCTGGTCCTCCAGACCCCACTAAAACAGGAACTAACTGCCTAGACACATAGAAGACCTTTGAGGAGGTGAGTTTTGGCCCCAAGACATTGGCAGCAGATCCTTTTGTGCTGTAGTTGTGAGCTGGAACATCCATGATTCAAATTCCAGCACATTCCAGAAGCTCAGTCCGATCGAGATCTGGAAAAATTTGGAGGACAGTCCAATGCCTTGAACTCATTGTCATGTTCCTCAAAACATTTGCAAAGAAAGTGTGCAGTGCAACTTGTTTTAATATATTTATGGACATGTGAATAACTAGAAGCTATTGCTTATTTCAAGAAACTATATTTTACATACCCAATTGACAGACCTTTACAATGGTGACAGATCTCATTTTAATATATTTTCTGAGTTTTTTACAGCATAAATAAAAAAGGCAGTTTGAAATCCAATACTGTGGCCAGATGAAACAAAACATTTACTCTCTAACTACAATCACCAAAAATATGCTTGGCGAAAAAAGAGAAACATTTTAAATAAAAGAACACTTTGCCGGGTTGTTGCATGGGAGTGAATCTGCTTTGCGGTTGTTTGGCAGTAGTGTCACAAAAAACATTGGGGGTTTAGATGGAAGAAATAGTTCTAATGAATATTAATAAATCTTAACATATAAATCAGGAAAAATGGGTGAGTTTAGGGATCTGAGCCCCATAGGGTTTTATTGAGACTGAAACAAAGCATCTCCAAAATGACAGGTCTTGTGGAATGTTCTAAGTATGCAGTAGTTAGTACCTACCAGTACCTGACAGGGTCATAGGCTCCCAAGGCTTAGTGAAGGATGTGCTAAGTGAAGGTTAGCCCAGCTGGTCCATTTCCACAGAAGAGCTACTGTGATTTAAAAGCAAATGCTGAGTCTGATAGAAAGGGGTCAGAACACACAGTGCAACACAGTCAGAGCTGCATGAGGGACCTACCTACTCAATGTTAGGTAGGTGGTGTTAATGTTATGGCTTAATCAGTGTGTGTGTGTGTTTGTGTTTTCTCTCTCTTTCTCTCTCTCTTTCTCTCTCTCTCTCTCTCTCTCTCTTTGAGTCAGAGAAGGGGACAGGATGATGGCTGATTGGATTAGAGGGGGATGCGTCCGTAATCGTTGGGTATTATCTTTGGCCGTCCTGTGCATTAGGCAGCATTAGCCCTACTGGATGGGAGGGAGTTAAAGGGGAGCTGCCGCTGTCCATGGTACCTGAACTACTGCTATCTCTCTCTCTCTCTCTCTCTCTCTCTCTCTCTCTCTCTCTCTCTCTCTCTCTCTCGCTCTCTCTCTCATATATAATACTTCACTGTAATCTCCAGACTGCGGACATGAGATCAATCAAGTGACGCATTCTTCTTTTTTTCTCCTCCTTTGTTCCCCTCCTATCAATTTTAATGGCTGAGGACCATCACTCAGAAAAATGTAATGGGACAAGAAGATGGATGAGAACATTTGTAGCGTAAAGGCAGGAGATAGCACCAGAGCGCCAAGAGGGGTGACCACCGCCAAGCAGGGTGCAGAGGCCTCAGGCCATTCTTCACACATGTGGACATAGACACACACGTGCAAATACACACACACACACGCACACACACGCACGCACACGCGCACACACACACACAGGCACAGGCATATATAGTGGGGGTGACCGAAGCAGAACATACTTTAGCAGTGATGAAACGCATTTGTCAAACATGTGCTCAAACCTGTCCATAACCACACAATGTGTACAGCATACAAACACACAGACACAGAAACACTCCTAAAACCTACTCTCCACACACACACAGACAGACACACACACAGAGACACACTCCAAACCTTTACAGTCCACACAGACACAAATACACTCCAAACCCAAACTCTACACACACACACTCACACTTTAAATCCTTACTGTCCACACACACACAGGTACACTCCAAACCCATACTCTACA
>JBBPDA010000126.1:12420713-12430963 GCA_037974385.1 Arnoldichthys spilopterus
ACTAAGGCTGCAAAAATAATTATTTTATTAGTTTATGCTAATTAACAAACAAACAAACATGTTTCAGTGAGAAATAAAATTAAATAACATTAAAAAGTTTTGCTAAATGTGGACAAACTGAGGTACTGTTCATAAAGATTTAAATAACCAACATGGAAAACACTGCGGCCTAATGGTTAGAGAAGCAGGCTTATAACCGAAGAGTGGCTGGTTCAATCCCTGGGATCAGCAAGGAAAATATGGGAGGGATGAGTGAGTAAGCAGCACTTTCCCCTTTTCACAATAATGGCTGAAGTGCCCTTGGGCAAGGTACGTAACCCCCAGCTGAACCCCTGGGCGCAGCAGGGTGTGCAGCACACTGCTCCTAGTGTATCTACATGGGTGTCAGCAATGGGTTGAATGCAGAGGGCAAGTTCACTGCACATTGATAGTGTGTGAGTTTCACATAAAACACACAAAAAAATAGAATACACCCCTTTGTTTCATGGATTTGTCTTAAGCCTGGTACTATTATGAGCTGCTGTAAGAGATCAGCAACAGCTAAAATGAGCAATATCATACAAAAAATTCACTGATTAGGTTTGTAGCATTTACATGGTTTAACATTTTAACATGTCTGTATGATTTTCTCTCACTAGACAAGCTATATGTGAATATGGGCAAAAGTACAGATAAATCTCTGACAACACGCCTCATGCTCATGTAGAACAACACAACACATGCATATGGTGAGTCAAGCTCTTCCTAATTTTTCTAAAAACATCTGAATGTTTCTGCAGCACTGATGTTTGGCCCCCTCCTGCTCTCCTCTCGATTTTCTCCTTCACCCAGGGAGCATCTATCACATATTAGTCTGGTCCTCTGCTCTCCTTTCATGGGTCTCCCACTGAGCAGGCATGGAGAAGCCATCCGTCCTCACACTGAGGGTTCAATTAGCTGATTTCGTCCACCGTGTCTTCTTTGAAAGCTAGAGTTCACATCTACCTCAGGGCAGACAGACATTTCTGTGTGAAATCCAAATACAATGTATCAAAGGTGGACCACCAGTCCAACAGCATGACTGCTTTCACCCACCCAAGGGATAAATGTTGATTTCAACCGACCAATCAGGCAATCAACACAGCTCAAAGCAGGAATGTGCACAGGTGCTCCAGTATTCACTTAGATGCCAGTACTGAAGCAGTAAAATCACTATTTAAGTATTAAGTGTTATGTTGCATCAGAGAAAGTCAGAGTGAAAACACACAAGTCAGCCATTTTTTTTAAATATCAGACGAAAGTCCTCCAGTGATTCAGATCTTCAACTAGAAAGTCACTTAAATGTTGTATACATTTAAATGAAAAAATATAATCATATCATTATATTGGTCACCTTTAGTCTATAATTACTTCTAAACATTATGATAATGATATCATATTGAGCATTGTGGTAAAAAAAATATATATACACATTTATTTTGCACATTTTTCTGTATCATTTGTATGAATTTATTAGAGAAAAATTAAATAAATAATATATATACAGTATATTACATATTTATAATATTACAATTAAATATTAAATAAATAAATATTTTACAGGACAACATGTACCTTATGTACAACCATGTGTGTATAACTTACCCAGTTATTTCTGAAAATGTGGCTCCTTTAAAGTTACTCAAAGCAGGCTATGTGTGTACGACACCAAATCAGGTCACGCCATTTCTGATGCTCATGTGAAGCTAAAGAACAAAAGACTTTGGCTGTAAACATTTTTTGGGCGAAAGTGTCACTGAAGTTGTTTATATTCAACCTTCGCTGTGTTTGGCTGTTTGCTTTACTCACGGGCCTCCAACACAAGACTATAGCATCGACTCAACTTTAATGAGATACTTCCACACACACACAAACAGTCCCACCCTGAGATCTTACAGCACTGTATGCTTCCAAAACAAAGAGCAAAAGTGAAGCCATCTGCAAAAATCCACACACGTTTCCTGTGCTTTGGCGTGACCTATAAACTTCACAAGCTCACCAGGTTTCTGCATCTTCTGGCTGGTCCCTGTTTAGGATGAAACAAGCCAAACTTCAGAGGAAAGCGCATGTTCTAGGTTTTCTCCCCGCTAGTCGGGAGTGTTCCATATTTCTGACAACATGCTTCGCCCGTCCTGTGTTTGTGTCAGTAAAATCTGCAAGGTGTGTGGCGAATAACAAAGAAAGAAGGGAAACAGTCTTCCACTGTGGTTTTAAACAAGCTGGCATGATGTCTGCCTCGATCATGAGTAGACATGGAGCCAGCAGGTAGCAACACTCTTTTATGTCTATCACTTTTAATCATTCTGAAGAGTCTTCGAACTGTCCCAGACAGACAGACAGACACACACACACACACACACACACACACACACAAGAAACGTGCTGGTCGCCACTTCAAGTCAAGCACAGAATTGAAGCAGCAGGAGATCCAGCAGTCTCTTAAAACACACATAGACACATGGACAGTACCACTGGTTTACCGCTGTGGGTGCTAATGGCTAATAGCCAACAGTGTTCAATGAATCAACCTCTGACTGGGTTACACCAAGCGATACTAATCGCACACCAGCACCAATATTGGATAAGAAAGACGAAAAACTGACAGGACACAAAGCAAAAGAAATGCTACCGTTTAGTCTATAACACACACTTCACATCTTCAAACCAACACATTACAATATGGGTTTAGATTTCATGGGTGGAGTTTGGGGCAAACAAAGAAATTCTATTCTTGCTCTATCATCATACCCCAGTTTCTGTATGTAAAAGTCCTGAGAAAGTGAAGACTGTGAATGAGTGTGTTCACAATGACAAATAAAGTGTACAGCAACGAAATAAGGCCTCCGTGTTTTTAACCCATCACAATTGCACACACGAGTAGCGGGCAGCTATCAACAGCACCCCTGGAGCAGTGTAGTGGGATGGTACCTTGCTCACCGCTACCTCAGTGGTACCTGGGCTGGGTCTAGAACCTGCATCCTTCTGTTCACAAGGGCAAGATCCTAACGACTAGGCCACCACTGCCCAGATATGCTATATAGAGAATGTAAGGCCAAGACAATAAATCCTGTTGAGTTTCCACAATGGCCTAATCATTAAAGACTGTAACTGTACTGTGACAGAAATTACATTACATGTGTGCAGCACCAAAATGATGTAATTACACACTGGCAGCACTGTAACATTAGGAGCCATGTCTAATATTTGGATAGAGATCCTGAGATTTTGAACCCTTTTATGCTGAAAGTGACTGACTTAACCACTCTGCTACAGAGCCAAACACAGAAAATCTTAGTAGAATGAATCTTGACAGCTTTAGCCTTACAGATAGAAGAACAGACATGGACACTCTGGACAAGAGCGTCTGCTAATTCTGTAAATGTAAATGTAAAACAAATCCTGATCATTGAGCACAAGCAGTCATGTGATTTTTTTAAGCTACTGGTGTTAAAGGTCTGTTTGTGCAATTACCTGGTTTGAATAAATAAACTCAAGTATAAAATTGCTCCAAAAGAAAACTGTAATGAAAATAAACATGTTTTAATGCAGACATATGTTTTCTAGGGACTAATGGAATAATCTTACTGTGGGACATTTGCATAGTTATAGCAGTACAAAAGGTAAGAGCAATGATTAAGCAATAATTTAAAAAACTTTGCAAAAAATATAAATAGACATTTGTGTATGAAAAAGGAAGAATATTGCACTGAATATTGCACTGAATATTGAATATTGCACAGTGAAGTAATATTGCACATGAGACATATTGGACATATTGGACTTAAGTGAACTTAAGATGATATTTCAAAATACTACATGAACATGTGTTATGATGTAGCTTTCAATCAATACAGTATAATTTATAGGCCATATTGCCCAGCCCTAACTACTAACTACTACTACATTAATTATTTTTTACATTTCTAATAACAATTTTCAAAATAATAATCATGAATGATATTTTTTATTTTTTATTATTCTTTGTTTAAATTAAATGTTAATTAGACTCTTAGAAATTATACAAAAACTCTGTAAGAAGCACTATTAATCATAATTTTCATTTCTCATTGTCACTGCAATATTCAGCAACTTTGTCATATATTTCATGCAACTGGTGTTTGTTTTTATTCTTCAAGAAGAAGGAACTGCTCTTAGTGCAGGTGTCTGCATACATACCAATAAAGGATAAAACATATATACAATGTAAGAAATATGCAACAGGTGTTATGTATAGTTACATTACACATTTTATAAATACAACTAAAGAGATGAGTAGTGGAGTTCAAAATATCAACAAACAAATATCTCCTTTTTACAAAGCTGGAAAACAGCAGTTGCTGTTGACAACTAGTCTTCGACTCTTTGTCTTAATTCAAAGACATTTTTCAGTCGTCTTAGACTTGTCTAAATCTACTTTATTGATGTGGCCATATATTCTTGTTGGTCTCGACTGAGTCTTACTGTGACCCCTCCTCACTTCCCACTGTTGACAAAGTTATTGAATGAAAGAATAATGCATTCAGTCAATACTAAATCCAATAATGTTATTCCAAAGTGATACTCTTCCAAAGACGACAGGAATTGTTTTTGAAGGAAAAGAATGAATGAATCCTAAAAAGTTGTTTGGTGACACAGTCAACTACTCTTGTCCAAGCCTTTGACATAGCACATAGAACAGCTATTTTCTCATAATAACAGTATTAAGCTACTGTTTAAGAAACCAAATACTGATCCATGCAAGCTATGAAATTACAAGCATTACAAGCATAAAATCATTTATATCTAAAAGTTTAAAGAAAATTGTAACCCAATAGTTCTGCATAAAAACAATGCTCATATCTGCATAGGAATCACATACATTATTATTTTAATTGTGATTTTACCTGATCAGAGAAATGAAACAGCAAATGATCTTTTACAGTCCTAATAATCCCAACAATCCTCGACCTCAAGATGGCATCTGACAGCATAAAGCCCTATAATACAGAATAGATAACAGGATCACAGGAATAGCTTTATCCTGGTGTAAATCATACCTAAGCTCTAAAAAGCCCTAAATGACCTCAACCCTGAGCACCACTGTGAATTCTTTGCCTTATACAAACCATCAAGCTTACAATCTTTTTCCCAAAAACTAGGACACTGTGTGAACATTGGAGGATGTGGCATCCATGATTTCCTGAAAGAATTTCACATTTTGATTCATCAGACCAAAGGACTTTCCATCTCAGCTCAGGCAATCTTAAATGAGCTTGGGCTAGAGCAGGTGTTGAGATTTCTGGATCATATTTATATATGGTTTCTTTGCATGCCAATGAAAGTGACTTTTTGTCATTGGGAACATACTCAAGCACCACAACAAACTGTGCAACCTCTGCATTTAACCCATCACACATGCACCTGTGGAGCAGAGGGCAGCTATCAAGAGTGCCCAGAGAGCAGTGTAGCATGACGGTACCTTGCTCAAAGGAACCTCAGTGGTGCCGAGCCGTGATTTAAACCTGCTACCTTTGGTTCACAAGGGCAATGTCCTAACCACTAGGCCACCACTGCCCACTAGAGCTTTAACTTGCATTCATGGATGCAGTGACAAAGTGTGTTCACCAAGGTGATATTATTTCATTCTCTTTTGCTATCCGCTATCAACCAGTAAGGGTTTTGAGTCTTGGTTTCTACCAAGATTTCTTTCGCCAGCTTTAGGGAGTTTTCTCTACCTTATTCTCCTGTGGCTTGATTAAAGGGGCTGGGACCAGAATTCTACAAATCTGCTTTACCAAAATGTCAATTCTTTGTATGGAAGCTAATGTCTAAAGCTTGTATTGGGACTGCTCTGCATTACAGATTTATGATGTAGCTCTTACATACCCGAAATGACCTTACAGTATGAATGTTCCACATTAAAGCAGTATACACCACAACCATTGCATTTTGTAAGAAGAGTACAAGCTGGAACAAAAAATACTGCATTTTTAGCAGGAATGAATGACTTTTTAAGACAAGCTGTAGACCCAATAGGGCTGTTAGCTATAACAAGTGCACGACAAGTTCTACACTGTGAAGAAAGAAACTATAAGAAAAAGAAATGAGTGTTTGAACTGAGAATTAAGCATGCTCCCTTCGTTATATGAGTGACTGGCAAAGCCGGCACGTAGAACAGACTTCTTAAAAGGTTGCAATTTGCCCTTGTTCTCATCCAGCTCACTCTAGCACTACCCTCTTTCTCCTGAGATGATATTTGCTTGCCAGTTATTCATATCATTCCTCTCCTAGACATCCAGTACTGTTCCCCATGCATTATTAAACAAACAAGAATAATGTAAAGCACCACAGGCCTCTCTGGGAAACTTTATAGGGCAGTGGAATTCCTCTAAAGTTAGCAAAACATTCCACAGGGCTGCAATTTAGGTGAACTTTCTGGAACTTACAGAGCTTCAGTAAAAGAACAAACAATTTCAATGAAAAACATAACCTGGTGTTGTGTATATAAAGAGTAAAAGACTAATGGGTGTCTGATACCCACATTAATGTCAGGCTTGCTAATGCATTTCCAAATGATTTGTGACTAGGGAGAAGGACTTGCATCCACAAAGTGACCACAAGAAAGCCATGCAAACCATACTGCTCTTTCAGACAGCAAAACACAACTTGATGAAATGAATTGGAAGTGTACAGGAGAAACCGGAGGAGCACTAAAGAAGTGTTCTCCTCCAACATCAACAAGATGTTGATATATATCATTTATGTAAATATCCAAATGCGTTTTTTGTGCCAAAAGTAAATACACTTACACAAGTCAAAATCTTATACTTCTGCTACACTTGAACTAAATGTGGGCAACATGGCAGAAGCAGAGTATCACATTTCTTGAAAATTTTTCATGACACAGGATAAGTGTAAGATTAATTCAGATTTCTGCAGTTGAAAGTGTTGCAATGTGGGAGTCTGTTTTTTTAAACTGGAATGGTTTCTGTGTGAGAACCCTTAAAGCCACCCAGAACACTATCTGTACATTTGCTGTTTTGCTTTGTTTTGTGTATAAGGGGCAATGGGGTCAAAGTCAGTGTTCCACAGGGGCCTGGCTAGCGTTTATTAAATTGAAAATGATAAAGCACTTTGTTAAACCGTTTATAAATCTTCAGAAAGTTCTTTAAAAAGTTGCACTAGTTGCTCAACTCAGCTCATTAGAAATACATTGCTGTCCCCTTTTATTATGTCAACATGTGAGCAGCAACACCCAGATGGGCTGCATTATACATGCTGGATGTCAGATATTTGCAGTGACACATAAAAGGACACCTCACAGCACCCTTCATGGTGGGAGTCTTGTCATGTTCTCATGTTTTCAGCAAGAGGACACATTTAAAATTAATGCTCACCAGATATTTTGCATACATTTTACTGAAAATGTATTCTAAATCCCATTAGAAAATGAGTATGTGCCAATTGCCGGTTAAATACAGACACACTTTCACTAATTTACAAAGAGAACAGTGAAAAGGAACACACAGCATATACTATATCCATATACTTCTAACTGAACAAATGATTCTAAATCCCATGAGGATTGGAAAATGAAACTCAATGACAAACTTGACTTAAGCTTTCTTTTAGATATTGACTTATTTTCACTGAATGTTTAGATATTGACTTACATTTGTTGATGAATATTATCATATCATTACCAAAGCAGTTGTGAAACACATTTGGTGTTTTTTTGGTGTATGATGCAATCACATCATGTTTCTGTCTCAAGACTTGAGGTGAACTTCAGGAAGACACGAGAGTAAACTGCACATCACATTGACAACAAGAGCAGTCCAAAGATGCTGTAAAATAGGCATGTCATTGATTTCATGCCCTAAACCTCCTGCTGCTACAGTAACAGTCAATAGAGTCAATAAACTCCAGATAGAAAAAGAGTGTTAGTCTCTCCTAAAGAGGGATAACAGATCTATAGGACAATCTGGAGAAAGGGCTTGAAAGGGTGCAGCGTATATGGCAGTCTATTGAGAATTATGCTGATACTAGCAATACACTAATAGGCCCATAAACCTTTCCTGTCCTACGCAAGGCCTTTTAGGCAATGTCATTTATGTTTACAGGGTGAGAAGGGTATGATGCTTTTTAAGCAATGGCAATGTCACACTCTGTCAATGCATTGCTGTCTTTACTGTTACTGAATCAAACTGCTGGAAGCAACACACAGTCATACGCAGGCCCTATAACGTACCATAGTCTCAGACAAAAGTGTGTTTAGTCTGCATTTATGTATGTTTTTACTTATCTTCAATCAATCATAAACTTTTAGTCACCATTTAGTAGCTAAATCCAGATGTAAAAAACTGTTGCTGAAGGAGCAAGCAAATAATACATTTGCAGCAGTTTTCATATATTAAAATCTCCAGTAAAAGTTCTGTGTAATGAAGAATCTGACAGAAATGGCAACTACTGTAACCTCCTGGGCAGACAACCAAATCTTTTAATGAATATGTGCTCCAAATTATGTATGAAGATGATCTGACACTGGGTTGATGACATTGTTTAAGATTTCTCAAATTAAAAACACCATGAAACTGAATTAGGAGGACAACCTTTAGCAACCCTGGCAAATTCAGCTTCATTAAAAGAAAATAAAAAAAGGAATATGGACTACTAATGTGGGGGGGAAAGTATGTGTCAACCAGCCTTTGCCTAGAGGAAAGTTTCATTTTCAGGATACAGAAACTCCAAGAAGCAAAAAAGCGTGACCATCAGCTCGATAGCTCTTCAGATTGGTTTCAACAGCAGGTGCATTTCTCATGACCTCCAGGGTGAAACAATTTTGCAGGCCTGTTCTGCAGCTAGCCTTGCAGGATTGACTCATAAAAGTTATATGTTCATGGAGGCCATTCCATAAAAGTTTGACACATACATTTGTTTCACAAACGATGCACTTACAGTCAGCATTTACACACAAAGGGTAGTCTAGAAGCACAAGAACAAGACTCTACTCTTACTTTTCTGTTAACATTACTGAAAAAACTCACTTTTATCTTTGAACATGGCCTAATTTACACAACAATGTGGTTTAGTGGCAAAAATACTCAAATGCAACAGCTAAAACTGATTCATGGCACTGGCAATTTGTGTCAATCTGTGGCTATGCTGAGTGGCTGGTCACCTCCAGGTCCTGTTTGTGTACGCTATAATTTGAGTTGTGATGGAATACTTCATCATGTTCCTTGCAGTGCCGAGCAGCACAGAGCCATTCATTTCCTCTGTTCTTTTGTTCCCTGTATTCTGAACCAACAGGCAGGAGGAAGCCTTTGCCATGCCTCAGGATAAGCTGGAAATCTTCAAGTCTGCAAAATTTTGATCACACAGCAGAGCTGTAATAACACCACCAACAGATCAACGTTCATTTTGCTTTTGCAGCATGGTGGATTAGTCAGGTATTATGACCAGGCCCAGCAGGCAGAAATGTTATTTTCAGCTTTAGTGATAAGGGAGCAAAACAAGTGCTTTTCTATCATTACTGCAGTTGGTGCAACATATTGGTATTGACACTGAAACTGAGAGTTTCACTTTTTTACCTGGCTACAAAAGAACTGCACACTGTTAATTTACCAGTTTACCAGTTGAAGCTGATCCCTTTGCATATATCTATACAATACCAAGCCCATTCTATTATTGACATTTATTGGAGTTAATGCAACAATGTTTAACATAGGGCAGTAAAGTACACTACACTGTAGTTAAACACTCAATGGCACACAGTTTGGTTGTCATTTTTGAGATAAATGTTTTCATACCATGGTCTAGAAGATTAAAACAGTATTTAAATATATGTGTATGTGTATAATTTTGTTGGATTTGTACCCAATTTTCTGCCCAAGTCTCCCCACCACACACAGCTGGAGCTTCCTTTGAGTCACCACAACTTTCAAACTGCTGCTAATGCAATGCAACATGCCCATGTTGGCAAGTAAGGGCCAATATTCCCACCTAGAGAGGGTAGAGCCAATTATATCTCAGAAACCCAGCCACAGAGGACTGTAGAACTGACAGGGATCAAACTCAGCATCAGTCTCCTACCAATAGTGCCAATGGATAGATGGTTGGGGAGGTCAAACTTATTTTAGAGAATTTGTTTGCCTGAGTCACATAAATTCATGTAGAATATATTTACAATCCTGTAAAATAAATACATTTTATACCTAATATATTAAAAATGAAATATTCAATTCAATTCA
>JBBPDA010000126.1:12466140-12484499 GCA_037974385.1 Arnoldichthys spilopterus
ATATATTTGTGACACACACATTTATATACACACACACACACACACACACATATGATTTACATATTATATATATATGATTTATTTATAATTTATTTTTTATATTTTTTATATTTAAAATATTTGTATTTGTTTATTTAACTTTATCTCTAAACTCCTATTGTGCACCAATAAATATTCTTCACAAAATTATCATGGCAGGAAATAAAGTAAAACAACAATCTTAAGATTTCCTTTATTCAAGACTTGCACATGCCTAACCACAAGGAGAATTGGCCAGCAGGTGTTCAAGCCACACAGACTCCAGAACAGCAGCCTGTGGTTGGGATTTGGAGTCTGCTGGACTGACATTTGCCTTAGCTAATTTGGGTAATGCACACTAACAAAAGAAGGGGCCTGGCGCTCAGTGTTAATTCACCATCCATCATGAACGTAACGGTCCTCCAGCATCTAATGGGAATATTCTAAATCCAGCCCTGCTGTCTGAGCGTACAGCTCCGCTCTGTCAGCACTCACTGTGTATGTGTAGGGAAAAATGTATATGTGTACATTTGCATATGTGCAAGGAGATGAGTATTTACAGCATGCTGCAGTTTCTATACTGTACATGGCAGTTAATAAATATTCTTAATATGCCCCTTTAGGATTCACAGTTTTGACTGTAAAGCCACAGATGCGTAGAGGACACTACAAACTACACATTCTTTCCCAAGCAGATCACGTAAAGAGATTTTCGGGGCTAAGAAAATTCATTAGCAGGTTTGTGCTGGTGTTGGGGATTAGCAATCCCTTTATGCAGAGATGTAATTGAATAGCACATGCATCTCATTTTGTTCACACACAAATGTGATTTGCCACGCTTCCTGTGGCTCCTGCTTAGCAGAGTTAAGCCATAATTTGATTTTATGCAGTGCAAAAAAGTCATGTCTCTTTTAATAAGAAAGGATATTGTAAAGTCTGAACGCTGTGTTGGGCTCTAAACAGTGTAAGGAATCAGGTGATACATGTTCTAAACAGTCATCTGGAATTAAATGTAGTGTCAGTGTTTAGAAATGCTCAAAACATATACAAGAATACTTTAGTCTTAGTCTATGAATATTAAATTCACATTTCACACGACTGTCATTCGGCATCATGGGGGGACTTAACACCTACTTAGTCATTAACACTGTAGTGCATTAAACAGACTGTAGCATACATGCCATACATTGCTGGAGAGAGCAGAATGTAAATGTTGACAGACCTTGTTCTCCATGTCCATAAACAGTATGAGCTAAATTTGCTTTAGGGGGTGTTATTCATTTTATTAAGCCCTTTTATCTGCTTGATATTAGTTGCCACCATTGCCAACCTCTGAAACAGCATTAACCAATCTGGGAATATGAAGGTGCTGACTGCCCAATTCCATACCCTAACAGTTGACTAGTGGTGTTTTAGACAGACAGGAGAGATGGACTACCCTATTCCTCCTCCCCAGACTACAGTCAACTGTGCTACTGCTAATCCAATCCAATTAACCATCATCCAATCAGGACACAGCATAAATTAATTTATTCTAGATTTCAAATTGATCCAATTTCATTTCCCTGCACTTCCATTTTACAGTTATAGAAAGGATGCATGGTTATCGATGCTAATATCAGATTTTTTCCATGTACGTTTCTTTCGAATTATATGAATGCTAAGAAAGAAATACCAATAAGATTACAATGTCACGGTGCATCCTTTACCTTGGCTCCTTATTGTAGCTACAATAGTCGAATTTATAGCACTTGATATTTCAATCCCAATGTTCTGCACTTTCCTCTTGAATGGGGACTAACATCTGTGGGGTAAAACGTCACTGGGGTCACCAGAAGGGCACCCTGCTTCATCAGTGTTTCATCCATAACACCTTCAGAGCTCTCAATAGCGACACCCGGTGTTCCAGTTGTGCTCCATTCTACTTTTACCCCTTTCTTTGTCATTTTCGCAGACCAAGTCCTTCCTCTTCAGCCAAATCCAGTTAGCGCTTTGCTCGGCAGCTTCTGATAGCACCCTAACGGCTTGTCGTAAGGACCGTCCTTGAACGACCAACCTTTTCAGAAGCCTGGCTGTCAACATGGCTACAAAACCTCTACACCATACCTCTACTGGGAGCACCTGGGTAAGCCAGCCAAGTTACTCTACTTTGGCAGCTAGATCTGCATACCACAAATTTTTGCATCCATATGTTCGCCATGGTTGACCACAAGATCAAATTTGGCCTGAGATCAGTTGTGGCCATTTCTGGCAAAAAAAAATTATCTTCTGGTTTAAATCAACCATCATTTCCCAGTCCCAGGCAGTGCTCAGGAGGACCGATTCCATCCTTATAGATGATCTCACTGAAGGTTGTCTTACTTGTACAAAGGAGATGGTTTTTGAGAATGCAGTGACTGGGGAAGAGAAGGCATTGATAGTCAGTTTCCTTTTTTTGCCAATTGTTGTAGAACCTGATTGTGCCTCCAGGTGTAATGGCTTTGTGACAGGCTGGTTTTGCAGCCGGCGAAAAGCAGCAGAAAAAATGACCAAAAAGATTAGGGATGAGATCTGTAGGCCTGTGCGATTCCAAAATCATTGTGCATCACAAATTTTAAGTTAAAGAGAAATAGAAAGTTCCATTCCAGTAAAACAAGCAGTCATGATGCTGCACTGGCAACCTTAGAAACCTTAGACAGTAAACAGCATGACAGACCATGAAAGATCTCAGCTGAGGACAGCTGAAGAGTACTTTCAGTCTTGAAGAAAAAGTGTTCAATATATGCAGTTCACTTTCAGTATAGAGTACCCTAAAGAGAAGGATACACCAGCACTTCTGAAGGTTGAGGTTCAGCACTGATGAGGCTGGGTTAGTGGGTTCACCTTTGCCTCATGTGCATAGGTAAGGATGCATGTATTTTGTTATTTCAGTATATTTGCACATCATCCAGCCCTGTTTACAAGATATTTTATAGTAAACAAGGCGGTGACATTCAGGTTTGTTTAGTGAATATTACAGATTATTGCACAAAGCACTGATGTGTGAGTCTGAATGCAAATGTGTTCCCCCCACCCCCCACCCCGAAGATCTCCTCTCTTTATCTCCTCCTCTCCTTTTTCTTTGTTGTCTGTATGAGCTTTTGTAAATTTCTGTTGCATCTGATCGTTTGCTGGCTTAATGTGTGATATAGTTATTTCTAAACTGATCACATGGTATTTCTGTTTTTGTTGTTTCTATGTTCTTTTTTGTTCCTGTACAGCTTTGGGAGTCGCCTCGATCCTCTACTGCCATTAAGGCCCAGTGTGTTACTGTTTAAAGCACCAACTACACCTTTAAATAGTATATCCTACAGTTGCCTTCACAAATACTTCATTTATACAGTGCAGCGTTTATCAAGTTAAAACCTTTAGTCCTTACATTCACTGACCTTCATTTATTAGCCTAATTTAAACAGAAGACAAACCTCTGACAAAGTTGCTCTTGGTGGGCAATTATGTATAATTGGACTGGGACTGCAGGTTAGTCTATATGCACCCTGGCTTTACGTTCCTAATAGGCCACAAAACAGACTGTATTCTCTCTAACAACCCTGAAAACCTTCTAATAAAGCAAATATATATTTTTCTCCCACCTTTAGCCTATGGGCTCAATTGCAAAGAAACAAATTGCAACAAATACAAGACTCCATATAATTGAGCAAGTACACTGCTTAACTCTATAGTGTTCTGGTCAGTTATTTGGTCGAGTGCACTTTAAGTCTCTATATCTAACTGAAACTTGCACTGAACTTAACCTGACTTCCATCTCTACCACTTGGTTTAGGTCCGTTATGTGACATTAGACAAAGGCTGCTAGCTGCAGGTGATTCTGTTGCATTAACGCACATTTGAGGAAGGTTTATGGATATCTCTGAGGGGTTTTAACAGGATCCAAGAATTGTATTAGATTTCCATTGATTTATTTATGTGTTAACTTTTACACAAACAAATAAATCTGGACTGTTGGATAGAGGCCTATATTTCAAAAACTGCTTAAAAAAATGATTGCTATTATTGCCCCAAATAGATATAAAATGCAGATTTTTTTTAAATGTTTTTTTTCTTGGTGCAGTCGTTAAAGGGTTAAACTCAATGCTTACAAACATCATTACATAACCAAACATTCAAATGATTCACCTTCGTAGACCGTGAAACAATGAGCCGACACTGAAATATCAGTCAACGCCATTGTGTGGCTGACACAACAGTCATGGTTCACCTACTGGGGACACTAAGCAGCAACAGGCCTCATTCACATACTCATATTTTATATAAGCAGTTTAGCAGCCATTTAACAACATGGCAGTCTAAGGACATACAGATGGCTGTGATGACGAGAGAAAGCGCCCCTTCTCAAACGAAGGCCAATATTTCTGTATTCATTTTTTTACACACATCAATATGACAGACACTGCAAAGCCAGCAGCCTATTTCTCGGGTCAAAGATTTGACCTCTGGCATGTTCACCCTGATACGTTTGCTCCATTTTGTAAAGATATTTGAAAATCAATGAGGCAAGCAGCTGCCTGCCCTATAGCTATCATATGGGAATGTTAAGAAGACCCACTTTTGATGCTGAAATATCATGTGTGCTTGTAGGTTTTTTTGGGTTGATTTTTTTTTACATCTTTTAACATATTATCTGAGACACTGTTATTGATCATTCATGACCTGAAAATGTTGTCTTTGTGTCTTTGTTGTGCCCTCTTTAACTCTCTCTCTCCCATTTTGGCCACTGTTCAAATGTAGTGCTTGCAAAGCCAGGTGCATTAAATAGGGCAGTAGGCCATCAGGTGTTAATCCTTCTGATCAAACTGATGCCTGTAGAAAGCAATGTGGTTCCGTTTCTGTATATACATATAAAAAAATATTTTTGTATCACCATCAACCACAATGTAACATTCTTGTAAAGGTTTTCAGTGCAGCAGGGTGAAAATGCTGCCCTCATTCCACAGCTTGTGTCGAGGTGGTGCCATTTCCATCACCCTGATATAATGACAGAGACAAAAATAATAACTCAATTTTTGGATTGTTATGATCAATACTTAATCCATTCTGGAGCGAGGGGTTTTAAGGAGAAGGGGCCAAGCTGCTCAGTTATCTCCACAGCGCAAGGCCAGAGTCATTTATTACTCCAGCTGCCTGAGAGACACCTGATTGGCAGCAGCTGATAGCAAGTCCAGAGATAAGGCACCATGTTGGGCGCCAAATGCATTGTCTCTCCAATCATGACTGGCACAGGATTGATCCAGTGATAAGGACATTGACAGTAAGTTGAAACCATGCTAGCAAACCAGGAGAGGCCAGTCGAACAGGCTTGCATCCGTATTTATTGGTTAATGAATCAATATGGCTTTTGGAAAAAGGTCTTAGCGTTGCCATGAGTGAGTATCTATCATTTCCACCTGGTGGCTACAGCAGCGCAAGGTCGCCAGTGATAGCCACCGAGAGGTAATCACTGAGGAGGCGTACATGAGGAGACAACAGCGATGTATGGGGGGTGTAATTCACGCTCACAAAGGATTCAGCAGTGGCCCAGACTGTAACGTTCTGATTTACAACTCAGCTGGTTTGTAAAAGCCATAAACTAGGCCCAACATGATCTGGTGCATATTGTTCCCATTTCCACTGTGATTCAGGATCAATTAGTGGTAGATCAGCTTTAACATCACACACATGCAAATTCACTGGAATGTGATGACGCTAAGACTCTAAGTCTACAAGGCTCAATGTATACCATGCAGAACAAGCCATATTCATACAGAAATGACATTTATCAACATTAAGAAATGTGGTTGATCAGATATTATATTAAAAATAAATAAAAAAACAACAAAAAATAGATCATACACACCTTTGACACAATGTACAGTGCTGCTGGTGTTTATATAAACAACAACAACTATAAAAAAGACAAATATTTAAAAGCAAAGCTTTGTTCAGACAGTAACAATAAAATTGGCAGATGTTTTTTATCCTGTATTCACAGTGTAAAAGACAAATAGGCGCATGAAACTCACCATTACATTTACAGTGCTTTCTATTAGCCAAAGTCACAACATAAATAACAATATTTGATTTTTACAGACCAATTTGACATTAAAATTTAAAGACAAAAACAGCTGTTTAATTACATAATCAATAAAGTGTTTCATCAAAAGTATGAGACTTAGGCAGCAAAAAGAAACAAACTGAGTAAATCTAGTCATATTTAATTATGCAGGAATCTTCTGTACAGGTGGACCAGCAGAATTCAGCCATAGTCCTTACCTCTGAGTGCTTTTACCAGACTCCCGTTATTTACCACATAAGATTATAGCACAGACCAGCCAAAATCAAGCAAAAATAAATGCCTGACATATGACTGTGTGTTCAGAGCGCAAATCTGGCTGTTCGATCATGCAGCCTTATTTTAATACTGACTTTAAATCTTTCAACTAAACTTTTTTCAGTGAATAAAATGTCTCCCATGTATGTAATGGGTTTAAGTGGTGACACATGTTTTCCTGAGCTGGTGAAACAGACTAAGTTCCAAAAGAATTTGAGGCTTCATTACTAAAAGTGAACACCTGTACTTAAGTCCTTAAATGTACAAGCAGTAGTTAACCAAGCTTCTGTTAACAGTGAAGATTTCAGAGCAGTAGGTCTTCCACATGTGGTGTATTAAGTAACTGTGGGTGCAAAGTGTAGGTAAAGCACTGACTCCACAGTGAGACTCTAGACTTTGCAATTAACTGTCAAGCATAATCCACAGAGGGGGCCTACTCCAGCACGAAAGAGTAACTAATTAGAAACCATGGAGGTGTTCTAAACGAACAAAGCCCACTCCACCCTTTCAACAAGAGATGTCTCTTACAAACATATTCTCTGATTAGCTTCAATTAACTGCACAATACCAGATGCTCCTTTTTCATGCAAATGACGTCCCTTTGCTCGCCAACACACATTATCTTTAAAAATGATAGGATTGTGTGTCAGTCAAGGAGGTGTGTGAAGATCCAATAAGCCAGCGATGTTTACTTCATTTTCTTGATGCACAGTTGGGAAATGAAGTCCCGTCATCTGATATGTCACGGGTATCTCTTTGTTACAGGGAAGACTCAATGAAAACAAATATCTCCATCTTTCCAAATGAGCTTCAGCTGTGCTAAGGAGGTAAAGAAAAGATGACTGCCCTCGAGCTTCAAATAACCGAGCCACTTCAGCAAAAATTCCATTTGGCCAAACCTTTCTTCCACTTTTTCTTATTTATTCTCTCACATAAAGGGAGACGTTTACTTAGTCCTTCATCATTATGGATTTGGCTTCTCACTTTCGTCAAATAAACACAGATAAGCTCCCTGAAATGGTATGAAGGATGGTTCTATATAAGCTTAGTTAGCAAAATAATACACAATACAGTCACACAGAGAAAGAAGAAAAGAGGCCATAGCTTCTTGAAGAGCCTTTCTTCTTATTTCTTTCTTCCTTTTTTCATTTGCGTTTCTCAGCACTGGCACAATCCGAAAAGATGCATGGAGTGGGGCTGAGCTGGAGAGGTTGTTGTGCCAAAGGTAGGAGGAGTGGGGGGTTATCTCCAGTGACACTGCCTTCCAGTTGGATGTGTGCCAGGGCTGATCACACTCCCGTGGGTCTAACGGAACAGAGCAGTCACAAGGCAATCAGCAGCACCTCATCAAACAGTGCGAGAGGCAAATCAGCAGGTATAGTTAGTGAGGGAGTCCTGCACAATTAGTCAAGCGGATTAAACACTTAAACACTTTAGAAGATGAGATCCATACACTCTTTAAGATAAAGCTTCTGAAAATGGCTCTTGGCTTAAATGTATGATTGTAAAAGGGTGGATTAATATTTAGTCTTCACATCATATGGAGGTTATTAAATTTTAAAACAAAAACACATCCTCATTTAAAAACAGATGTTTAGAAAATCATCCACCATAAGTAGAAAGTGGAAACAAAAAGTATATAATACCAGCCATTTTGGTACCTGGAGTGTATAATGTATTAAAAAACAAGTTTGTTCGGTTAATTTAACTTTGTTAACTTGATCAGAATCTTCAAGACCCCACAGAATGTCCAACGAGGATTCCAGCACAAAAAAATATTCAACAAAGAAATGAGCAGGTGTAGACATGAATGAAATGGGGAACTTTTCGACCATGGCAACCTGCAGTACAAAAAAACCTTCCCAATCCCGTTCATTTACCCACCCACCAATCCACCCACTCTGCTTATAGCCTCCCATTGCGGTGGAAGAGTTACAACCATGGCAACCAGAAGTAATTAAATTCATATCTTATGACCTTCCCATCCAGATATCCACCCACGCACTGGCTGTAACCCCCCTTATCCCAAGATCCAAGCTTAAGCTAAAAGAAATGCCAGGTGATCACATTTTCTTCTCATGGAAATGTAAGCAAATGTGTGGTCATGGTGATGCTTTAAAACGATAGATTGCTATTGGGAATATAGATTTTTTTTTTTTAGATGAACACATCTTTGGAAAACAGTGTTGCCTTTAGGGTTTAATGGTTTAAGTTACGCTCTACAACTTCTTCTCAATTGACTGCTTCGACCTCCAGCTTTAATCTATGACATGGATTGTATTAAGGATTCATCTTCAACAATAAGTGAATAAACAACTAGTTGACCCTTAGTCTTAACCCTCAGTCATAAGCCTGTTGAGGTCATTTTAGAGACTGAATTGATGAAGTGTAAGTGTTTAAGGAGATAGAAGGCACTCAGTACAGATGTACATACCATAGAAATAAATTGCCCATTTTGGACTTTATAGTGGACATCACAGCCATTGTTTCATTTCAAGTAAAGTTTGCTGAAATACAGATCCTGAGCAACAAATACTGCACCAGTGTCTAATTTTTACACACGCTTTGTATATTGAGGTCTAAAGTCAGTAGCAGTGTATGGTATAACAGAGCATAGATATCTTTTGTACACGATATAACTATATAGAGTGAACCCGTCACCTACTTAAAGTAAACATACACATAAGAGATAAGCAGTAAATTCGGTATGTTAATGAATAAGAACTGGTTCATCAGACTCACCACTCAAACAAAAATAGCCTTTCACTTCAATGTACCACCCAAAGCCTTGTCCCCCAAAACATAAAAACCATTAGAAAGCTTGATTCCTGGTGCTTTTAGAGTTCTATCTCATTGTCAGAAATGAAATGATGAAATGGACACAGGTACAATACAATGATAGCTAATGTTAGCCTTACTGAACAAAGACGATTGCGATGGGGACTTTCAGAATTTGTAATACTTTTGGTTCTGGCAAGTCTGCTCTTCTAATCAGTACAACTGATACATTAAATGTTTGCCAATCCTAGCCAGATGTTCACAGCTTGATGTTTAAAACACAAAAACCTATGTTCTTGTTTATTTGTCAGTTATTGTCCTTAACAGAAAAGCAAGTTTTTATGCTTTGAGGAGTGAGTTTAAACAATGCTGTGCTCTGTTTACTAATATTACAAAACATGTTCACCTAAAACAAGCAAGTTTCAGATTTACATATCCTATGTTTGTCTAATTGACAGTAATTCTGAAAAAGAATATTTCTGAACCCAAAATATTTTCATTACCCCGTTAGAAAAAGAGCCAAGAATCCTAAAAGAGTTTGGTTTGCCTTTGACTTATAGAAAACACATGGATTATGACACGAAAAACATCTTCTTGCAACTTAGAAATGAGTCGAGACAGATATATCAGCGAAAAGTACAAAACAGATTGATCTTTTCAATGTTTACACCAAGCTAGAAACAGCTTGTAATTCACTAAAGCTGCTGATAGATCTAGTATTTTCACTGAGTATTTTCTAACTTCTCTACGGCTAAATGGAAGAAAAACAAAGGATTATCTTATCAGGTCTTGTACACTCCATTTCCTAGCCCCTGGCCCCATCCGTGCACAGTTAAGTAGAATTAACCATCAGGATACATTAAAAACTATTAGCACTGCAGAGGAGAAAATTGTCTTCCATAGCAGCAAAAGTCAAACAAAATACAGATTTGAGCATAAAACGTAACCTTCGGCCAGAGCAAGCTTATTAGCATACATCTTCATTTCTCCCTCTGCATTCATTAACTCCTACCATTTAGTGGGAAGACAGTGCAAGTCATTAAAAATGAATCCATCTCAATTAAGTGATGCATTAACAATATTCCAGATGAGGTATTTCTGAAGTTCCCTCTCTATCCAAGCCTCTGACACAGGGAGAGAAAAACCTGGCACAGCAACCTAACGATGCGCTCACTCCACAGATGGCAAATGTGTAGGTTCTTAGCACTGACGGAATAATTAAAGAACGGAAACACAGCATCGTCCCTGTCTCCTCTCGCTCTTTTAATCCTTTCTCAGTGGAAAGTGCATGAGAAAAGGCTCGCCGATAAATAACCTCTGGAACACTACCGCCACTGACTCTCTCAAAGCATTATGGCTGGATTTCTAATTGCAGGGGAAATGGGCAGGAGGGTATGTGCTGAGGCTCGAGCTGAACCGCACAGTCCATTTGGGTCATGCTGGCAGCGACGTGGGCAAGGCTCATTACCGCCCAGGCTGTCTACAGGGTCACCCGTCTGGGAAGGAGCCAAGCCATCTAACAGGGAAAAAAAAGCCACACTGTCAGCATTTACTTTCCCCCTTCATAAATGAGATTTCTGTGATGTGAGCCAGAGAAGGAATGTGACAGCTCATACAAAGAAAAAGTGTCTAGGGCTTGGGTACAACTCCTAGCCCGGTGATCCCCTACACATTGATTTTGATCTTGATCCGCTCCTCTGCATTTTTCTCCCAGACCAGAAAGCACTTTCTCTTTCTCTCTGGACAGCTGCTCCACATCTTCATGTCCATGACAGACCCATCAGTCACTTTTCACTGTCATCTCTGAGGCAGAAGGCTGATCCTTCACTCCTGGATTGATGGATGGAGTGTATTTTAACTGCCCACCCTGCTTTTTTTATCAAACGTGGCAAGGCAATCGCATTGTTCTCTTAGCAATCAGCTCATGACCTCCATCAATTCACAGCAACCACTGTGGTACTGTGTCACTAATAAGAAATGGTGCAGAGCAAAAACATTACTGTATATGAGGGGTATGAAAAACGAGGCCTCCATAAAGGGGAAGGTTTCCCTTTTTATGAGCAGATAGCACTGTGATTGATTTGATTGCTTTGTTAACCTTGATAAGGACAGACCCATGACTCCAGTGCTGAGCTGACATGCAATATGGCCCCCCGGGACAACGGAAGACTACACAGATTCCAGCTTCTTCACAGAAAAGAAAGTAATTATCCGAGCCCTACAAGTAGAACATTGCTGAAACCTCAAATGCTTTTTCGGTCATCTGTCTATAAGTGATTATTATTTATCCTTGCCTTTACAATCTTATTGTGCTTTATCAGTCCATTTATTGCTCCATACATTAAGTGAGCTTGTGTACCTCGTCATCAGAATAACATTTTTTAATAACAGGTTGTGGGTAAAAGTGTAAAACGATTCTAATATAATACTCGACACCTTCACAGACTATAACAAGTTGAGTTGGAAGCTGTGAAAAACAGACATTCCAGATGCATCCAGAATGATGAACAGATTTGTAGATGATTTCAGAAAGATTAAGAAAACTACAGTGTGTAGTTACATTAAAGTAAAAATAAAAAAACACCATGTATCTGAAACTGTGATGCCATCTTTAAATGATCAATTATTCAATTACCAAGAAATTACTATAAACATCCATCCACCCATACATTACCTAAACCGCTTATCCATTTCAGGTCACAGGGGACTATGGGCCCAGGGTAGGGGACACCCAGGACCAGGGGCCAACCCATCGCAGCACAACTACTATAAACAAACAATTACTAAGTATATTATTTATTATTTAATAAATGCTTCCAAAAAAACTGTACTGTTACTTCATGTTTATTCTAATATTAGTGATTTTGCTTCATATATAGTTTTTTCCAAGGATGTGTAAGACTTGTTCACAGCACTTAGTGTATATACAGTATCAAGAGATGGGTAATGGAAAAACCTGAATAAATAAGGGAAGAAACAGCTCACAGACAGTTGTACTGCATCAAATAGTGATGCAGCTATCATCATATGATGCTATGCGGTGTGGTGTAAAATTCGAAGAAGGCCCAGTCGACCTTGATTTTGGATAAAGATAGCAAGAAGGGAGATCAAAGAGACTCTTTTAGAGGCCCCGTTATTGGCAGTTGAGTGGTCACAGACTGCTCAACTGGCCTGTGTTACAATAGGAACAGTGACTAAACCTGTGTTCAGATCCGTGGGGAAAGTTATGAGAAAATATGACTGGAAATTGTTATGAAGCATGTACAGTGACTGAGATAATCAAGCATTAGTGTGATATATATGGAAAAACAGAAGAGCAGCTGTTCCTTAAGTAAGTGTCAATGCAGGATGTGATCAGACTGTCAGCAAGAACAGGCCATCCACAACTAAACAGAGAGGGGTTTTTCAGTGCATAAACCTCTTATTACAAGGGTGAATGCACCTTTGAGATTTCACTGGTGTAAAAACCACACACAATGGTCTATGAAGATATGGATGATATGGTCAGATTAGTCATCTTCCACTAGATTTTTCATAAGTTGATCAGTGCCTGACCCCTACAGTGAGGAGGTCTGGTGGCCACATGGCATTTTGATATTTGTTTGTATTTTTAAACAGGGGAATAAAAAAAGAGCATAATTGTAAACAGCAGTTAGTAGCTGCAAAATAATAAGCAAATGAATACGTATTACTTATTTTAGTGAGCATACCATAATGTCTTTTAAATGTCTTTTTGCTTATGTAAATGTGACCATCATCCTAACTGATGAGCACCAGACATTACATCATGGAAATTAACTTAAGGGAAAAAATTATTATAATTAAATTAATTAATTTTAAAAATTACATTTAAAAGAACTACAAAAATAACCTGTATGGCTACTGTTGAAAAGGATCTTATAGCTACACATCAAGCTTTGTACAAGTAACTAACATGTCTAATGTAATTGTAATTCAATCATTTTAACCATTAAACACTGGGCAAAAATGCTGGTTTTGTAGTGCATGGCTTGACAGGTTTACACATTTCTTTTGTTCTAGCAGTTTCTGAATCAAAAATGTGTGCTCTACTTCACAACTAACCACTGATCTCTGTGTTCTGTATTGAGTGAGTAAGATGACCAAACTAAACCTCGTCTCACAGACTTTGGGCTTTTGTCCAAAGACCACATTCTGTCAAATCTGCAAGGCCTTTTAGCATACAAAGCACTATAGAGAAGGGACTTCATCTTGACTCACTCCAGTGGCTGATACTGTCACATCTGTACATTAACTGTTTATAATGTACAATGAAAGAAATTCTTCATCTGTTTTTGTTTTCTGCAACCCCAAGACTCAAGTTTTCAAAAAGTCTGTTCTGTTCCCCTTGTGGAGATTAATGGCAGAATAAGACCCTGCAGCCCTGTGGACTTTTTTTGTAATGCTCTGTAATGTACATGTTTGAATATTTCTGGGCACTTGCTGGACACTTGAAGTGAATTTAACTTTATTATAAATGTTGCAGCAGTGTGTGAATTTGGTGTGTTGTCATCCATTGGGTTGAAATTATTGCACATAAATAAAAGAAAGTAGAAAAAGAGCATTTACTGAAATGTTACAGAAACAAAAGTGATCATTTCTAACTGGTTCTGTAACACCTTTATGTCTTGTTCACACTAGACAATTCTGAAAGTGGTCGGATCACTGTACCATTCACACTACACAACCTCAAGATTCTTGGTCACAAGTCCGACAGGTATGTAGTGTGACCAGAGTGGTGACAGGGGGTCACCAACTACACCAAACTATGTTCTGTCATGAAGTCATGTGAGATATGACGCAACCTTCCCAAGATACACAAGTTTAAACATGGATGTCCAATAACAACAATCAAAAGTTCCAAAAAAAAACATGAAAAAGAAATGTGAAAAATAAAAATAAATAGATTTAGATGCTGGATTGGATCAGCACACATGGATTGTCTGTTCTACAGAGAAAGTTGGAGTTAAGTCATTAAATTCTGTTTTAGTTTCGTATTCAGTTTGTTGAGCATGCTCTTCATCATGTTTTGTTATTTTTTTGTACCCAACTCTTTATTCCGTTGACATGACTGCATCCTGTGCTCTCAGTGCAAGGCATTAAAGGGCGGGGGTGAGTCATGTTTGTTTATTTGAGCTCGAGCTGTCATAAGCAGGGAGCATTGAGTCCTCACAGCTACAAAGCAAGACAATATAAGACAATTCAAGAAAAAAAATTCAATCTTAACTGTTACTTAACTTTATAATTAGGCCTATTTATCAGCTAAAATGTCATAATTTAAAATTTTAAAAGAACTACACTGATTACTAATGATAACGGGATACCCCATTACTGGCATGCTTTTCAACTGACAAGACATAAAACTTTAAAGTGTTTATATGCAATGCCATTCTGACTTATGCCCATATGCTAATCTGACATGCTTACTACATCTGCAGAACCTACATAAACAATGCATCTGTGTAGGTTATCAACAACATTCTTGTCTTGCTGATGCACCTCACTGCTAAGCCTCAGCTTACCTGCATGATCTTACTGTACCCATTTCAAGTCTGAAAAAGCCTGGCACATCTCTCTGCAAATTGAGCATAGTTGGTCTGTCTGTTAGCCCATATTATTTTCACTGCTATACCAGCAGCTTGGCAGAAAAAGCAGTCTCTCTGTGGCAATGTGTTTCCCTATTAAAAATTAAGTGAGCAAAAATGTCTTTCATAAAATGCATGGCCTCCACTGTTTAATCCTCTGTGCCTTACTAAATGTCAGCCGGAAGAGATTAGCCAGGGCTCTATCAAACGCATGTGTAAAATGCTTGATAAAACATTACTTTACCCATGAAATCATTTCTTAATTGTCAGCGCAATCAATTTGGCAAAGTGTGGTTTATTCCCCACCTAAACATAATTATCACGCCTTAAATGAAATGATCATGAGACAACAACGAATACGGCAGATGAAGCATCCAACTTCACAGAGTGCTTGGAAAAAGCACAGAAATTCCATGTGAGTTACAGTTTATTATTATTAATTATTACAGACATTATTATTGACTACAGATAGAATTAATACAAACAGCACTAATTGTATTAGTTAATACAAACAGCATTTGCAGTTGATGGAGACCTCAGAGTAACTACAGTGTAACTAGAGCTGACACTATGCATTGCCATTGTAATTGGGCAGTGGAGGCCTAGTGCTTCACATGTGCACGTGTGATGGGTTAAATGCAGAGGTCACATTTCTTTGTGGTGTTTGAGTGTGCTTTAATAATGTGAAACAAAGTAAAAATAAAAGAACAGAAAAAGGCTTAAAAATGCAAATGTCTGTACTAAATGGACTGAATCCTTTATTCATATTTCAGTCTGAATGAACTCTGTATTCTCTAAATAGCAAACACACATTCGCTTTATCGTTCACTACACCCACAGCAGATACTAATGCGAAGCCTCCGGAGCTCTGCGGTCTTTAAATGACTGTTAACCCGTGCCTCCAATCTCACTGTTCAGACATCGGGCATAAAAATCCAGACGTGTGCAACCCAGAGAGTAAATCATAAGAGCTATCAATAAATAATTACATTCAAATGTCTCTTAATGACCAAACTTTGCTGACGGAGCTGGAGTTTATGGGCACTGATTAGGGCTTGCGCTGGACGCTTTTACAACATGCCGGTCGTAAAGAGAGGCCTTTGGCTCACTAATGACACATTGGTTTAAAGATAAAAGCCCCCTCCAATGTGAAAAAAGCACAATAACAGCACAACAGCTACTGCAGTGTGGTGTAATATTACAGCTGGGTCTCCATTAGATACTTAGATACTGCCTATATCAAATACGCTGTGATGCCTATATCATAGGAAAAAAAACAGCACTACATATGACACTGAAAATGGCATATATACACATGTAACTGGTTAAAATAGTACGTAACGTCAAAATCCTATGTTGAAAACTCATGTGGTTAATATTCTAACCACAAATAATATTTTATATTTGAAAATTATTTGTCTTATTTGTCTTTAAGAGAAAAGTAGCAAGGTGTTGCTACAATATGGTTAACACCACAAATATGTATATTTAATTATTAATTATGGGCTAAACCTCAAAGTTATTGGGCTGTTAAAATAGACATGTTGTCTGGGTCTGCAGTGTCAGTAGTGTGTGTGTTTGTTCAAAGCCACTTGAGGACTGACTGGATGAAACAGAGCTTTTTAACTCAACACTTAGAAAGTATAAGCTTAAACTGAGCTGCCAGTTTGTCCACACTTACTAAGTAAGAGAGACGTTGTAAGTTTACAAATACATACTGTAACACATCTGTTGCTGTACAATTCATCAGCCACACTCTTCGTCATCAATCAGTGAAAAGAACCACCATAAAACCACCTCTGGCCAGACATTACAGACTTTAAGCATCACCAGTTGTATGGACAACTACTGGAATTAAATTTGCATCCACAGAATCAAACATACAAGCATGACAGCAGAACTAATATGAATCTTTAACATAGCAACTGAATAGGTTGGGGGCTTGGGCGAGGGGGGCAGGGTGATGTTCTTTGCAGAACAACAGGCAGCAAAGTTTGCACTATGGTCATCCTTTGTATCTGGTATTTCTTTCTTTAAAAATGAAAGCACCACAAAGAAATGTGACCTCTGCATTTAACCCATCACACGTGCACACGTGGAACAGCGGGCGGCTTTCAATAGCGCCCAGGGAGCAGTGTAGTGGAACAGTACTTTGCTCAAGGGTACCTCAGTGGTATATTCTATATATATATATATATATATATACACACACACATACACACACAGCAAACAGCTATACCATTAGAGCATTAACACCACCTGCCTGAAACTGAGTGTGAAACACCTCTGACTGTTGTGCACTGTGTGTTCTGACCCCTTGTTATCAGAGTCAGTATTCACTTTTAATACCACAGTTGCGCTTTTGTGGGATCAGACCAGATGGGCCAACCTTCACTGTTCACATGCATCAGTGAGCCTTGGGTCCCCTTTACCCTGTCGCAGATCCACTTGGATCACTTTTGGTAGGTACTAACCACTGCATTACCAGAACAATCCAGGAGACCTGCCATTCTGGAGATGTGGAAATAAAATCTGTGTTTTTGTCGTAGTAGAACATGTAACAGCATAAGGAAGCAAAATCGAAACAAGAGCACAACAATAGAGTGGTTTATCTGGTTACAATAGTCACTTTTGGGTGGTGGACCGTTCTTCATACAGCAGTGACATGACCTTATCAGAGAGAGCAGCAATGCTGAAGGTTTTACACACCTCAGAGTCACCAATGGGTTCAAAATGATTGACCAAACAGATAAAACGCCAACAGCTGTCCTGTTGTTCACTGACAAAGTGCTAGTGGTTGACTCACATAAAATGTATGGAAGAACAATGAGCTATATCCTCTAAGTGTACACCAGCAAAGTGCACTAATAAGACAAGAGTTTCTTTCTTTAAAGTAGCCAATAAATGAATAAAGCTTATAAAAATCCCAGGAACACCACTGTGCCTGTTAAACTCATACAGCACAAAACACACTAAAATGCCACTACCACACTGGTGCCACTGCTGTGCTATGAATGGTCCACCACCCAAGTAATATGTGCTCAGTAGTGGTCCTGTAAAGGGGAGATGGGGTAGAGGGGGTTGTTAAATTGTGCAGCAACAGATTGCCTACTGCCTGTAACTGTATCTCTAAAATGTGCACGTATAGTGTAAAAAATCTGTAACTTTGAAGATACAAACACTGCCACTGTCTTCAGTACCGCTACTTAGGGAACACAGCTGTGCCATATTCTTTACACTTATAAACTTTAAGTTGTACTGACTCCATGCATACTGTACTGATATGATGAAGGGGGCTGAGAAGAGGGCTGCATGTGCAAAGCTTTATTAGAGGTTCACAAAGGTGAATATTATTGTTGCAGGTTTGTCATGGTTTTGAAGATGCATCTTAGATACTTCACCCTGTGCATATATGGGAACATCATTTCATTTATGAAATAATTGTGGATTAATTAATTACCAATTAATGACTAAATGTGTCATATGTATAAATATGATATCCTATAGAATAATAAAACACACACACACACACACACACACACCAAAAAAACTGTCAGTGAAAACAACTGAAAATATTTTATATAAAAAAGTCTCTCTCTCTCTCTCTATATATA
>JBBPDA010000126.1:12485941-12499315 GCA_037974385.1 Arnoldichthys spilopterus
GTACCTCAGTAGTGCCCGGGCCGGGACTCAAACCTGCGACTTTCAGGTCCCAAAGGCAGTGTCCTAACCACTAGGCCACCACTGCATAAATGAAGAGCAAATTAGAAAATTATAAAAGAATACAAAAACAATTAAAAAAATAAATAAATGCAATTTTACTCATTTAAGAAAGAAAGAGAAAACTCAGCTAAATAAAAATTGTTTAATCAGCTGTACATGCCTGAGGAATATTAACTTCTAATATGTTCCAAAAAACAGCAGCTTCACCAGTCTTTTTATGGTTCATTTGAAGAACTTTTAGTAAAATGATATTATGATCTTAAGGGTCAATTTGGGGTAAACTAAGTCAGGCACTCTGATGTAAAAAGCCATCCAATAACAGAGTTTGAATTAAATTCTAATTGAAACAGGCAGCCAGTGTAATGAAGCTAAAACTTGGGTTGGGTGTTCCAGCTGTATTTTCTCAGTGGTTTTTGGTAATCCGGTGAATAGCGCATTACAATCGTCTAGTCATGGAAAGGACTCATAAGAGTAGATCTCTTCTTCAGCTAGTAATGTTGATCTGTGTTCTTACTGTTCATGTTGAACTGTCGAATGGCGTGTCATAAAGAATTGTGAGACAACATTATCTCCTTTCCTTTGGTGAAGGATGGTCCAGTGTACCTTATGCTAAAGGAGATAAGACAGGAAGCACTGAAGCACCTTTTCTTAGCATTTAGACTCAGCCAGTTTTCACTGCACTTAGATACTTCTGGGTCATTTCACTCAGGAACCTTCCTAAGCTCAAAAGCTTCTTTTACTGCAGGGGTCAATATATTTGAAGTAATGAGTCCAGAAATTAGCTGCAGGTGCATATAACTGAAAGGGTGGAGCTAGGGAGGTGCTGGCACTTGAGTGAACCAATTCATTTAGGACAACCCCCTCTGGGAAAGCAAATGTAGTTTACCTTTAAAACTCATTCAATGTGCACAGTAGGGCCTATGAGGGAACATTTACATTGTTTTTAAGCTTGGAGGGCTAAAATTCAGGTCAAGTCAAGTAGTCAAGTCAAGTAGTCAAGTCAAGCTTTTATTGTCATTTCAACCATATACATATCACACAGTACACAGTGAAACGAAACAACGTTCCTCCAAGACCACGGTGCTACATAAACACAGGACCACAAACACTACACACCTAACAACATGAAGTGCATTGTGTGCAAAGATGTGTAAACATCTTCACCTGGACCTTTGTTCATACTTGCTAAAATGGCCATTGAGTGTAGGTGCAATAACATACGGTCAGCTGTATGGAATTTGGGACCCAAGTAGCAAAACACAGTGGCAGCATTACATTATATGCAGAGCCAGGGTGAACATGACATCTACGAGACAGTGTTTCTTCAGTCAGAGAAACACATACATACACATACACATACTCCAACATTCATCTGCCAGACAGCTACCTGTGGAGCCCCACGCTGTTACACCCATCACCTGCCTAGCTGGACCCCCAGACGTGCTTCCATCCTGAGCAAGCGCACATACAATTCACACTCTCACATCTCACCAACTTCACCCAGAGGACCCACCCTTGCTACTTCTCCTGTCACCCACTGAACAGAAAGGCCATCTCTTTCTCTCTCTTACACTCAGCCTCCTGTGGCTACAGTATGAATTATTTAAAAGCTGTAATAAAAAAAAAGGAAAAAAAAAGGACAGAAGTACGTTCACATATTTTTGGCGCCACTTCAAAAAACAGCAGGATGTCATCAAGTGTTACGCTCATCTCTGCAAAACAGATTGGAGAGAAACCCAGTAAGATTTAGTGCAACAGACAGAGGCTGAGGGGGGAGATGGCTGATTGACAGGGCAGAACAGAAAAGAAGGGTATAAGCAATGTGGGGAAGAAGGGAAAACAAAAGAAAGAAAGAGAGAGGGAGCACGAAAAAGAACAAAGCAAGGAAGTTCTGCTGTGTTTTTCCCGCCCACATATTCCTCCTCGATGTAGCTCAAGGCCGTAGATGAGAGTCTGTCTCCTGATAGTCTCTTCTGATGGCAGATCAGAAATATTCAGAGCGTGAACACTAAAAAGATTAATGTCTCCCGTCATTACCAAAGGCTAAGAATACTTATACAGACGCAGCAGGAGTTTAAAGACATGCTTTAAAGATAGCTAATTACCACTCTGTGCTGGTAAATGGGTCAGTTTTATTCAGCTAATACATTCATTCATGAACTTTAAGGTTCAGTCAGAACACGCAGCATAGAAAAGTTATGCAATACAAGGGCAACTCAGTGAGGACTCTTGTGTATCTCTGGATAGAGAAACTTGCAAATGAACTGACACGTGGTATGTAATGAGTGCAAAGCTAATGTACCACTGTATCTCTTTTTTCAGAGAGGTTGCAAAGTGTCAACAGTTCCCCTATGTGTATAAATACAAAAGTCAAAATTAGGAGAAATGGCCTTAGACAGAACATATCAATCAAAAATAGAACAGAATGACCTCTTACTGTTCTGAACAGTAAAAGTGGGTAGAGGAGCGCACCAGAGGAAGATGCCTCAGATCACAGTCATTACAGCAAATAAACAGCAGAGCTTATAGAGAGTATAGAGAATAAGGACAGGAGATGCACTGTTATTTGTTATAGTGGAACATTCTGTACTAGTAAAGCAAGGTGGGAGACATATTAACACTATTTTCAAAGTAGATTATTCTGTTTGGTTCTGTGGACTCCAAAAGACTGCTTTTAAAAGTCACTACACTAGGAAGTTTGGTCAGTGTGTCATATTGCAGTTATATTGTTACATACTACACTTTGGATATACCTTCTAATATACTAAAAATACACTGGTGAACTCTTGATGTGACTTTGGTACTGATCTGCATTATTTTGGCAGAAACTGATTTAATATATAAATTATCTGATCAGTTGAATGCCTTGATTCAGCCAAGCACTCAAACGTGGTTGGTTATTAGTATAATAGGATTGCCAAGACTACACAATGAATAACAATTAACTAGATTTAACATTATTCAGTTTAGTGATTTCCATTTTAATGATTAACAACATAGTTGCAGGTCATTTTAAAGCTATATGTAGCAGTCTGAACCTTCTCCACAAGGGGGAGCTTCAGCACTCAATTGCTGAAGGAAAAAACCCACACCAGCAGGATCTCACAGTTGTATATATGCTTGTAATTACACATTCCATGTATTTAAGGGGAATCATTTGTTTTATACTTTGCATGTTTTTGATAACAAAAGTGAGACCAAGACCGTGTTCATGGCACAGAAAGCATTGTGATAGATTAGAGTTTTATTTGCATATTGTTGCATAAAACTGTCGATTTTGTACCAACACAGCAGTAATGATTTATATTAAATGAAATATTATGTATTTGCAATGGTGCTTGAGAAATTCCTCTGCTTTAGCCTGTTTCTCAAATAAAGGATCCAAGAAAGAAGCATTCATGGCCAAGTCTGTAATCCTAATCATTGGGCTCCTTTTGAGAATTTTCATGGATTTGAGGGATCATCATAGAGTTAAACTGTGACAGATAAAACTAATGCACCTTGTTTATAAAGTGCTTTTGTAATGGTAGAGAGAGAGAGAGAGAGAGAGAGAGAGAGAGAGAGAGAGAGAGAGAGAGCACAAGAGAGAGAGCATACGAGAGAGAGAGAGAGAGAGAGAGAGAGAGAGAGAGAGAGAGAGAGAAAGAGAAAAATAAAGAAAGAGAGAGAGAGAGAGAGAGAGAGAGAGCACAAGAGAGAGAGCACAAGATAGAGAGAGAGAGACAGAACATGTCTGCGATATAGAGTTAGACTTGTGCAATCTTTCCATGAAGTGCTGTTGTTGCTGCAGGTTTTCATTGCAATGAAGTAGGAGCCCACCTGATTCCATTTGTTTAATCAGTTGATCCTAGTCTTTGAGCAATTGATCATATGTGCTCTTTGCAGATAAGACTGGGCAGAGACCTACAACAGCTCATCTTTGGCACCTGGACCAAATTGCTCAGCCTGCTGGACATTGTGCTCACTTAGAAACTCAAAAGAGATACAGATCTTGTTTTAGAGAATTAAGGGCTATGGCTCTTCTTACACTTTGCAAATGATGGAGGTAATTTCAGTAAGGGCATAAAAATCTGGCCCAGATCATAGTTACACACTTCAGGACAGTCCAGGATGCACTGCCAGTAATGATTTACAAGGGTTTAGTCTTAGGACACAGATCTTTTCATTTCTCTTATTCATTACTCCACATCCTCACGTCATTTTTCATTCAGACAATGACAGTTTCATTATTTTTTTCCATCACTTTCATATGTATATCTTAAAACATTGGTTTTACTTCCACTGGTTTAACAGATACAAAGAAAAGGCACAAAGAGAAGGTTTTGTTTTACTGCACATAGTTCTCAGTGAAGCTAAACAGCTCCATCTGCTGTCATTGCTGCAACAGTACACATTCACTTTCATAATCAGCGACAAAATATCCCCCAATGCCTTAGCTTCCTTTAGCTATCAGTAAATAAATATAGTCTGGTATATGACAATATAGAATATATAATATATGCCTCTCATAAAGTAAGAAAACACCTGCATGCAGTCAGCTCAACATAAAACATGCATACAGAAGTATGAGAGTGAATTCCCCAGAGGCAACAGTGACTGACAGAGCTCTTAAACACACCATCACATTCAGCTGAAGCTAATGGGCATGAAAACAGCTCGCTCACAACTCACCACACAAACAAATGTATAAACATGAACCAAACGCATGCAGATTTCAGCGTTAGGTAGAATGCAGCTAGGCAGATCCTGCTGTCAGCGTGGTGTTTACCATCAATCAATCACCTTCAGTGTGCACACACAGAACCACACACCTGCTGAACGACATCTGTCAGGCAAAGGAGAATGGATCCATCCATCCATTCATCCATTTTCTAAACCATTTTCTTTTTCCATTTCAGGCCACAAGGAAGCTGGAGCCAATCCCAGCTGACTATGGGCCCAAAGCGGGATACATCCAGGACAGGATGGCCAACCCATCACGGTCAACACAAAGACAGACAACCGTTCATACTCTCACACCTACAGGCAATGTAGAGTGTCCAATCAACCTAAACCACAAGCCTTTGAACAGTGGAAGGAGACCAGAACACCCGGAAGAAACCCACACGAACACAGGAAGAGCTTGCAAACTCTACACTAAAAGGCACCTGTGGCTGACCTGGGGATCGAACCAAGGGCTTTCTTCCTGTGAGGTGACAGTGCTAAAAAAAAGTGTTAAATGAATCAGAAAAAGAAATTGTTCTTTCGATTCTCACCAAGGTGGAGTCCAGAAATACATGCTGGGGCCTTTAAGATGAAAAGCCTTTATGGTGTCCACTACAGAGTGTTACATTTAATACCAGTTCCATACACCCCAGCGATAGTAAAGAGTTACCGCTGGTTTAGAAACTCATCATTCATTCATGTTTTTCATGCATCAGCAAAACAATAAAACTCACAGAGACAAGCTGAACTTTTAATCTTGCAGGGTGATGTGATATTCTACAAAAAAAATCACACTTTCTTCCTGGAAAAGATGTAATTGTAGAAACTAAGCTGTCGAGCTCAGGGCTGCAGGCAGGTATCATGCCTATAAAAAGCTGTTATACTGTGTGTGGTTTTTTTTTAGCACATCCACAGTCCGTAGGTTGTGCACATCAAACAAAACGTTTTTAGCTCTTGTGAAAAACTCTGTCCTGTCTCAGCTCTCGTACAATCAAACTAAGCTAAGCAGATACAGAGACCACGGCAACTACAGAGCTGGAGCTTTGTTACGGTCAAATAACAGGCAAACTAAAGGGAAGAAATACATTTACATCTGCATATACTCACATGACCCAAAATATAAGACCATATTTAAATGATCATAATATTTTTCAATCAGTTCCTCTATTATAAATAATTCTGCTTCAACTGCAATGCAGTGGAATCACCAATTTGACTGATCAAGATGCATTTTACAACACGCCACACCTAATTATAACTCTTCACTTTAAAGAACACCTACAATATCAGTCCTTACCAAACTGAAGTTTTTCATTGTGAACACACTCAAGCACCACAACAAAATGTGGCCTCTGCATTAACCCATCACACATGCACACCTTGAGCAGTGGGCAGCTATTAAGATTACCCATGGAGCAGGGCACCTTAGTAGTGCCCGAACCTTTAGGTCCAAAGAGAACTATGTCCTAACCACTATGCCACCACTCCCCATAGTTATACGGTGTTATTATCTCCAGGCCATAGGTTTTACACATCAAACAGAACATTTTCGGTTCTTGTGAAAAACTCGTTCCTGTCTCAGCTCTTGTACAACCAAACTAAGCTAAGCATGGGAACAGGCAATGGGATGCTGGGAAAGAGGCCTTTATTTGAATGCGTGATTTCTTTTGGGAGAGTTTACTCAGTCCTAGCCAATTGAATGTTCCAGCTCACTGATTAATGTATATAACTTTCCATATTTGTCATTTCTTCAGGTTATTTTTCCTCTATTAGTTCTTGCTGCGTATGGACCACTGGCCGCAGTGAAAATGAGATTTCAGTCTCAGCTGGGTTTTTCTCTTTATAACTAGAACAAATCTCTTCTGGGCAGTTAGGTCTTAGTTATTTGCTGTGATATGATAAATGTTGCAAGTGAGGCTGGCAGTGCTAACAGGAAGCAAGTGCAGGTGTGGTGCATGTGTGTGCGTGCATGTGGCCAAGGTTTGTGTGCGGTAACAGATTTTAATCAGCATACCCAATGTCAATTAGCTTCAAATGATGCAAAGAAATGCTAAGGTGCACCACCACACGTAAAAACTCTTTTTCACATTTTCAGAAGAGGAAAAATAATATTCATTCCTTTACATGTGTTTCTTCCTATCTACAATAAAATCTGCTATTATGTGGATAAAAAGCACAACGACCCCTCGAATAAAGTTGCTATTCGTGAATACAACCCATTGCATGTCTTGCTCTAATTCAGGTTGAGTAAAACAGCTGAGATCAGAAAAACTGATTTTGTTTCCCATCCTGTGCACAAAAGCAGTGGGAAATATGACAATATAACAGTATTGTTATGATAATGTCTCAGCTTTTCTGAGTATGTTTTTCAACTGCTTCTATATTACATACCATAAGATCTGCACTAATTATGAAAGCCTGCAAATGACAAAATTAACCAAAATATTGTAACAGTATAAACTGCATCTGGATGCTTTCTTTTTTGCCAAGAAAGCTCCCCATCATCTCTGCTTCTTGGGGATACTGTGTAGAGCTCACCTCATGCTTGTCCTCACCTCATTCCATAGGATACACTATAAGCAGTGACCTGTACAGCTGCATGACACGCTGGCTTGGGAATTACTTAGCCATAGACCGCAAGAAGCAAGAATGAATAGAAAGGACAGGTGAAAAGACGATCAGGGTCTCATGCCCCATCTACACAACACACTGCATCCACAATAACTAGCATTGTGGACAGTCACTCCCACACCCTCCTACCATATGGCAAAATGTTCCTCAGCATAATCTTCATTCCCAGGATGAGGAAAGATTTTTTTTCCGAGGCCATCGAACTTCTGAATCATAACCGGATCAAAAACTGAAATTCACACACAAACACACAACTGAACTGAAAAAAATAATAATTTTTCATTTTTTTTTTTTTGCACACGTACTCTGCTGCCAGAATACAGTTACTGTAATATTATATTCACTGACACCAGTACTGATACTGCACTGTAAGTCATGTCCTGTAGTATTGGAGTGTTTCCTCTTCATGTTCTTTTTTTTACACTCTTTTTACTCAAAATAATATAAGGCAGTGAAAGTGACTATTTGTCATTGTGAACACACTCAAGCACCACACCGAAATGTGACCTCTGCATTTAACCCATCACATGGCACATGTGGAGCAGCGGGCAGCTATCAACAGCACCCGGAGACGGAACCTTGCTCCAGGGCACCTCAGTAGTGCCCGGGCCAGGACATGTCCTAACCATTAGGCCACCACTACCCGCAATGAAAAGCCATTGTTGCCTTATGCTGTAGTCATGCATGTTAATATTTGTGTCTTGGCCCAGCTGAGTCAATTTAGAATATTAAATTGACATTCAATAACATACTGAAAATATTATAAGGATATTGCATTTTTTAGCATTAAGCAGAGAAAAGCAGCAAACTTTCAATACACCATGCAGCTGTACTGCACATTAGCCCCATTTCCCTATGTAACCACAAAGTGACAGATTTATATGGATGGCCTATATTATGTGCATTTGCATCACTCAAGACAAACACATACACAAACAGCCTCCCACTAATATCCTGAGAAACGCAGTAATTCTAACACATCCGAAATATCCCACACAGTAAGACTTGGACACACATCACACACTATCTGTCTTCATGCATTAATGTTGTGAAGGTGTGAGTACTGAGAGCAGGCTGGGAGGAGAGTCAGAGCTCGCTCTCTTTGTCATAATCATTTCTGCTCTGCTGAAAGCTTCGTAATGGTACTTCTCAATATGAAACCAGCAGAAGTGAGGATCTCATGGCTTAGCTGTATTTGGTCTGCTGAACTTGGCAAAGCTGCTGGGAGAAGATCACAATCCCTCTAATATCCCCAAACACCTGCTCAGGACTGTCTTCAACACCTACACATACAGAACTTCATCTTGAACTCCCTGTAAAAGCGGACCCAGACTTCCAAACCTCAGCAAAACTACACATCATAAGAAGGTCATTCCATTTAGATGACAAGTTAACCCCTTAATCCCAAGCTCATTGTAGTTACCTACTCTTTCTTCATAGTTAATAAAGAATAGGCCAAAGGAATTGAATAGTGAGCCTAAGAGCTGGGATGTATGATGTGATAATACTGTTATTAGGTGCTTTAAGCCAGATCATCTTCTAATCCATTCATCCCATTCCAAAATGGACACTTGCGGTTTATGGTTTTGTTTAAGTGCACACTAACATAATGCAAGCATCATAATGCATTACCACATCTATCCAAAGTGCCTGCACTCATAAAGTGTGTAGATATGTATGGGCTTGTGCATTGTGTGCTTGGTGGGAATGGGACACATCCAGACACTAACCAGGAAGCCCAATATGTACACCAGTAGTGTGAACTAGTTTTTTTTTTTTGCACTTTTTCTTCTATCACTGCTATGAAAATGCCAAAGATGTACATTATCCACAACCTGGGATATTTTCCAAAATGCAAAAAATTAAAAAATTAAAATAGTAGTAAAAAAGATAACATGAGACCGGGTGTGTGCTTGACTGGGCAGTCCAGATCTGTTTCCTATTGAAAATGTATGGTACATCATCAAGAGGAGAATCAGACAACATTGACCACATGTAAACTCTTTCATCAAAGCAGAATGGACATAATTTCCAATTGCAAAACTATTATAATCAGTCTCTTTAGTTCCAAAATTATTACAAATGAATAAAAACACAATTACGTTGGTCAGTAAAACTATTGAAAATATTTGTATTTTGTGACTTAAACACAGGTTCACATTAATGAACATATCACAGATTTTTGTTTTTAATGCATTGTGGAAAACATCCCAACTTTTCTGGAAATAGGGTTTGTAAGCCATCCATCTGAGGTCAATTGCCATCCACCATTTCATAGTGTGTGCCAGGAATGCAGGAAATGGATGTGTTGTAGCACCTGCATAAAAAATGTTGGAAAACATTTTGGCACCAAGTGGTGAACCATGACCCTAAGTCTAGGTTTACTGGTGTGACAGGTTTTCTTTGTAGTTCAGTGTTAAAAGCTCCTCTTGCAGAATTATTATAAAGAATATAAATTCTCTTTACATGTCAGAAATAAAATCCTGTGTGAGGACATGATGACATGATGACATACCAGGTATCGGTGTAAAGGATATCCCCTATTAATATTCATCATTAAAAGCCAGTCACGCCTGATTAATAATCGAATTCATCTTGATAAATGGGCAGATGTGATATTATAACAACATGAACTCTCCATTTTAAACCACTGAGCAGAAATGTTCTTTGAGTTCTGAAAAAAATAAAAAAGCCACAGATCCAGATTTAGCCTCTCACAGGCATGGTGGCACACTGGACCATAGCAGAGTATTTCCTGCTTCACGCTTCCTGCCTAAAACAGCATGCTCCTAAAAGTGTGCAGAGGGAAAAGAGTCTGCAGAATCAATAGCTCACCTGCCAAAAATAACCACCCCAAGTCCTGCTCCTAAAGTTTTAATCTCCCTCTGAGACCCCCCCAATTATGCCTTCAAGAGTGACCCCATGGTCCATGAAAATAAGGCCCTGGTTAATACTGAAATAATGTTGAAATAATCAAATGAGGTGGGGACCACACGGCCTAAGACATTAGGAGAAACATTAATCTTCATTTCTGGTATGTGGGGGCTTCCCCAGGGGTCCATGTTAAAAAATAAAAGGATGCATACCTAATAAAAGGACCTCTGTTTTGTTCACATGTTGGTTAATAAGTGTATATGGTGATTAAGAGCTGTAGCACAGCACAGAAATCTCTGATTTACACCATCCCTCCAAACTGAGGTGGAAACTTGTAATGGATTACACTTTAAGGATGATGAAAATGTGACAATGTTACAGCTGTGGTGAATAGACTCATACAGGAGAAAACGTGCATCAGTCAGCAATTTTTCTCAACACTGCTCAAATGTCGCTCTCAACAGACTTAATGGTGATTCTTCTAAAATTCCTTTCAATAGACAGCTTTACACAAAAGGTGACAAGAGATACAGGACATTATTAGCAAACTGTAAGATCAGGGCAAACACTACAGCTGTCAGACGAGAACAAAACAGCATGTTTGGTTTAAATGTCGAGTCATGTTTGGTGCAACAGTTTTACTGTTATGTTGACACAGTCACCGACCACTGCCTTGCATTTGTCAATCACAAGTGAGCAATTTGCACAGCAGCCTAGTGCACACTACTATACCACTTTACATATTCGCTATATGTTCTGTAATTAAAAATCACTGCTCATTCTCTACGGACATATTACATATATTTCAATATCATCCTTGTAAACATCTCATTAGAGTTTGTGTATATATTGTTTAACATTTATTTTATTTATTTTAGATATCTTCTCCCTCTGTTTTATCTTTTTTCTCTAGTTTCAGTCACTGCACAGTTCTACGAGCATCAGGGATACATTTCACTGCATGATGTACTTATATAACTGTGGGTGACAACTTGAATCTTGAATCTGGAACTAAAGAGCAGTGGTGCTAGCAGAAGAGACATGAAAGCTTGCCAACGCTTATAAAAACTAATTCAGGAACATTAGTGAATAAACTGCAGAAAAATACAGCATTAATCAGCCTTAGAAAAAGAATGTGAATGTCACTGAAAGCCGTACCGCTGACTATATGCTTTGGTCAACATTTTTCAAAAGTGGAACACAAAAAATCCCAAAAGCTATTGGTGTTTATAATAATTAACAGTTATACTCTGAGGCAAGGCTAAAGTCTGTCAGTGCCATGATACAGCTTCCCGCTTTATAAAGCCTGCCGCAGTTATTATAGCTTGATCACAGTGTATAAGCCGACCACAATTATTTTCCACAGTTGTTAGCTTTCACAACCAGATGTTTACATCACAACAGTGTTAAATCGGGTCTTTTTCATCTGTTGGGTTGGGAAAATAAAAGAAAACAAATGAATGTATTGAGTTATGTCATGAACCTTTAAAAAATCAGCTCCGACTCTTGCGGTGAGAACGCAAAAAGATGCTATAAAATCTTTAGAGGGCAGTGGTGAGTGATAACCGTTGATGTCCGAGTGGTGAGTGTTATTGCGTGAGTTGGGAGCTCCTAAACATTGACAGAAGCAAGATAGTTAAATAAGGCAGTGTGACCACTCGAGTTCTGCATTTTTAGTCAAATGAAAAAAGACAAAACTGTTAAACATTTATAAAACTTTATGATCTCATGATTTAGAATCATAAATAAGAGCACTGAGCTTCATTCATCAGCAGCTCTTAAGAATATTCTGACATTCACCAGTGTTTTCTTATTTGGAATTTATCCTCTGATAAGAACAGAATCTACACACACTCAGGAGCACACTTACCCACAATGGTGTCGAAAGGTTTGTGCAAAATAACTGGTTATGAATCTGATGTAGATTATTTTAAAGGAAGGAGAGTAAGAAACGGCCCATGATTGCCACCCGGTGTGTTTACAGAAAGCAGTAAGCAGTACCACACTGACTGGCCTCTATGACATCTTTCATTTTCTAGCTCTCTAATAATCTCATTTCTGTTCCACCAGCTTTAATTCCATCATTACCGTTACCTGTGACTTCACAAGACGAGAGATGAGTGCATTACTCCTAAGGACTGCATTCTCATTTGTGCTTGATGACATTTGCCAGAGCAGAAAATCTGCTTGAAAATGTGCTGCAACTTGACGAGAACGAAAACGACAGCCTTCATTTGATAGCCAACAAAATCCACAGCGAGGAAAAGCAGACCCTGGTTTATCAGCAATCATCTTTTTTGTTTGCACTCCTGCTTCAGAAATCAAATAATCCTGCCTGAAAGCCAGAGTCGTAAATCTTGTTTTTTTCTCGGTCATGGCACAATCTTCTCCTGTCATATTTTGTGTTATGAGCTGAAAACAAGGCAGCTCAGTATTCTCCAGAGTTTAACATTTTATTGTGTGACACTGTAGCACTCAGAAACTCATTCCATGCTGAAGGGGACATTTCAAATGGAGGAGGAGTAGCAGTGTGAAAGGCGCAGTAGCGTTTGGCCTTTGTAGATTTTTGCACACTCACATACGTACGAACACACACTGAACAGATCGGGTCAAAGTGAACAGTTTAAACCACGGACATTGTTTTACTTTAGAATACTTTCCAGGCCCATATAGTATGTAGTGTCACATTTTATAGGACTGGACAGTGATATCGGAATCATATTGGTATCAACAGATTGCTTAAAAACATATCATCTGTATCAGACAGATATGACCGATATATCAAAATATTTAATAATGCAATGATGGCACTTTAGAAGGGCAGAATGTTAGAAGGAACAAAACCTAATTCTTAAGCTTATAGAAATTTTTAGAAAGGTATTTTTTGTATCAGCATCAGCATCAAAGGTGCATGAAAAATATTGGACATCAGCATCAGACAATGAATCTCACATCGCTGCATCCGTACTGTTCTTCTTACATAAAACCACATAAACATAGTAAGTTCAGTCACATTTTATAGTGTAAGATATATGTGTATGTGTGTGTGTGTGTGTGTGTGTGTGTGTGTGTGTGTGTGTGTGTGTGTGTGTGTGTGTGTGTGTG
>JBBPDA010000126.1:12500014-12510737 GCA_037974385.1 Arnoldichthys spilopterus
TTACATAAAACCACATAAACATACGAAGGGCAGTCACATGTTATAGCGTAAGATATATGTGTGTGTGTGTGTGTGTGTGTGTGTGTGTGTGTGTGTGTGTGTGTGTGTGTGTGTGTGTGTGTATCTGACCTATTACAAACGAACACAATACAGGGAAAGACACTGGAGGATGGCCTGATCTGTGAGCAGTGGCTTCCAGAAACACTCACCTCCACTAGCCTGTCCCCAACCTGAAGGCCATCCTCTTCATCTGCTGGTCCTCCAGCAGTAACATGAGATACAGTTATACCCATTCCTCCTGGACATGTCTGCGGACAGAAAAAAACTCTTTAAAACATTTGGACACTTCATAACAACAGTATAACAACAAAAGTCACCAGGCCCTGAGCACGACCCTGCTCTCTCACAGGGCAGTGAAGTGTTTATGACCAAAAGTGCACATCATAGGTTTGTACCTTTCAATACTATCATATACTGCACGATACTATATCCTAGAAACACGTGTGGCTCATGTCAGGTACCTGCTCACATTCTCCTCCTATAATCCTGAATCCTAGTGAACTGTTCTTCCTGCGCAGGGCCACCTTAAAGAGCTGCGCTTCTCCAGCCTGTGGGGTTACAATCAGGCCAGTGGGGTAACTCAACAACGCAAAAAGTACAGTTTTCTTTTGTATAACAAGGACCAGGACCGACCTGATGCAAGTCTACCGCGCTTCTACGCTGGAAAGGTTCCTCGAAACGTTGCCACTGGTTCTGCGTTTGTTCAGGCTGGTCTTCATGAAGGGCAGGGGCAAGCTGACCCAAGATTTGCTCACATTCTTCCCGTTTAGGAGCCTGTTTGCGAGTTGTGGGCCACATCTTCAGCACGCTGAGAGTAAGTTCACTTGTAGCTGAAGTCTCTCGCGGGTAATGAGCCCATTCCGTGCTCCTGCACCGCTCCAGCGCCGGCTCCTGTTGCGCTCCTCCTGCGGAGGGAGGAGGGAAAGCCTACACTGCTGCGCTTACATCCAGCTAACCTACTCTGTAATGAGTAGTTGTAACTCGCCCCACGTTTTTCTGTATGGAATCTTTTCTTTTTCTTTTTTGAGCAGATATTTAGCTGACACTATAAATCTCAATAATACCGCTAAAGTTGTCATTATGGATGTGGCCCGCTATTTGTCTGTCAGTCCACTAGAGGGCGGTGTTTAGCCGAAAATACACCGGTTTCCGCTGCAGAGTAAAGATGTAGCTATAGCTATAAACATAAATTACTAGTTCATATAAAAGTCTTTATCAGCTTCATCACTCTTTTAAAATATTGTTTGGCATTTGTGATTTTTATGTATTCTCCAAAGCTGAATACACTGCCTATTGATATCAGGGATACTCACTAAATATTAGAAAAACATTTCTCTTTACTTTAGACTTTAACTAGCCAGTTTAATTAATTAATTAATTAATTTATTTATTTATTTAATATTATTGTATATGATACAATATTATATATTATAATTATAATTATTTACTATTTTTATTTTATGTATTGTACTACTTTAAGCTTCTCCTGTTTATTTAACTTTTATTCATTTTAGGATTTTTGTAGTGCCTGAATGCAGTGCTTACTATTCATTCATTTATTATCCAAACCACTTTGTCCATTCTGGGTTTGAGGGGAGCTGGAGCTAGTCCCAGCTGACTCTAGGAGTATATATAGGAGGAATAGGAGGCAACACATCGCAGGGCAACACAGAGACAGGCAACCATTCACACAAACATTCACACCTATGGGCAATTTAGATATTTACAAACAAAATACTACTAATAATTTGAATGTGAAATTACAGATGTAAATTAGAGGTGATTTCAGTCAATGGGATGACAATCAGGGCTTCCTGTTATATTTTAAAACACAGCATGGCTCTATCAAAGATTATTACTGAGGACCTTAGAAAATGAGTTGTAGATGCATATCTGGCTGATAAAGGTTTTAAGGCCAGATGATCTCTAAAGATCAAAAATAATGCTGCTACCTGTCTACAGTTTGCAAAGGATCATATGGACAAGCCAGAGAGCTACTGGAAAAATGTGTTGTGGATGGAGGAGACCAAAATAGAACATTTTTTAAAATGAGAAGCACAATGTTTGGGGAAATGAAAGCACTACATTTCAGCATAAGAACCTTATCCAATCTATGAAACATGGTGAAAGTTTCATGGTTTGGACGTTTTTGCTCCACCTGGGCCAGGACAGCCGGTCACCATTAATGGAACAATGCATTCTAATTCATATATGTGAATTCTAAAGGATATTGTCAAACATCTGTCTGTGCACTGAATCTCATGAGACAGTGGGCCATGTAACAAGACCAGGACACTGGACACACAAATTGTTCTTGTCAAAGTCCTTACCTTAGCCTTAGACCTTACCAATAGAAATGTTACGAAATGACATGGAGCATGCAGTCTATATGAGTAAAAGTTTCCAACATCCCAGAGATGAAGCTGTTCTTTACCGAGGACTCAGCTAACATTTGTCCAAGCCAATGTGCAGAACTGATCAACAGTTATTTGAAATGTTAACTGCAGTTAGTTCAAAGCACATCACATATTGAAAGCAAATGCTCACTTACTTTTTTACTTTTCCACTCACACATATAAAATATTGGATAGTTTTCCTTAATAAATAAATTACCAGGTATATTATTTATGCATGATATTTTCATTTGGGTTTCCTCAATCTACTTTTAGGATTTGTGTAAAAATCTGATGTTTTAAGTCATGTACAGAGAGAAATATAAAACATTCTAAAGGGTTCAAAAACTGTAGTGGTGTAATAATGTGAAATTTACTTAATCAAAGACACTACGATCATACCAAGCTAAAAACCCATGATATAAACAACTGACCTGATGTTTAACATCCATCAGAGATCTGGCAGACTGCTCACTGTGTTAAATGTTTGATAAGAGAACAAAGCTATAAGAAGTTTAGTCGTTGAAGCCCAACTCAGATCAATAACATGCAATCAATAACATGCAGCTCTGGTGTTGGAGAGCTGTCTCTGTACTGCAGAGGCCTATATTCTGACTTAAAAGTTCATGTACAGCCTTTACCAACATGGAGACAATAGAGTAATCTAAGACTGCCAATAATTGGAAAACTAAAGTTTAACAATTGCTGATTGAAGAGTTAAAAGATAAAGATGGGTTATGGTTGAGAAAACAGAAAAATCAACATTGGTCTGATTATTTCAGATAGTGAGTGAAAACATTCGTAGGTCAAAGAGATCAGGAAAATTATATTGGACTACTGAATTTGAGTAAAAGATTCCAGGTAAATTAAGGAATCCAGTCTAGTGGCTCAGCGATCTGATATACCTGTCTCTGTATTCACATGGGCCATGTCAACCAGCAGATTAGCTTCAGATCAGATGGGTATTTTGAATTTTCCAGTATTTGTAATTGATCAAAAACCATCCAGCATATTAGTTTGAAAAAGAATATTTATGTAAAGGCAAAGAACAATACTTAATGGCATGATTCAATTAGAAGATGCTACCCCTTTTATCCATTGCCCATACCCTCAAGGGCTGGTAGAACTCACTATTCTTCATTTAACAGGCATCTTTCACCCTTGTAAGGACTTTTACTAAACTGTAGCTTTGTTGCTATTGGTTACAAAAAGCTAAAAGTCTGAGGTACCTTAACACATCCTTCAAAGAAGGCTAAAAGTTGCTAAATCCAGTAATGAATTACTCTGATTCTATAATGTAAGAATACATGCAGCCTACAATAACTGAAATGTAGTGATAACACGTGAGCCATGATGTTTTTTTCTCTATAAACTTTAATTGAGAAGAATGGCTTGAATGAATCAGATAATGACTCATGGGTTAGGCTTTATCTACATCGTCTCTGACAAACAGAGCTTGCCATTCAGGCTGAACAGACATTTTATTGACTGACAGAGGCAGATCAGAAGAAGCGGAGTTACATAAGTCACCTTGATCGCAAATGAGTAGCTATGGCATTCTAATGCAACTGGAACGAACCATTCATTTCCAGCTCATGCATCTCATGGCGTAACTTTTTACCTCCAATTAATTGTAGATTTCAAAAGATAAAGGCATTCATGCATTTGGCATTTGTTTTTTTCTTGTTGCTGTTGCTTGTTTTTTATTTTTTTATTTTTTCTTTCACGTTGATGATTCTGTTGCCTGAAGGAGACTGGGAAAGAGAAAGCACTTTGTGGTGGTCAATATTACTCATAAAATGTTGAAGCAATGGCCAAAATCCACACATATTTAAGGAGATGGTCCATCTAAAGGTCAAAATCTAATGCGCTGTTCCATACACAGAAAGCAAGAAACGGCCCAAGACTTGATTTGTTCTTCTCTTAGCAGTTAAAAGAGGGATGTACTTGTGTTAAAAATGTATTTTTTAATATATTTATTAGCCATTTTGATCTTCAGATGGGAGTTGTCTTTAAATATATATGGAAATATTAAAATGCAGCATTTTATAAATTAAATAAACTAAAATATTGTAAAATAAGTGGCAAATATTAACATATATTAATAATAAGTAAAAGACAGGAACTCTGGGCATAAGACAGGTGTGAGAAAAAGTGAACCATTTGGAATTATGTTGATTTTTGCCCAAATTGTTCTTAAAATGTGATCTGATCTTCATATAAGTCTTTAAAACATAAATAGTGTTGTATAATTAATATGAATTTGAAGAAGGCTTTCACAAAAGAAGGCCATAAATTGTAAATATGTGAAGCCCAAGGATGAAGAACTCAAACAGGTCTATCTTTTCACATCAGAATTTGGTGCAATGGCTCGCTCAATACAGGTTTCTGAGAAGCCCAGAAGAAAAGTTGAAGTGAAAGTGACTATTTGTCATTGTGAACACACTCAAGCACCACAACAAAATGTGACCTCTACATTTAACCCATCACATGTGCACATGAGGAGCAGCGGGGAGCTATGAGAAGCGCTCTTGCTCAAGGGGACCTCAGTGGTACCCAGGCTGGGATTTGAACCTGCGACCTTTCAGCTCATAAGACCAATGCTGCTTTCCTGAGTAGTCAGTGTCCTTCAAAGATTAGTGACATTTTGTCCATTAAATCCAAAGAAAAGTGACAAAGAACTCTAGTGTTACAGTCAAGGATCTGCAGGCACCTCTTGTTCATGAGTTTACCACAGCATTATTACACACTGTCCAGTATTAGGACAGAACTGGGCTTCATGTGAGGTTACCATGTTGGAAACCACTGCTCTCTAAAAATAACACCTGTCAACCTGTCAACACAAGTCTCTTGACATTACTTTTAAGTGTTCTGTGGGCGGATGAGACAGAAGAACCTTCTGGTCAATGTACGGAGTGTTATGTTTGGAGAAACAAAACCTCATGGTAGCTGACACATAGTGGTCACACAATTTGCTGCCCGACGCCCTGAATTTTTCCAACAATGAACTGTTTAAACCATTGTTTCGTAAAGATACAGGAGTAAAATATTTATGAGTTGCTCAGTAGCTAAACATTAGGATCAGATCACATGTCAGGACAGGGCTGCTGAACTTCAGGGAAGGCCAATATCCAGCACTGTTTGGTGATTGCCTGGCTCTGGCACTCTAGCTAAGCTTTATACAAAGTGTGTTAGAGATGCATTTGAGCAATGCAATCAACAAACTCTTTTAGACTCTGCATGTACCATCTAGGACCAGTTTGACCAGTTTGTATTTTAAGAGCTATTTACATAAAAATCTAGATATTTCAAAGGGTTCACCTACATTTTCACACAGCAGTGTCTTACACCTGTATTGTAGAATTTAGCAATATATTGTGAGCTCATTTTGTATGATCACAATCCTACTGGTTGCCTAATGCTCAATCTGCTTTCTCTGTTTAACCAATACAGTTTTGCATGTGATAAGCACTTCAACAAACAGCCGGACATAAATAAATCCTAAAGCATAAAGGATACTATATTACAGTATCAGCTGATCAATTAAACTACTTCTTTTACATTTAGGAATGGAATGCTTGTTTTTCTTTCATTTTTGCATCGCAGTGATGTCATGATAAAAGCTTGAAGCAATTAGCCTTTGTCGCGTCAGACACTGCACTGCTATTGAGTCCATACAACTGTTACTTGGAAAATGACAGTTAAAAGCAAAGGAGGTGAAGAAATGGATCAGAAAATGAAATGTCAACATTCTTTACAAAGCACCTGTAACTCATACAGAGCATCTAATGATACAGTCAAAACAAAGGCTTTTCCTAATGCTGCAGAGCCGTTTCCAGCCTTGGTTTGGTTCATGGTTAGACGATGAGTGCCAATGACACTGACACTGTTGAAACTGTAAAGCACTGCAGTAACATCAGCCAGGTCCAGCATTAATAGAGCTTCTCACACTAAAAGTGACAGTCGGGGATCAACTGTACCAAAACATCACTCCTACCCAGAGACGCTTGGAGAATATGGCCTTAGGCGTGCCACAGTGGATATTGCCATAGTCCCCACACATACACATAACCGCACACACACACCCACATATACATAAGCATGTGCGTGCGAGTCTTGTTTGTGTTTCAAACCATGGTTTCGATATGTTTACACATATATTACACATACAAACACAATATTACTCCTTAGTACAGAATTTCAGCAATGCTGACACATTTACAAGTTTACTTGACCCCTGATGATCTTCCTGTAGATCCCAGAAGGCGACATGCACACATCTCAGCTCCAGCTGTTCATTTACTCTTGTGTAAGGGCTCTGAAATATCTTTAAGTAAAATAATCTTTTTATTAGAGATATGTTAATATGAGCAAAGAAATCATATACTGAAATATATTAAGAGATTGATAGCTTATAAATTATTGCATATACATATACTTGCGTGAAATAAATTGCTATATTGTCTGTTATGCGTCACCTCAGTTAGAGCACTGAGCCCATGTACTGTAGTAGGATAGGAGTTTGCTTTGACTGTATCCATTAAGGGAGCAATGTGCTTTAGTTTTGAACTGAAAAGGGGGTGCCACTGATTTGACTACATATAAAACAATTATCAGACCCCCTTACACTAATCTTTTATCAAAAGTGACTCGTGGTGGAAGAGCAAGCTGCAGAAAGAATATGAAATCTCGTAAATTTAAGAAGCCACAGAATGAGCAGCCGCTCAGCTCCAGATTGAAACTGAGACAGCTCTGGAAATGTGTGTCTTAAATTGTGAAACGCAGGTATCACTCTTTACCACAAGCAGTCCAAGAGTAAAAGATCAGGGTAGAAGATATTGTAAGGCATACTGAACAAGAGAGAACTCCTTTGATGCTTCTTCGTGTTTGTGGTGTCGATTCTGAGAGCAGAGTATCCTCTATGTCCTTGTACTTTACGGGTTTCTATAGTGTCTTTTCTTCCCACAAAGCTTATTCCGGGTTGAGAATATTCATCATTAATCTTCGGCGTTCGTGGAGTAAGAGTCCTGTAAGGCGTCATCCTGCGAGAGTCCTCTTCACTGTGGGAGTGAAGGTAGAGGAAGGATGGCGCTACATTCAGAGTGCCATACTGAGCACTGCAATCAGGAGCAGGACACAGAGGCTGAGAGTCTGAGCTGCCAAGACACCTCCACCTACACACACACACACACACACAGATATATACACAAACATTAACATAATCAAGAGGACTGTGAAAGTCAGAATACTTCATCAAAAGTCAGCATAACTCCTGATTCTGAACTTAGGACCTCACTTCCAAATCATGTGTTACCTTAGATCAGTGCTGGAGGGGCTGTGGCCTGGTAGGAGACCACCAGGAATTGGAATTGTCCAAAATTACTTAGAATACTGGCAAAAAAATGCCAAGATATAGAATTGTCGTTAGAACCGTCTTACTACTTATTAGCAAAACTACCAGAAAAACAATCTCTACTCAAAGCCCTCCTTGATCTCCAAGCAGATAATCACAATCTCCTGACTGAGTCCACAGCCCCCCAGCAATGGAGGAAGAAGGTTATTACATAAAAAACATAACTGCAAGATTATGTTTAATTACAAACATATTCATGGCCAAACGTCCCCATTTATTTTATATATTTTTCTTAAATTATGTAAATTTCTGTATTCTGATGTGAATAATTTTTATTATTTTATCTGTCTGTTTTATTATCTTGTAATTTTATTTAATTTATTTCTTTTAATAAATAATCTATTTATACATTATCTTATCTATTTATATTTCACATTTTTTATTACTGATATTATTGTTTTATATATACATCTGTTTATTCACTTTTGATTGGTTAAATGCTTTTTTACATTTACATTTATTCATTTGGCTGACGCTTTTATCCAAAGCGACATCCAAGACGTGGAGCAGAGTAGTGGGATTGTACCTTGCTCAAGGGTACCTCAGTAGTGCCTGAGCCGGGACTTGAACCTGCGACCTTCAGGTCCTCAGCGCAATGTCCTAACCTAACCACTAGGCCACTACTGTTTATTTTTACATAAACATTGAGAGGAGGCTGAAAATCATGGACAGCTCAGTAGGACATTGGTATGGTATCTTTGAATATGTGACTGTAAAATATGATTGCACTTGATAAAACAAAATAGAAAGAAGTAAAATATCAAATAAAACTAAGAACCTGATTAAATTAAAACATCGCACAACAGCATTAATGACTAAAGGACTTACAGCTTTTTGAAACCACATATTAAAGAAAACCAGAGTACAGGGATGTAAGAAAAAAAACAGCAGTCAGGCTGAGTCTCATCTATCATTATGATGCCCTTTCTTCTTTTCTCTTTCCCTTAGCCTGTCAGCACCTGTTCATGATCGCAGGTGTCTGACACTGACAAATGACTCCACTGACACTTTCCTATGGTTGCAATCCAACCACACTCACACGACAGAGAGGGAGAAAGTACATACCCAACCCTAGTCACAGTATATGCCAAACATGTGTATATACCATTCACACATTACATACCATTCTACCAAATGTCACCCTCAGTGTCTTTTTAATCATGAAAACATTAATCTGTCTGGAGATTATTACTAAAATACTCTTTAATCGTAATTAAATATTCAGGTGGATTTGTAGCATTATGGGAAGTAATATCATTGAGATTTACATCATTTTCACTGATTAAAATGATCATAAAATATGTAAAGATTTCACCATCAGAAGCATGTTGCACTAATCAAAATTTCCACACAGAAAATGATATATAATGATAAGTGAACGTACCAGGGCTAAATGATTATCACTTATGATTAAGCAGATGAGACAACACAAAGACCAGGGGTCTTTCATTAGGAAAGCTTACCTGAGATGCGCACTTGTGCCACAGCTCCATCTCCACCCGCACTGTGTGCTCTCACCTCCACCAGATAATCTCCATCCTTGCGCATTGGCAGGTCTATATACTGCTTATCTGTAGTGTAAAGCACCCCAGAGATTTGGCCCTCCTGCCTGTACAGAACCTTGTGGAGCAAATAAGAGTACACATGAAAATGTAGTTGCATCAATAGCCATGCGAAATTCCAAAATGCAGAGTTAGCTAGCTGACCTGAGATTATTTACAAATAAAGTGAATAAAACTCAAAACAAAATACCATAAGTGTGTCAAATAATACATGAACTAGTCATTCAAATTAAAACTGCACTGATTGCTACAGGTGCATTTTTTTTGTCATCACCAAAATAATCACTAAACAAGTTTTTTCTATATATTAAAGCCTCCATATCACATTTCTCTAATTAACGAGACTTGAACTAAGTATTGTTAAAGCTTCACAATCTAACCTCACTTCCCCTATCCACACGATCTATATCTGGAAACTAAGCGTTAAAACGGTCCGTTTTCAAAACATCGTTTTTGTGATGTCACAAAGCCAAAAAATTAACATATATCTCCTTATTTAGCCTACAATATGTTTGGCCCACCCACTTCACATGGATGTTCAAAGAGGTTCTATGATTGGTAAGAGGCTCATCATTCAGACTTCCGCAATATCAGGATTGTGATAATGTACTTGACACACTTCAATACTTGACACACCTTGTAACACTCCACTGTGGACTCATTGGCTAAAGGCTCCACATGCTCCCAGGTAATGGTGATTGTTGTCCCGCTGGGTTTCATCTTTGTGCTGATGATTTTTGGAGGCCTACTTGGAGCTGAAAAGAGAGGCAAAGTATATATATATATATATATTAAATAAGACAATCAGCAGTTGAGATAGTATCTATGTCTACACTAAAAACAAATTCCCTCATGCTTAAAACAGAGCATACATGGTTTATTGAAAGCAAGACACTTACGAGATTTCTTTGTGTAGAGCTCCGATTGTTGGCTGGCTGGTCCATATCCTGCACCATTGTAGGCACGTATTTCAATGAAATAATGTGAGTCAGGCTTCATGTTTTCAAGCCGTGTCAGGTTGTCTCTGCTCAAGATGTGCTGTGTTGACGCCTCATTCTCCATCTGCTTCCTCCAGTACCTCACCTGCCACAGGTCACATATGTTTGGCTAATGCTACCAGGCAAACAACAAGTACTAAGCAGTTACTGTTACATAAAAGCATGTGTGCTATATGAACATTTAGAGAACACGGACATGGCAGGTGCCACAATCACATTATGCTGCAGAGATATTTCCATCCATCCATTTTCTAAACCGCTTCTTCCGTTTCCGGGTCGCGGGGAAGCTGGAGCCAA
>JBBPDA010000126.1:12544674-12559431 GCA_037974385.1 Arnoldichthys spilopterus
TAACTACAGACAACAACAACTACAATAAATACATAGGCCAAGTGCTACAGTAACTACAGACAACAACAACTACAATAAATACATAGGCCAAGTGCTACAGTAACTACAGACAACAACAACTACAATAAATACATAGGCCAAGTGCTACAGTAACTACAGACAACAACAACTACAATAAATACATACGCCAAGTGCTACAATAACTACAGACAGCAACTACTACAATAAATACATAGGCCAAGTGCTACAATAACTACAGACGGCAACTACTACAATAAATACATAGGCCAAGTGCTACAGTAACTACAGACAACAACAACTACAATACATACATACTCCAAGTGCTACAATAACTACAGACAGCAACTACTACAATACATACATACGCCAAGTGCTACAATAACTACCAACAGCAACTACTACAATAAATACATACGCCAAGTGCTACAATAACTACAGACAACAACTACTACAATAAATATGGATGACTACAATACGATAGTGCTACAATAAAACTACATGGAGCATTACTATCTGGGGGACCTTCAGTCAGTTATCAGGTACCAATAGCTTGTACATGATCGATAGGCTTATGTGCTGAGGTGGGTGCGGAACATATATATACACACACACACATATATATATATATATACATAATTTCCTGTCCATGCACAGAACCCTTCAAACCCAAAGTTAAGACTTACAGCCTATCCTCAGTGGGAACCCACTCCAACCTCTCTCTCTCACACACACAATCTCACTAGGCTGTGTTCACCCAAGTGTGCTATCAATAATACTGGTCTCTGAAGCCTCAGGCTCCATTGCAGCAGTGCCACCTGAGTGCACACAGTCAGGCACACACACACACACACACACCACATCTCCAATACACACATGATTCTGCTGACGCCCAACCCCCCGTCCCCCCACCCAAACTAAACACAGCAAAACCATTCTGAACAGAGAAACACACTGACCCTGGGTCTTTTTATGCTCTCCAGTATACAAGAAGAAAAATCTAGATCGTACCTCAGCCACGAGACGCAAGATGACAATTCCATCTCTCTCCTGTAGAAGTGAACCAGTCACAGGCCCATAAACAGATGTTGAAAAGTGACTTCGCCCTCTCTCACAGGCCAGCCAATCAGAGGGGCTCAAAGTGTGACATCACAAGAGTAACTGTATGAATGAGACAAGCATGAAACAAAAAGGTGGAAATGAAATGAAGGAGATGCAGAGGAACAGAGATGAATTTGAAATGTACAGACCGACAGACGAATGCTATAGGTCAGTTTCCATCAGCAGTTACTCACCTTACCCTAGCGACGTGTTTTGGTAGCCATTCACAGTAAGGGACAAGAAACAACGGTGCCAACATCCACCGGGATGAGAGCTGTATTCAAGTGGCCACTGTGGGCTGTTTTCTCTCCTGCGCTGTGGCCAGCCCACCATGCATCATTAATGCAGTGCAGAAACATCCGCCTTGGCCTGCTGATCGCAGCCTCTACCTATTGATCACACCATTACAGCAGTAATCACGGAGCTGCACTTAGCTGCTTCAGAGCTCATACAAGCAGAAACAACTCACACACACTTCCCATTAGAAGTGCTGGGAGTTCTGCAGTGATGTCTGAATCCAATCTACTGTCACCTTGGAGCCTGCTGCGATGAAGCTTGACCGGCTGAAGTCTGTGAGTCAGCACTATCCTCCTATGTGTAATCATTGCTTCTAAGTCAAGTTTCTGCCTTTACATGAGTCATGCACAGACTCTTGATTCAAAGGCCTGCGTTTGAAAACTTTGCTTCCTAATCTAAGGGGAAGATGCAGTGCACTAGTGCCGGTCTGAGCGGGTCCCAAATGCAGGACACAGTATCAGCTTGAAACTGAGCTTATCCATCTGACGAACAACCACATGTTACGTTTAAAAAATCTATCCCCCATAAATATTTTGGGACAAATGTGCTTAATGTACTCGCTCCATAAGAACAAGTCTCCTTTTCCAATCAGATTCAGGCCTGACAATTTGATAGGAAAACATTCACATCTGCTGTGACATTATTGACCTTGTGTCACAAACCACCACGTCTCAGACTAATCTACACAGACACAGCCGTCTCCTCTTGTGGCGTGGCCCATATTCCTCCAACAATGACCCATTAGGCTGCTTTTTCAGCCATTGCTGCCTTTTGACTGCTCTGATAAGTCTGAATTGTAATGCCCTTTGATAAGAGGTCTCAAGATGTAGGTCATTATTTGAATTAGGCAGATGGATGTAAGTCAATGTGAGCAGTACACATTTGAAGAAGGAAGCCTCTAGGAATCATGCTTCAGTTAGAATGTTTCTATCACAGGCTTAGTGTGATGTAGCATAAATGTATGTATATGAGTATACATATAATATCATAAAAAAAAAACAAAAAAGCACAGGAAAATTGAAGAATGAATGAGTGCATGTGATAGCTTGGGGTGTAAATCACACGTTTCATCACAATTTGATCTGAACAAACTATTTAAGCCAGTGATCTGATACATTTTCCATACCTTAAGATTTGCAGCAATGTAATTCAGTTCAATGTGATCCGGTTTGATACTGGGGTCTGCAGTGATATGATGCATGAAATTTTACACAATCTGCTACATTTCCCTGAACTCACACATGCCAACAAATTGCAATGTGAACATTTTTATTATTAAAAGGTAGTTATAAGCAAAAGCAGCTTCTCAGCTGAACGCACACATTGATTTTTATGCGTCTCATCCTCACGTTGGGTCATGCGCTATTCGCTATTTTGGTCGACGCATCAATACAGATCAATTCACTGTTACACCCATAGTGACAGCAGGAATAAAATATTTGTTGCCCACACACTAACAAGCTGAGAAACTGAGTCTGAGCTTTTGGAAATGCAAAATGAAATACATTAGGTTATGCAATAAGAGCCAAATATGTATCACAAAAGAACCATTTTCATATTTTAAACACTGCTCATTCCCACCGCAGATCATAGTCACCACAGCCATAACAGCATAATGTCAGAGTTACATCCAAAGCATAATTTAACTGGACAGAAGATAACCACGGGAAAACAGGCAGGGGAAACATTAACAGCTCACTGTGGCTCACCTCTGAGTCTTACGAGGCGTGCAGGCTAGAAGGCACGCTATATGGGGCAATTCTTCTGCTCTGTGAACAAAACCCACTTATTCAATATGTGCACTAACACTGAAAGAGGCATTTCACTCTTTCAAATGAGAAAGACTGCTTTCATTCAAATGCCTCTTCATAACAGCATGGCGTATGTGCTTTAGCCAGTATTTCAGCTGGTTATAGGTTTTCTCAGAATTTATTCTCATGTCAAGTTGTGTATATTGAAAAGACCTATATTTGCATAATCCACAACAAAGAAAAGAATAATTTACAGTCAGAACGTGTGAACAGCCTTTTGGTGAGCTAAGACATGATCTTTGTCTCAACTGGAAAAATACGTCTGACACTTAATTAGCAAACCGGGTCATGCAGTTTACCCCAGTCCACTGATTATGGGTTATGTTATTCCATAAGACAACATATTCACTCCAGCTGGGGCAGGGGATACAAACAAAGATCAACCAAACTGGATTAGGCACAGATCCGATACTGGTTATCATTATATCAGCACAAAATCCTGGACCAGACAGCAGCGAGAGTAGTGCCACAAAGCAAAGGGAAGTAAGACACATTATAATATCAGTAATTAAGATTAAGGGTGGGGTAGTACTGTAGGTAGGTAGGACTGGGTACCGGTACGTTTAAAGGTGCCGACCAAATTACGTCAGTACCGAGTACCGTTTTCAACTAAATCAATCAGTGTCACATTTTAGAGAGAGCAAGACCACGTGATGGCATTCCTGTGATGTGTTGAAGCCCAGCAAAACACACAGGTGGCGATGGCAAGCCGCAAGTGGTTTCAAAGGTTATTGCACTTTTCAAAACTGGACGCAAATGACGCTCCCTGCCACATTCGTAGTGGAAATGGCAAAACATCTGGCCTTTGGAAACACCTGGTCCAACTCAAAATATACCTACAAGTTGAAGAGTCAACCGTATTATGATGGTCTGAAAGTCAGATTCACCGAAAGACCTGCAGCTACGTTTAGCACACTTAATTTCAGCCAAGGATGATGAAACCTTACGTAAGAAATTAACAGCTAATTCATTAAGTAGTTGTATAAGTTGTTGGAGAAATGTTTTTTTTCACTATGTTGGCTTAACACTTAGCATTCTTACACTGTCTGCACTGAAAACCCAGCCCTGTAGCTCAGTGGTCTGTGCTCTCGCCTCTCAACCTCTCCGACAGGGCTTCGATCCCATACCGGCGTGTGTTTACAGGCAGTGGTGGCCTAGTGGTTAGGACCTTGCCCCTGTTAACAAAAGGTCACAGGTTCGAGTCCCGACCGGGGCACCACTGAAGTACCCTTGAGCAAGGTACCGTCACGCTACACTGCTCCCCGGGCGCTGCTAATAGCTGCCCGCTGCTCCACATGTGCACGCGTGATGGGTTAAATGCAAAGGTCACATTTCGCTGTGGTGCTTGAGTGTGTTCACAATGACAAATGGTCACTTTCACTTCACCTTGAATAATTCTCATCAACATGATATAGTTACAGGAGTGATGGCGGTAGAGGGTGGTTTTATTTTGTGTGTTGTGTAAAATGTAAACAAATGAAACGCTTTGATTGAGAATTTTTTTATTGATTTTGTAAGCCAAAAAAATGGAATGAATTATTATATTATTTATTAAGTACCACTGGGTAGTGTTTAACAAAGAGATTGATAAACGTTCACTACGTCTGTTTTGCAGTGTATATTTGTATTGTTCCGGTGAGCCCCTGGGTCTCCACTTATCGCCCACAAACTCTCCATAATTCCCTAATTGTCCCTTGTGTTTTGTCCCCATGCGAGACACTTTCCCTGAGTGCTTGTCAACTGCAGACATCTCCTCTCTTCTCGATAGAGTGGGGTCTTTTCAGCAGGCACTCAGAGGCGAACAGGAGAAATATACTGCCTAAACCAGAATAATGGGGTGCTTCACATTTGTCAGGCTTCGTAGTGACTGGTACTGACCTCTCAGAAGCGGTACAGAGCACGCTTTGTGAGGCCTACTGTAATATTGGACAACATCCAGCATAAAAATACAGCTAGTCTTTCTTGTCAGTTCTAAGAACTTTGGTGCTCGTGGGAATTCCTGTATTTTATCGTCCCTATTAATCATTAGTGAATAATATCTAACTCGTCAGAGACCTCGAATCCTAAAGGTTAGGTGACTAAACTGCGATGGCATCTATAATGGCAAAAACAGTGTGAACTATTCAGAAATCCTTAGTAAAAACACTGGACACAGAACTTACTTGTATTTAGTGCTATTGTTACTACTTACAGCACGAAGAGCAGTTGGCTTTATTTGCACAGCGAGGATTGCGCTAGCTTCCCCGGGAATCATGATGCTGCACATGGTCTACCGTCTGTTGTCAGATTGGTGATCCCAGGGGAGGCTGGTGGGGCACCGACCCCTAATCCCACCTGCCTGCCAAGGAGTGTAATGTGCTGACGGGGCCTAAAGCCTTCAGCAAACTGACCATGGGGAAAATTTAAAAGAGAAAAATGAATGCGTGCATGAGGAGTGCTGAAGTGTCAAGAATAATTCCATTCGGGATCGCTATTGCGACCATTAGCACACACCGTAGTCGCAGCACCCAAGGGTCATTGCGACAATGCACTGAAATATCCCAAACGTAGCGGAGAGTGGCTATAGTATGAGCAGGCAGAAAATCGCTAAAACCCCTTACAACACGCAAAAGGACGTTGCTATGACAATACAGATAATTCTCATTAAATGTAGGGTAAACAAACACAATAGTTTGGCCATTAGGGGAAAGAGATGTAATGTTCTGTCTGCAGTTGGATTCTAGGCTGCTCTGTTACTGTATTCTCCAGGGCATCTCCCTCCTGTACCCCAGCACAGTCATGCTGGGTTGTTTACTTATTTTTAACAGACCCCCTTTCCCCCAGCCCTCCAGATCTCCAGATCGTTTGAGTCATTAATTAAACAACATCCAGACACAGATTATGTAGTTTCTCCTTAGGCACGAAAGGAAACAGTAAAAATGATAAACAAAAAGTAAAAGTGCAAAAATGATCTAAATGCGTCTCATCTGCTTTTTAATTTGGAACCAAAGGTTCTATGCACAACTGGCTTTGCAGTAAAAAGCATTGGCTCCTCAAAGCATAAAGCAAGGGCTGAACAAAGGGTTTCTAGTAGTAGGATGGATATTAAATCCGGGAGTGCTTCCAAAACCTACCACACTATAAGAAACTCACTGATCAGGATTAGCATTATTTTGGACATGTTAATCTAAATGAATATTAGCCAGACATGTGGAGAGTCAGCGTAAAACTGTGTATATATTTCATCTTAAACTGTAACGATTGTATAATTTCATATTTAAGAGAAAATCCACACAAGAACTCACCCTATGTTCTCTAAGCTATAGCACGTTGCTGCCTAACAACTGTAATGCTAGCACGGTTAATCTTAGGACAGCAATATTAGACTGAAAAATTCAAACCGCTAAGCTTCTTTAGACTGCCTGAGTTTCTAAGATTATTTACATGTGTTGGTTTCATAAAAGGCAGAGAAAGGAAGTTCTCCAATGAAGAGCCACTACCAAAAACACTGCTGACAACAGGGTGAGTTGGTCTTAAATATCTTAAAAGAAAATCATGTCTCTCCTTCGTTAAGTATCTAGATCAGTGCTGCTTAACTCTGGACCTGGTGTTCCACTGCCCTGGAGTGTTTAGTTGCAACACACCTGGCTGTAACATTCATCTGCTCCTGAAGGCCTTCGTCAACCGGATCCGTGTTAGAAATAAGTATGGAGCCAAACACTGCAGCACAGTAAGACACCAGGACCAGGGCTAATGGGAACAGCACTGGTGGAAGATAAAAAAAATTCAATCCTTGCTCCAGATATTCTGAAGTTCTCGATGACAGATTTTAGATATATTGAAAGTTTTCATTTGTCATTGTGAATCCAGTCGATCACACACAAAGTGCACCACAATGAAATGTGACCTCTGCTTTTAACCCATTGCACATGGAGCAGCTATCAACAGTGCCTGGGGAGCAGTTTAGTGGGACGGTACCTTCCTCAGGACCTCAACCTGTGACCTTCTGTTCACAAGGGCAAGGTCCTAACCACTAAGCCACCACTGCCCATCTCTTTTATTTTCACAGTTGCGGTAAGAGGTTTGTCCAAGCACACCACATCATCACAGTCTTCTATTAAGCTTTTTAATTTTGCCATGTCCGACTCAAGATGCTTATTAAATTGTGTGAATATTTTATGACCAACGGACTGATAGAAATGCCCCAAAGTAAGTTCTCTTCTCTTTACATGAATGTGCTGGAAAATGAAGGCTTCTTTCCTTCTGTAAAGTTCCCCTTTAGAAGATACAAGGTTCTCTTCCAATTGCAACAATATGTTCTTGGATTCCAGATTCATTTCTGCCTATTACTTCCTCTCTCTCAGACTCGGTTCTATAGTGTGGGATGATCTTAAAATACACCATTTTGGTCATGGTGTATCACATTCAAACAGCCCTGATATCTTCTGAGTTCTCCTGCGTCGCATAGTTGAAGCTGTCTGTGAGAGATAAGCGTTTTTGCTCGCTCAACCTCTGCCGTCTGCCTCACCTCCTACTGCCCTCCTTCTCACACAGCCATTACGGATCCTACATAAATAATAGATCCTGTGAAATTGTTCTCTTCTTCTGCTCTCCTCACGCTGATGTTTCACTTCTCCAATGCAACAATCAGGAACCAATCCATTATGTATGACTTGTTTAAGGACTTGTGAAAAGTGGTTTCGATGGTTTCTGGACGTTTATTATGGGCTTGCAGTGATATAAAAGTTAGAGGTTATCTGTCAGGTGCTGAAGTCTGGTTTTGTTTGGTTGAGACATTTGTTTTATGCTAAATAACATTTCTTTCTTTTTAATAAGCGAGAAGCAGTTTTGCACAGTCTAACAGAGTAGGCAGTGGTGGCCTAGCGGTTAGGATCTTGCCCTTGTGAACAGAAGGTCACAGATTCAAGTCCTGGCCCAGGCACCACTGCTACCACGATCACAACACTGCTCCCTGGGTGCTGTTGATAGCTGCCTGCTGCTCCCTGGGTGCTGTTGATAGCTGCCTGCTGCTTCACGTGTGATGGGTTAATTGCAGGGGTCACATTTTGTTGTGGTGCACTTTGTGTGCGACTGAGTGTGTTCACAATACGAAGAAGTCATTTGCACTAATCACACAATTCTGGTCTCAGTATTTGGCTGATCATAAAAGGCAGAACTGACTGTAGTGATTAGCGCAGTCACTGCATCAAAGTGGGCAATATCTAGTTACAAAGAGTGTCACTCAGCAAAGAAAGGCTGAAGCGAATCACACAAATATCCCGTGGATACACTGCAAACACAATTAGTCCTGATAAGTATCCGATGAGTTTGCAAGCACATACCCCACGGAATGACAAAAGACCGAAACAGGAATCTCTGTTAGACTCAATTAAGCTGCCAGTGTTCTCCTATCTTAAATGTCCATTTTGGCCTGTTTACAAAAGGCACTCATGCAATTTTCCCAATGGACCCCGGAAGAACATTATCCTCACTTACCTGCCTTTGCCTGCTGAACTTTTATTACGACTACAAATCCTAATCCCAGAAAATTTGGGATCTTTTACAAAAAGCAACAACTGTGTGTGATTGTTAAACTATTATTAAACTAATTTAAGTTCAACGATAACATTTCCAGTGTTTTCACTGACTTACATCTGAAATGTATTTTATAAATGTTTAGATTAAGAATGTGATGCCTGCAACACACTCAAAATGTCAGGACAGATGTTTACCACTGTGTTACACCACCCTTCACCTTTACTTACACGGTTTAATCGTTTAAGAACTGAGGAGACTGGTTACTGTAGTCCTACAAGTGGAATTTCTGCTCATTCTTGCTTGATACAGGACTTCAGCTGCTCAACAGCCCATGAGTCATTGTCCGGTTCTCCTCTTCATGAGACTCCATACATTTTCAGTAGGTGACAGATCTGGACTGCTTGCAGGCCAGTCAAGCGCACGCATTCTATCTTACACTGTTGTAGCGTGTGCAGAATGAGGCCTGGTATTGTCTTGTTGAAATAAAGATGGACAGCCTGGAAAAAGACACCACCTTGGCAGAATGTGTCTCTCTAAAATTTGAAAAAATACGCCTCGGCTTCAATGGGACATTCCCACCCATGCCGTGGGCACCAAAGCCCCTTCATACCATGACAGATGGTTTGGCTTTTCCATCTTTCACTGATAACAGTCTGGGTGGTCCATTTCAACTTTGGCCCAAAGTCTCTTAAGATCTATGTGAAGTAGTTTGTGTTCAGATTGGATTTGGACTGCGTGCATGATCCCAAAAATAAGCTGAAAAAATGGACTCATCTGACCACAACAAACATTTTCACAGACTTTTGGTCCATCAGAGATGAGCTCAAGTTTGTCCTTCTCTTTGTGTAACAGGCTTTCAGGATGCATTTCTTGAAGCAGTGGCAGACTGTATTAAAGGACAGTGGTTCTCCTCAGTCAATATTTCAGTCCACTGCAAAATGTATCACAGTAGTATTACAGTTACTAAAGCAGTGCCTGCTGAGTGCTTGGCCTTCACAGACCGAGATTTCTCTAGATTCCCTGAATCTTTTCACAATATTATGTACTGTAGACGACGAAAGACATCCGTTCTTTATGATCTTGTGTTGAGAAATGTTCTTTTTGAACTGACTGACAATTCTCTCGTGATATTTCACACAAAGTTGTGGAGCCACATCTCATATTTGCTTGTAAAGACCGAGCTTTTGGTGGGTGCTCTTTTTATACCCAATCATGATCCCCTCACCTGTTCCCAGAACACCTGCTTATTTGGAACAGAATTTTTGAAATTGAAAAAAAGTTCTAAGTTGAATATATTTACACAATACAAAAGTTCAAGAGAATTTACAAACTGCAGATTCTTGTTTAATTTGCATTTTTTTAAAAATCATAACTTTCCTGGAAGTAGGGTTTATAGTTAAATTCAACCTGGGAAATCAGTACTTTCAACCAACAGTTATGAAGGAGAACCCAAAGGCACCATTATTGTGAAAAATCTAGATCAATGCAGTGCTTTCAGTGATACTGTTTTTTTTGCAGTTCCATTAGCAGGAGTAATAACGCCAGTATGAATAAGCAGAATCAAATTGGCTTTTCCAAGCACTGAACGAGAGTAAGAGTTTTCTGAACTGAAAACCCTGCCAGAGAAAAGTTTATTTTTTACAAAATAATTTGAACTCCACACTGATGAGGGCAGTGTGATTAAGATGAGACAAAAGAGCTACTTTAAATTCCAGCTGTCGATAAGCAAACAGCATTGCATGCTGGTACAGATGTGCTTCTGTAAGTTGATCTCAAAGTCTGCACCACATAACATGCTCCTCTAGCAGTTTGACTGAGGTAGATCATGTTCAATTGTGCTTGGAATAGTGTGTGTGTGTGTGTGTGTTTTGTGGAGACAGTGATACACAGGTTTCTTAGGGTCCTTTATCCACTCTTATTCAGTATTCAGCAGCGTGGAGAGAAAGTGTGGAGGACCTTTGAGATGCTCCTGAGGATGCAGAGCGGCATGGCGTGGAACAGCAAAGCGACCTGTTTGTCGCACTTGCCCACCACGAATGCTAATGCTGCGACATCAATGAGCTCTTCAAAGGGAGATTCTGTCAGGGCTGCTGCCTTAGCCAAGAACACAGAGACCAGCCAGCTGAGGACCAAGCTGAAAACTACACACACACATTTAAGACCCATTCATGCCCAAGGATGGTTTTAAATTACGATCCCATGGGGGCAGAGGCAAATGAAACAGTCCACAGTGTCTGAACAACCATCAACTCATTGCGAACACTTGTGTTTCTTCTTCATACATGGTACAATTCTTAACCACCCGTTAACTTTTTCGGGCCTACAGCAGCTCTAGTGAATTTTAAATCAGCAGCACTCCGGGCTTATCTCAGCATCACAGCCATCATTCAAAATGACATGGACAAACAGCAGTCTGACTAAGGAGAGAGTGAGAGATTGAGTGTTCCCGTCAGGGGGAGACCAGCGCATTTAAAATCAAACAACACAGTGCATGAGCAAAGACCAGGCAGAAATAACCAACTTATAGCACAGACCTGGATATTTACAGCACGGAGAGAATTTCGGAGGTGAAAACACATACCATTTTCTTACTGAGGTCCAAAGGGTGAAACTACAGCAGAAAATGAGGATGGATTGAATAAGAACGAGTGCTTGGGGATAGGATGGATCCCTGAGTGCTTTTATTATTGGTTTGTCCCCACCTCCTGCACCAGTAATGGGATTTCTGAGCTTAAATACGCTTCCGTTCATTGCATGGGGAAAACACAATCGATCCACAACTTTAGCCATCCAAGGCTGGGCAGAGGAAAACAGGATGCTCTAAATGTATAATGAGGCTTTTGTGAAAGAAATATGGCAATGGGAGTGTATCGCTGTGCTTCACTTTTGCATGCAATGCTTTTACCCCTAAACATCCACTACTACTGAGAGATCCAACGGCAGACAACATGGGCCTGAGCTTCAAGGACATCCACAAATGAGCCAACAGCAATCTTATGCTCTTCTGCTGCTGCAGCATTCCTATAGGAGATCCTATATTACTGAAACATGGTATAGGCAATGTTGAGATTTTGTGAAGAAAGGCTTCCTTAGCTACAAAAAGAGATGGAGATGTTCAGACAATACTGCACTATGTTGGTGCTTGGCACCCTACATGATCTACTAAGGTGCAATTGTGATTTCTGACTACAGATGATGAAGAATGATTTATAATTTGGCAGTGGAACCTTCATTGGGTTAAATTAGGCATGTCCAAATGCTTTAAGCCACAGTAACTAGACCCCAGAGTTCTGCACCATGGCAATGAACAGTGATGGCGGAGAGCCTAATTGGCTTCAGTTCAGTACAACTGTAAAGCTTTTCAACTGTCATTGTGAGCAACTTTCATACAAAATTATTAAAAACTATAAAGTCCTCATCCATTTCAAACTAACATTTAGACGAACATCAAATGAAAGTCATCAAACAACCTGTGTCTCCATAACTCAATGTGTACAACGCTAAATTGTTTCAGAAGGTTCTGTGCGAGCTGCATTAACTGTATACTTCGTTTTCAGCACTGAACTAGACCAAAACCACTACAGTACAGCAAGAGATATTAAAGCAGAGTGTGCTTGACAAAGCCCTTATGGGGAATTCCAATATGTTGCATAATTATTCATTATATAACTCTTCATTAGAACCTAAATGATTATAATAATTGAGTATGTAACGCCTCTGAAAGCTACCACACATCAAAAAAACGACATGAAATGCTTATAACTGCATTGCCTAATGTCGGAGACGTTGTTCTGCAATAGTTTTCAGAAAAGCGTTTGGCCCAAATCATATATTTCTTACTCTCTCCGTTTGAGAGGGGCATATGCAGGATGTTCTAAGAAATTTAGTCGAATACCTAAAGTATTTTTTTTATTTTTTCGGATTTACCACAATCGTACCATTACTGATATTCCAAACACACACGCAGATTGCGAGGTGGTTTTATATAGTGTATTAAATGGCTTTATTTGTGTTGTAAACCCAGGTTCTAATAACTCCTATTGTAAAGAAATCGGAGTGAAGAGTCTCAAAGTTTCAAATGTTGGATCTTAAAATGACACAGAAATATTGAAAAACTGTGATGTTTGTCATTGTGAACAGGCTCAATCACACAAAGTGCACCACAATGAAATGCGACCTCTGCATTTAACCCATCACACATGCACACATGGAGCAGAGGGCAGCTATGAGAAGCACCCAGGGAGCAGCGTAGGGGACGGGACAGTACCTTGCTGAAGGGTACCTCAGTGGTACAAGGGTTGGGACTTGAACCAGCAACATTCTGTTTACGAGGGCAAAATCCTAACCACTAGGCCACCACTGCCCAATTTAACATGTAGTTATGGTTACTATTTCTAAACCACAACGACACACCTCAGCATAACGTCATCCAAAAATGTAACAGTATGCACTGTGAACATGTGACCATGCATAGTGGAGAATAAGCATTGCATGCATTATGATATCTGATGTAACTGCATTGTCTATAGTGTTCAACCAGTGCCATTCAACAGCCCAGTCCTGCATGTGCATACAACACACCGCCCTCCCCAAGCCTTCCAGCTCTAGTTTCATTAGTCAATTGTGCCACAGCTGAATACAGTCATCATTTTTCTTCATTCAGTTTTCATTCTCAATACTGTGAGAATATTGCATTGTGTTCAGTCTTACTCTGTTGAATATACTGTAAGTGCATCGAACTATTAGCCTTAAATTGTCAATAGAAAATCATTGCACCTCTATTTGTCTGACGTAGAATGTTTAAACAGTAGTTAATAGTAAAAAAGCTGATCGTTAGATTAGTGAATCTACAGTAGTACAGTGCCTTTAACTTCCACATGAGTGGTCTGGGTTGTCTTCATCTAAATGAAACTAATTGCAGGGAAAATGAGAATGTGCAATCTGAACTAAAGAGGTCTTCAATCTGGTGAACCCTGTGAAGACAATGTCCCAAACCATTTAATCTTAGCCATACAGTAACTCTGGCAGCAACATGGAACGATCTCGTGAGTGAAATTAGCACTGCGAAGGGCAAATCCTTTGTAATCGACTTCTAAATCAGTCCCTCGTTTCCCTTAAGACCTCCATTGAATCACACAAGCTAAAAATACTGATTCTCCTCTAGCATCAAGGATGAACTTCCCGATGCTTCAATATCAAAGCTACGTTAACCCATTTAGAAAAAAATATATAGTGTAAATGTAAAACCTGATACAGAACCCAGTGTTTTCTCTTAAATGCTTAAAGAAGAGAACATCATGTAAAGTCATGCACGCAGTCCAAATCCAATCTGAACACATGACTTCATATAGATCTTAAGAGCAGAAGTGCTAAACCTCACATAATTAACTATACATCCTCTGTAATACATTTCCATTAGTGCACCAATCATCTGAGAGTCTTAAATCCATTATCCTAAGAGGAGGACACTAATCTGATTGTTGCAGTTCCACAACACTGGCATCCAGACAATCGTGATGGACAGACTGGATGTCTAAAGAAGATCAGGGTGTTTATCAAAGGGGAACATCACAGAGATAACGATCATCCAGACGCTGTGCCTGAAACGCTGCTAAGCTGTCTTGCCAACATGAATAAATTTGGTGAGACATTAAGCAAAGACTCTCAATAGGGTAATAATGTGTTCGCCTTCTTAATCCTACCTTATGCATAACAAAGAATTTCAGTGAAAATCTTAAACAGGACTAAGATTAGGTTGAGTAAGACTAGGCTTAAGTTTTTTTTTCTCCAAGAGGAAGAGGAGCATTTGAGATTATTAGATTAATGTGATATTTATGCATCTAAGCATCAGTGAAGCTGCTATCTTCAGCCACCCGGAAGATACAGATGGTGTAAAATTATGACCTGGAGAGTTTGGTGCGTCACAACATTCACGGATTTGAGAGAGAGAGAGAGAGAGAGAGAGAGAGAGAGAGAGAGAGAGAGAGAGAGAGAGAGAGAGAGAGAGAGAGAG
>JBBPDA010000126.1:12576889-12610431 GCA_037974385.1 Arnoldichthys spilopterus
TAGTGCCTGGGCCAGGACTCGAACCTGCGACCTTCAGGTCCCAAAGGCAGCGTCCTAACCACTAGGCCACCACTGCCCACTAACTACATAACTTAGATTTTAGTGCCATAGTAGTTTAAGAAATGTATACTAGTTATAGCATAATAGATAGCAATATTAATGAGTGAAATTAACTATTTGACATTGTGAACACAATCACAACTCAACAAAATGTGACCTCTCCATTTAACCCATCACATGTGCACACGTGGAGTGGCAGGCTGCTATGGAGGAGCATTGTGGGGCAGAACGTTGCTCAAGGGTACCTAACTGGGACCCAGGTCAGAAGCTGAACCTGGGATCTTCTGTTAACAAGACCAAGGTCCTTACCACTAGGCCTTCACTGCCCACAAATTAGAAGACATAAACGCTTAGGGTTCAAGCAGTTATTCAGACTTACCCAGAGCAAATTCCCCAAAATGATACGTTTGTAGGTTAAATGTAGAAATTGCTTGGGCTCATGTCTATGCAGTAATACAAAAAAGACTGAAATTATTATTTCAGTAAGATCTTTACCTTTATTAAGAAAAGATAGTACCATTATTTTGGCCAAGCACTGCAGAGGCTATGGATGATGTGCTTTTAGTACTGTCATGATTTTTTCAGCCATTTTTTAGATTAGTGTTCCCAAGTGATATTCAGGCTGGCTAATCTAAATGGGAAAAAAAACTCCTGAAGAGTCTCTCTACTCTGCTATGTCATTTTCACTGTTCTGTTCTGAAAAGCATAGGGTATCTGCTATGCTGACTTCAAGAAACCGTATTTTGAAGGCCTGAACTCATTTATTCAGGAAATAAAATGTTCAGGAACAGAAGGCACAGAGCTCATGCCAACCTGTTAAAGAGGGTCCAAGAGACACCCACCAGACGTCTGTGCCTACTGACACAGTCGCTCTGTAATCGTCCAACAGATGGCCCAAGGTTTGCTCTCTCTGCTTCAGCTACTGCACAAATAGAACAATGACAGAAATAAACACATCTTTAGGGTTCACCAGTTACACACTTGGTGTTCTTTTCTCTTTTGTTGTTGCCCTGATCTCATTATTGGAATGACCCCTGTGCTGTGTGGGTCTCTGTTTGTGTGTGTGATGTGACCACTATAGAATATCAGCTGCGATTTTGTGTTTTATCTTTTCTACTGAAATCAGCTCTTAAAATAGCTCTCATTTAGCAGCAGGGTAGAGTGGAAAGACCCCACCCATCATATAAACACAGCCTCTTTCTCTCCCACACACACACACCTCAGTGTTTTCTTTCAAGGCCAGAAAATGTGTCAGGAAGACTCACTGGGCAGATTTATCATTGCATTTACAGTTGCAAAGCAATTTCCATGCTCGCACAAAGCGTTTTAGTGCATATTTGTAGTGTGAATATAATGGATAACTGTACTTTCACTGTAATAACCTGCAGGTTTCATGATTAATAGACCTTCAGATAGAAAGCAAGCTTCTGAACTTGTTCACCTCAACCCAATGAAAGATGCAGCTCCCTGCCATGTTTCACAAGGACACTGGCACATGATAATCAGATCTACTGAATGCGTACAACAGAATGAAGACACCATGAGAAAGAGTAATATAGTAATATTTATTTATTTCATATTAAACTGAGTTGTTGAAATGTAATTCTCGAACTCTCAAGTGGGGAAACTTAAATATAAATGAAATGTAAAACTGTTAGTAAAATCTTGAAAGTAACATGTTTGTGATTTTCAGAATACAAAAACACTTTACAGTTCTGGCTTGCGGGGAAATCAAAGAGGCAGATGATGGTGTTGAATAACGGCTGGAATTCTACAGATCTCAGTAATATAGAAATCACAGTCCTCTTCATTGTGCTTGGAATATGGAGCTGTTGATGAATTTGCCGGAATGCCAGGAAAAAGAAACAAAGAAGGAGAAAAAAAAATCCACAGCTCACAAATGAGCACCAATCTGAAACTGTTACAGTGTACAGTGATCACAGCAAAGGAAGAAGATAATGGTGAGAAAACAACACACTCAACAGGCCCAAACCTCAGATTTCAATTATGCTTCATTGACTTCCACTTGATTTCCTTTAAGCCCAATGAGTCATTGTATTATTTACAAATTCAACAATATATCTACATAAAAACATATATTTGAACATAAAACTTGATGCAAGTCATCTGAAACCCAAAATTCATGAAAATCCATCCATACACAAGCAAGGGTCTTAATGTTGAACAATGGACCAATGGAATTATACAAAGCAACATGAACATGTTTTAACACGCATAGTTCTCTCTCTCCCTCTCTCTCTCTCTCACACACACACATACACACACAATCACAACCCAGTGCACTAAACTAAAAAACAATGTACTGAAACTGAATGAGGCATAGAGCAAAGCTTGTGGTATCCATGCTATTGCTCAGAAAAAACTTAGATTTTATCTGTGAAAGTCATATCCCCTTTCCATTAACCTCATGAATATCATTTTCAGCTCATATAAACACCTTCTTGCCCTTTTTCTCTACACCCAATTGCATGTGTAATAGAAAAACTGCTGGAACTGCACTTCTCAATAAAGGCACAATGAAGTAAAGGCCACCCAGCACCCGTTATCATGGCCCAATGCAGCTGCTGCGCTAAATGGGTGCATGAATGAAACTGCTCCAGTGTTTCAAACTCAGGAATTTACCTATCAAAGCTGTTTTGGGTTGCTATGCTTTTGGTTGCCATGGGAACCACAGGAGTTCGCATGCAGGTCAAGGTGGTGATGGTGGACAGCTAATGAGGCTCATGCATGCTGGAGCAGTTCAGCATGTGCAGATGCGCTATGAATACGTCTTGGGTGTGACCACAAAAAATAAAAAATAAAAGCCAAATAAAGGTGGCACAGTGACGGGACAATGGCACGGAAGGAGTTCGTCTGAGAGTCTTCAAACATGTCCTCTGTCACTCTTTAGATCAGGTCAAAACACATTCCACCCATTATACAGGATAAAGTCTTTCTTTCTACATGTATTTACATACATCTTCCGTCTGAAAAGACGTAATTATAATAATACGTTTACATTTAAGCAAAGATTTTGCAGCAGTGGCTTTAATCCAGCGCTGTACACTTTTTGTATAATACTCGAAACGTAAAGAGGCCTACTCAGTATTTCAGAGGAGCGCCGCAAGGCCCACATAAATGAACTACTTCTTTCTTATACTGTAGGTTTCTTAGTTGCATCAAAGTGTTAAGTGTAACTGTAGCATATTATGCATGCAGCACTGACATTCCGTATTTTATAAGTAACGGAAAATTTGCCTGATGTTAGCTAAAGAGTCTGCTGAGAAATGCTCATAATTTTTGCAACAATCATTGGCTTCCATCACATCTTTCCTCAGTCCACATCAGCATGCCAGTTTAAATGCATTCCATGCGAGTTCCATCGCTCTAAATAATTCTCTCTCTGTCTCTAAAGACATTTTTATCGCTTTACTCTTAATTTAGACCTTTAATCACACCTTCATTTGAAATGTTGTCCAGTAATTGCCAAGTACTTGGAGAACTAATCATGCTGAACAACTGCATCCAAAAATCCCGCATCACCTAGGTATTTTTAACGCTTACACAAAAGAGTTCATGGCATTGACAGGTGAGGGGGCCTCTGAGCTTTCGTGAGCCTGCACAGTGTCCCTTTCTGTCTTTCCACTATACTGCCCGATAAAAGAGCCGTCCTCGTTGAACTGTCCATCTCCGCCTTCCCCGTAGTCAACTAAACTGTCGTCACTTTCGTCTCGCTTTACGGTGCCACTGGACGGGGTGCGGCTCCCTTTTAATGGTTTATGGTCCTCATTGTCACTAGGAGAAAATAACATGCAGGTGTTACAGGGGGAATGATGAAAGATGTTGCACACAGATTAGCTTGGCTGTTCATGAGAAAAGATGGAACAGTGATGTGAACAACATGCCTGCTGTATTAGAGATAAATGTGCCACACGTAGCGTTGATAACTGCAGGTCCAAATGAAGTCATAGTTCCATTAGCATCAAATAAGCATCAACGTGCTGTTATGCAATAAGCACCAATTACTGCATTTGATTCTATGATCTGGTACATGTATCTCAATGCATTTAGCAACAGGTGATAAATATACGTTTCCACTTTAAAATAACAGTTGAAAGTTATTCAGAAATATGGAATTTGATTCATGGTTTATGAGGGACCATCAAAGCAAAACTGACTGCCATAATGAATAACGAGCACAATCTCAAAATGTCAGTACTCAGAAGAACCAGAACATGAATCAAGTTGGATGAAGTTATGATATACAGCATAATCTCTTCACAAAGGATTCAATTACTCAAGCCCCAGTAATTAACATAAATAATTATCACCAACATTAATGTTACGGGTTAGTACTTTGGTAAAACTGACTGCTCCAAGGCTTCTATGGCTGCCTGTAGCTACAAAACAGCATGAGGTTCTCCATTCGTTTTATGCGCAAGTGTCAGAAGCTTACGCTGACAAAATGTAATAAAACTAACACATGATTTTTTGCAGGAAACTGAGATCTGCAGTATCCACGTAGCACTAATGTCAGTTATAACTGTGGTTAATTACTGACCGCTCCACAGCCATTGTAAACATTCAGGACCCATACATCATAAGACAATGATGTGATCAGGTAAGCAGAGACTTAACAGCCAAACAAAAAAGATATGATCAGTTGAAAAAAAATGCGAAATTAATTCAGCCGACTTAAAATAAACATGTGATGATCTGTCGTGTGATGACTGCACGTACACTTCATTTGTAACCTTTGCCACAGAAAAGCACTAAAATGCCATCATACGCATTAAAGATATCAGATGTATGCTATTTGTGCTCCCCGTGGGAATCTGTGAGTAGTTGGAGCTGCATGAAGTCATGTGTATGATAGCATTTAGCTTCATGGCAAAGGAGTATGGGTAAAGTGTAATCCTGAAATGATGCGGAAGGCTTTTTTTTCTCTCTCCCACTGGCAGTTCTAATCTCAGTCAGCTTTCCACATGCAAGTCTTGCAGTTTCCTCCTTACCTTCCTCCACACCTACATCCAACCGACAGAACACAGATCGCAGAGAGAATGAACAAGAGTGGTCAAAAAGAACGCTCATCGCGAATCTCTGTTTGGGACATGTCACATGCAGAGCTGAGGCAAACTCCATAATTACTGTTACGAGGGACGAGCCCTCGCAATGCAATACAAGGGCAAGAGCTTAGAGGCTCAGCACTGTAGCAGTGTGGCTATCACTGAATCACCTTACACCATGGGGACTCGTCTTGACCTCGGTGGAGCAAGAAATCAGTACCATATAAGCAAGGACACGAGAATCATAACAGAAGCCAAATATGGAAGAAGAGCCAGACAACATCTGAAATGGTTAGTCATAGGGGTCCGATTGGTTAAAAATGAAAATGACAAAACAGTATATACAAAACAGCATAAAAGTATTCCTCAGTACATAAAGTCATGTTGATGCGTAAATATATCGCAATCGCAGTAAAAAAAAAAAAAAAGCAAAAATCATTAACTACTTATCTAATAACTAATAATGATAACCTGGTGAATACAAGCATACAATATTTTTATAGGGCATGTACACCCAGCTATATTAAATTCTTATATTACAGTTGCATGTTCTGTTTTCATCACAGTACTCATCACAGTCTCATAAGAAACTTCTACAATATCTTAAAATATTCCAGTCCAAGCTGATACAATGGGTGTCAATGGAAAAGTAAAAAAAAGTCTCATTAGCAGAAAACTATGGCCTTCTGTGGTGCTATGTACTGCGTGTCATATGTAAACATATATATCGTTGCAGAACAAAACCCTGTACCTCCATTTTTTTAAAAAAATAGGTTTTTTGACGTAAAATTAAATAAACTGATCTTTACACTGAATTCGAAATTTTCCAATGAAATTATCACCACAAATGAACCTAAAATTAATAGGAAAAAATATTTTTACATTATCTTTCATTAGAAGTTAAAAAGAGATTTGCTTTTCCTGTAAAGATGCTATTATGGAGATAAAAGGTTTTGCTCAGATAACGACGATATAGTCATTAGCATGTACATCACCCACTGAAAACATTTATCTACTGCAAATGACATTTTATGTACAGCCATGCATAGTACATTTAGTTATAGAGAGTCATTAAGGTTAATTACTAATTGAAAATGTAAAGACAGCAAATTAAAAAAAAGCTGTGTTAACAATATACAAAAACAATTGCAGGTATAAAACAATGGCCATGTAAACAAACTACAAACTGCAAATAAAGTACAAAATAATGTTCAAACAGCCTATAAAAAGTAAAGTGCTTGATTTTGATCTTTTATGTGCGTGCAATTCGATAAGCAGCGAAAGGCCAGGGAGAAACGGATTACAACAGCAAGCATCACAAGAAAATTGCTTTCAGTGGTAGTAAAATAATTTTTTCCGAGTTCTAAAAATTGAATGCTATCATACCCTCACTGTCGTACCAAAACCTGGTAAATCATTTTTAATTTAACATTTTCTCCTACAAAGTATTTTGGCGATACAAGGTTTTGTTACGACAGCACTGATATATGGATACTGTGTTTCTTGGTTAGGATTGTATACTGAGTTTGCATAATTATTCAGCCTACTGATCTGAATGAACTCAAATCAAAAAGGCAAATAAAGCACATAAAATCTGTCCATAAATCCATAACAACTGAACCATCAAAAATGCAAAGCAAGAGTAAGAGAGTAAGAACAGAGTAAGCATACAACCTGCTTCTATTGTTTATGTGGAACATTAAAAATCTTTTAGAACCAAAGAGAAGCAGAATACCTGAACTAATGTCCTGAATTTTGAGTTTTATGGATGTCTTACACATCACAGTTGGTGGAAAATCAACCATTAACACACATACGGCTTAGAGAAATAAGGCCAACCTGCCCAGATAAATAACACCAGGGAAGAGTTGTGCTTTAACTTTGGAGATGAAAAGGTTTCCTGTCCATTGAAGTCTTGTGTCTTGTGTAGCTGAAGCAGAAGCGATAGTTCGTAATGGAGGGTGGGAGTGACTTTCTCCAGAGGGCTGTTGGGGTGAAGGTATAGGGAGAAGGGAAGGTTTCCCCAGAGGCCTGCTCATTGTTCTCTCACCTGTACTCTCCAAAAGTTATATCATCATCCTTCATGGGCTGGATCTCTGGATCTCCATGTGCATCTTCCTTCTCTTTCACTGGCAAAACAAGCAGAATTTTAGTAGAGGAAACCAGGGTTGGTTCGTACAGTTTTCATTCCCTGTCATAAAGTATATCTGCATTTTCCACTCATTAGGATAATCCAACTATCATCAAATAAAAGCGTGAGATCTCGGTTGAAAATGGACACAGCGAATGTCAGTAGATTTTTAAAGTAATGATGTAAAGAAAGCCATGTTCTGCACCTGTCACAACATAACTTATCCAGTCTCCAGCTTTTATTGCCAACAAAAGACTCCTATTCCACACTGACTAGTCAATGCCACTTTATTGAAGAGCTGGATGTGGTTTGAGAGGGTGAGAGAAGTTTTGGTAATGTATTTACAGAACATATTTGAGGGACTATTGATTTCCAATCTTTGTGAGCACTGTTAGCCTCACAGCTCCATAAAGAAGCTTTTATAAGCTCAGCTGATCATTGGTCAAAAAAGTGTGTAAATTAGTTTTCCATCAAACTATCCCTTTAACACACTGTGACCTTTAGATGCCCTGACAAAATGTTGTGGGTCAAAAGGGCAAATACTATAATGCTGCATTTTTGTAAATGCGCCCTCATCTCCTATGGAACTTTACAATGTCCCAAATATTTTCACTCCCATGGACATGTGTAGTGAATGCTGAACGGAGTACCTTCTGGCATTTCTCTCACCTGGGTATTTGCCCCCTTTGTTTCTTTTGATGAAGCAGACAATGAGTAGAACCAGAATAAGAAGTGCAATGGCACACATAAGGCCAATGAACCAGCCCTGCGTTGCGATGTCCACCTGTCTACTGGCCATAGCTGAGGAAAGGGAGAGTAAGTTTTGCCAGTTAGAGAAAAGTAACACACATACATCTACACACATACTCATGTGCATGACAAATTGACACCTGCAAATCAACTGATTTGAACAAAATAACGTGAAGTGGGGAACATTCTCACTGGGTACAAGGAAAAACAATGTAGGTAACAGCAGTCCATTCAGTTCAATCACATCCTGATTGTGATTGAAAAAAATTCGACCTTCTGATGAAAAACATGCACACAGATATACCTTTTCATCACTGCAAGAATATGCGTATTGTGTCACAAAAGCAGACAATTCACACAAAGGGGTTTTCAAGGGGAGACAAACCAAAAAACGATGAGAGGTCTCTGATAAGTTCAGTATTATCACATAATCACACTGAGCTTGTCAGATATGTGTTGTTCAACGTAGACAGCAAATCATGCATGAAATGTACAACTCAGCATGGATGAACAAGCCTCAAGTATTTCAACTCAATGGCTGGAAAACAACTGATGATGTTCAGGAACCAAGACAGTCCACATGAATTGTGAATGGGTGGGGGGAGGTTGAAAAAGCCCATGCTGGTCTGAAACCAATGAACTACATTTCCCATGAAGCCATGGGGTCAAGGCCTAGTGGGGCCTCACCTGGTACTGTTACCAGTAACTCCTCAGAGCGGTGGACTGTTTGGTCAGCGTGGCCTTTAGCCACCACACGTACTTTGTATGCCATCCCTTCCTTTAAACCCTTAAGCACATGGGACTGTGATCCATTTACCATCTCTTTTTGCCAGTCTTCATCGCCTGTGGGGTTCCAGCGAGAGGAACAAATCAAATCCACACTTTCTGGCCTCTCAAATGACTATATACTACACACTGCATGCAGCGGCAAGTTATTACAACCACTCACCATCAAAATGAAACAATTGTTTTTAAGTTAATTCATTCTATCTATCTTACTAGGGTAATTAATTCTATAAATCTATATTAAGAGCACATGGCACATAGTTATTAAATTTCAATGAGGTATGAATGTCAGTGGTTTGTATATTAGTATGGCATGGATTCTTCCCATAGAAAATTCAATTATTAAGCCATTGTGACATACTGTAACATGTAATATTAAAATGATTTTAGTGAAAGTAGGGCAAGAATGTGTTCATCATCTACCAAGACAATTAAGTCCAGAACTCAATGCAAAATTAATGAGATTTTTTATATAATAAACGTGTCAAAATGTGACACTGCCCAACTTTCAAAATTCAGTCAAAAGAATTACACACTGTACTACTGTTAATGTTAATAATCTTCATTTCCAAATTTAACTCACATTCATATTGAATGTCTGTAAATGTATTTAAAAAAGATTGTGCTATAATGGTTCAAGTATTAGTTCAAAGTATTTAATCTCTGGACAAAATTCTAAATTAAACAACTCAATCTGAGAGAATGTATAGCAATAGATTCATCTCTTCACCTACTTGTGCTCTGTTTTGAGACACCTACTCATATATGAAGAAAATATTAAAACTCAAAACATATCTTACTGTTTTCTACAATATATTCAACATAAATGTGTTTTTCTGGTCCCCAGTATTCCCAAGTGATTAGCGCTCCATCCTCGCCCACAGACGAGCTAACGTTGCCAAACACTGGAGACACTGGTTGCACACAAGAAAGAAGAAAAGAGTGAGGCTAGATGCTCATATATGTACAGGGATTTAAAAAAGCTACAACATTCACTTTTATGTGAGTTTATGTGGAATGTGTATTAACAGGGTGTAAAGTTTCAGGTGTAAAATCATTGCCATCAGTGTGATGAACAATGACTTGCTTTTAAGACAGTGACAAGGCCTTAAAGTAAGTTTAACAAATGTGAATACAACTGGAGGAAATTTCTATTCTTAACATGTGCAACTGACTGTCGGCTTGACCTTGGACAATCAAATGGTAAGGTTAGAAGTGTTAGGGGCTAGGTCTGCTTCTAAATCACATGTACCCTTGTGATGAGGGGGGCGTAGAGACTGGGAGGTTGGGAAAAGTGGATTGGGGGAAGCAGGAATCCCTAGAAAAACAATACGAAAAGGTATGAGAAACACACACACACACACACACACACACACACACACACACACACACACACACACACAAAGACACAGTAGACAGCACAAGTAGGTTAAGAAAGGTAAGGTAACATGTTCCTGCACAGAAAGCCAACAAGAGAAGGTACTTAGCATGGCAGGCAGTAAAGGGAAGCGTTTAACAGGAAAGACGTTTTCCGTTTAAAAAATAAACAGAATATATACATTGGTGACATAGCACATTGCAGGAATGCACTAACTCGGGAAAAAACATATTCATCTCCTCAAGGTTGAATCCTTTGGCCTATTGAACACTGGAAAACCAAAGGCAGGCAAGACCTGAAACTGCTGCTTGATTTCAGTAGCAGAATAAAAACTGCTGTATGTGGGCAGCATGTGAGTACTAGAGGTGCTTAAGGCTACAAAATGTAACATATGGGAAGAAGATCAGAGAGAAATTTGTAGCTGAAATAAATCCAAATGGAAAGAAAACACAGGCCAAACAAAGTCCCTCAGATCAGTGCTAACATCAAGTCTAGTTGTCTTAGCTTTGTATATCTAGACAAATAAATGACCTTAATGACTGAAAACCTTCATAGACATTTAGCTTATTGTACAGTTCTCTGACCAAATCAGTACGTGATACCTGCAATTAAGCCGCTGCAGTCAAAAAAGTAGTTTATCTGAAAAATCCAACAATGCTGCCACTGTATGGCATGGTTTACCATCACTTTATAAAGTAGAGGCACAAATGAATAAAATATACTTCAAGTAGCACAGCTCTTTCTGTGACTATTAAAGATAAAAGGAACAAACGTGCCTGAGAAATAAAACTGAAGAGTAAGTCTGACAATCACCGTCTGTAAGGACCCACAATTGGTTGTGTTCTCTCTAGACAGAAAGAATGACAGTCCCCTCTCACCTCATCAATATTAGCAATTTTGTAGCCAATCTAGGCTTCTGTTATCTCACACAGACATTACCATACAGACGGTCTCCTCCAAATGTGTGTGGGTGGAAGTTTGAAAACATAGTTTACTAGCTTCTAACATATTGAGCAAAAACAACATTTGCTTTCATTATAATGTAGTAGAAGAAAACTAATACAACCTCTCATGACTGACAGTAGGTGAAGCTCAACAGGATAGTAAACATTGGACAGAAGACTTTTGGCAAGGATGGCTAGGTATGACTTCATTCACGCTTTTGTTTGTCTTTGATTAAACATGCAGAATTCATATGATGTAGCCACCCGGTAAACACAAACTCATAAAGCTTAACAAATGGGAATAATCTATATGAGATTGAAGCAGCAAAGAAAGACTCAATGTTTAAAGGAAAAAATTTTTAAAGTGTAATGCTTACAAAATAGGCATTTTTACAGTGGACAACGCCAATTGAAAATCAAAGAGACAACAACAATAAAGTGTTAGCAAACTTAAAATGCATTTTTTAGATATAATTAAAGCAGTTTTACCTTTTGCTTGAATTTTATTAAGATGGTACATTTAAATCCTGGCCTATAACATTGGTTGGCAGTTTTATACCAAAGTACATTTAACTTACCTCCATCCATTATTGTGGCAAACTCCTCTGTTATGCTCGGGCCTCGTCCTTTGAGCGTTTTGGCACTAAAATAAAACTTGTAGCGTGTGCTGTACTTGAGGTTGTGCAGAGTGATGCTGGTCTCATTGGCCGGCACGGTTAGCTCCTCCAAATGGCCAAGCTCATTGGTGTTATTGACTAGGGAGATAAAATGGGATTGGTGGAAAGGAGAGAGGAGGGTGGGATGAGACGTTACCAAAGGTGACCTTTAACCTCACTAATGGAGTTTTTAAATCATATAAAATATGTTTGTGTGTGTGTGGGTCTTATCTGAAGAAAACAAACTGTCAAGTGTTCATTATTCACTCCGGCAAAAATGTAAAAACATGCACATTCACAAAAATATACACATATACTGCACATATATGTGAGACTGAAAAACACACATTAAAAATAGATGTGCTTGGTAAGATGTTTCACAATTGAGCCATAATCTGGGGGATTACATGGTGACTCACCTGACTGATACTGGAGTGTGTATTCTGTAAGACGGCCGTTCTTTTCATGTGGTGGGCCCCATTCCAGAGTTAGAGAGTCTAGACTACTGTCAGTAACCTTGAGGAACGCTGGTCGACTCGGAACTGGAGACAGAATTCACACACATGAAATACCTTTAAGGGTGAAACAGCCTCTACTAGGGTGTAAAAATGAATTCAGCAGTTATGGAATATAAAAATCAGTTATAATAATAAATTAAGCATTTGATTCCAAAATTCATGGACTTTTTTTAAACATGATAAGCGCTTTACACAATGTACAGTTCCAGACATGCTACATCCTGGAGCATAGTTCTTAGAATTATTCACAAATTTAATTTAATAATCACATGGGGCATGATGTGTTTTTTTTATTATAGAAAAGAAGAATATGAGACCAGGTCCTGGGCAGTTAAGGGGTTAATGGGTTTTAAAGAGATCCATTAAAATATTCAACATGTTTGGCCTCATTCCATTGTTCTTAATCACTGGAATCTTCATACACTGTCATTTTTTAATCTCTGAGTCCACATTAACATAAGCATCTCACTCATTTAGGTAATGTATCTGTAGCTGAAAGTGACTCCAGTGCTCACCTCCTTCAAGAGTCTCAAACTGCTGACTCGAACTGGCAGGTCCCTCTCCACGCCCATTAAACACCCTGATGTTGACCCTGTAGAGGCTGTAGGCGTGCAAGCCGGGCAGCTTGCCATGGCTCCTGTTTCCACTGAAAGTCAACGTCTGCTGCTCCATGTGGTGAGTGTGACCATGGCCATTGTGCCTGTGCAGGCTTTTTTCTTTCCAGTAATAAACCTGAGGTGTGGAAACACGTTTCATGGAGTTACACTGCACATCAAATGTTTGGGGAAAACTAGCTTTTCTCTTTTTGTGTGTGTGTGTACTCTATAGGCAATTTCTGGGCCCACACTTCTCTTCCACTCTATAATTACTTAGTTCCAGTATAACAGAATAATACATCGTGGTTAACAATTAATAAAATCAGTAATATTACAAAAAAACCTGTTCAAATTTTGACATTTTTCTTTGCATACTTGCATAATAAAATTCTAAATTGGGAATAAAGTGTCTCTAAACCTTTGAGGAAATCTATAAGAAATGGACTCTAAATCCTTAGTCACACAGTTTTCATAAATCAGCCCAGCAGTGTGTAGATCCACTTACACTGAACACCGTAACTTGGATATGAAATGTGATAATAAATGTATGACCCCATTGAGACCCAATTGGAGGTTAGAGCAACTGTCAAATTCTCTTAATTCCAGTATGGCATCTGCAGTAGCACTGATAACACTGCCTTCTGGCAGAGGAGGAGTTTTTCCACAGTGTTGGTTCCGTCTGTGCTCATGGTGCAGTGTGTGATGATCTCTCAGACGACCAGTGAGACTTGGGCTGATTTTTAAATGCATTTTATAGCTGGTGTACTGACATAGGATCTGTTTTTTTGTGAAGTTCAGAACAGAATAGGGAGGAATCTCAGTTTACAAAAGTGCTCTGTGACGCAGAGCTTCATAAATATATTTGCTGCCACCTAATTACTGTCTGCTAAATGCTGTAAATGTAAATGTCCAGGAGCTTGAGTTCATCTCTGATGCATTCTGTGCACTACTATTGTGCAAATATATCTACAAATCAAATACTTTTAAACCTAATATTTACAAAGTTAGCACATAGTATGAAAAGCAGTTGTATTTACAGCAAGACATACCCTGTAGCCTTGTAGCTTTCCACGCACTGATTTTGGTGGTACTTGTTTCCAGTACACTTCTGCCAGAGTGCTGTTGTGCACCTGAACCCGCACAATCTCTGGAGCTACCACTGGCACTGAGAGATGAGGGGAAAATTTACTTTTTACATAATGTACATACCACAGTATGACAGAGACACAGACTTTCTTCATGACTTACTGTTCTCAAAACTAATGCTAGAACTGCAAATAACGCTAATCTACTTATAAAACACAAATGTATGTTTGATGCAGAAATCAGGTCACTAACAGTCCTCTCCTGAGTAGCCGATGACAACTGCTGACTTTGGTCCATGGCCATAGTCGTTCAGAGCCTGGACTTTTATCTCATATGGCACAAAGGTGGGCGTCCCAGCTACCACAAACTTAGACACATTCGCCACCGTCACAGAGGTCCAGTCTTTATCCACATCCATCTGCCTCCACATGACTTTATACTGAAGACCAGGACCGTTTGCCTGAAGACCTGTCAGTGGCTAGGAAAGAAGATTCAATATTGCTATTAATCCATAAAGTTCACCATTAGCAGTTAGCATTATACAGAATGCTAGCATTAGCATTAATAGTTATCAAAATTCTTAACAAACTATATATAGACCACTTGATTCTTAAAGGTGTTAGTGTTTTGAGTTTGGTTTAGAATCAAGGTTAGGGTTATAATGCTCTGTGTTGAGGTCAGAATTAGAATGTTTGAGTGCTTTGTTTGTAAGTTTTAAGGTAATCTTTAATTAACAAAACATTTGCAAAGTATCTACACTGGACCACCCAAATAAACAGTTATCAGACATTTTGAGAATATTTTCTTCATGTTCTGTGGTGAGTAAAGTGATTCCATTCTCTGTTACCTTCCATGATATCACCAAATTGTTATGTTTTGAGCCCATGCCTTTGACTTCAGTGGGGTTCTCATCTGGAGCTGTGATTGAGAGAGAGAGAGAGAGAGAGAGAGAGAGAGAGAGAGAGAGAGAGAGAGAGAGAGAAAGTGATCAGGTAAACAGAGACACACAAGTTACAGTTCCACACTACCAGAAAAGCCGGCTCATACCTGCAGGGTTAGTTTTATAGTGCCGTGAGGGATGGCTGGGCACGCTGTAGCCAACATCGTTAAGGGCCATGACCCTGAAGCTGTAGTGGACATATGGGGACAGCTTAAGATGAGCTGTGGACTTAGTGCCAGGCACCTCTGTCAGGTTATGCCACATGCCACTTTCATGAAGTGAGTCTTCATACTGAATGAGGAACTCTGAAAAAAGAAAGAAATTTCAAGTAAATTAAAGTGCAACTGGGTTGTGCAGCAGGACAACAAGCCAGCGATAAGTTCACATAAGTTCATATAAGTTCACAAGATCAAGTTTACCTCTGAATCGTTGAAAAAATGTAAGATTGTAGAGTGACCTTGTCAAATTCCTGACCTGAACCCCACTGAGATGTTGTGGCAGGACCTGAAAATGGTCATTCCTAGTCGAAATCCCTCCAATGTGACTGAATTAGAACAATTTTGTACAGGAGAGTGGGCCAGGTTTTTCCTGCCAATACCAAAGGCTAATCTCCTGTTAACCGAAGCAGTTGATTGCAGTTCATGCTGCTAAACGTGGAACATCCAAAATTTAAGTTGGGTGATTTGTTTTGGTAAGTTTTTGTCTTTCAATAAATCACAACATCATTTGAGAACTGTGCATTGTGTTTATGCAGGTTGCGTTTTATATGTGTATTTATATATATATATAATACTTTTTTAATTTTACTGGGTGTAATCTAACACCTCATTCAGGACAGATTCAAAGACTTCTGTAATGTCTCTTGCAGCTTTAACTAAGCATGTGATATTTGAGCTTTCTGAGTACTACTCATTTCCTCTCACTATGTAAGAGAAGCACTATGGTACCTTCATTGTCACAGCAGTTTCTTGAGCAAGTCTGCATACAATTGGTGGGCAGTTGTTTAGTAACCAGCATAATTGCAACTCAAGGAAAAACGAAAGACATAAACATACTCTTAATAGGACTGTTGTGTTCATCTCCAGGGATCCAGGTGAGCTGGACACTGCGCGCTCCAGGATCGGTCAACTCCAGATCTGTAGGAGCATCTGGTTGTTCTGCAGATGAACACAGAAGGTTAAAATACATATAGTGATGAATAGCAGCACTTTTAAACTTGGGCAAACCAAAGCTCAAAATACTTCAAATAAAAAATGTAAAATGTAAAAAATAAAGATGAGATGCAGATGCATCATGCACTTATAAACATGTCAACAAATGGGATGCACTGGCACTGGCAGATCAATTTGTTGCCCACACTAATACAGGGGTAAGCAACTTCCACACAAATGGGTTTAATGGGGATGCTTCACTTCAGAGGAACCCAACAGAGAGCAGTAGAACAAGCTTAAATAAGCTTGAGAAATAATCTTCCATAGCATTACAGAAGCACTTTCTGCTTGTAGTGTCAGAGGACTAGATCATTCTGTATATTTCATTACAATTTAATATTCATTCATATTCATTATTCAGACAAAAGCCAAATAAAAACTGTTTATTAAAGCCTTAAATAATTTGCATAATCATAAACACTATGCATACATTTGAGTAAAAGACAAAAAGAGAGAAAATGCGAGAGAGAGAGATAAAAGTGTATTTGAAGATTTTTTAACAGATGGCGATCAGCCTGTGGTTTAACCAAGGCTCTAATGAAGTCACAAGCACAAACATCAAAGCAAATATCCAAACAGCAATGAATATGTATCTACAGCACAGCATGCGAATGCACCTCCACATATACACCAACTCAGGGGAGTATGGGATGTAAAGTGGTGCGTATGAGGTCGTTTTTACCGTGAATAACCGCTGGTGTAGGGGGGGCCTCTGAGGGTAGGAATGAGTTAGGAGTTAGAAATTAGAATACACAGAAAAGTCTGAGGTAGAGCTGTAGAATAAATACTGTGGCTCAGTACAGTGAAAAATATAGGGATCCTTCATATTAGGATGTATAGTTTTTTCCTCAGATGAGTCGTTTACTTTTGTTAAGTCTCTTCTTGAATGTGTTCGGTTTTCATTAACTACTGTATCCATTAACAGAGGCGTACTAAAGAGACCTAAAGAAGGTCAGCTTGTATCTTTTACTAGAGGGGTAAACAAGTAATCATACAATTCACACAAAGGAGAACAGATAATGTGACCTACCGACAACAGTGAGCTGAGCACTGGCTGAGTCCTGGTCTAGCGTCGTGTTCATGATGCATGTGTATGTCCCTTGATCATTCTCTGTCACTCTAGTGATTGTAAGACTATCTGAATCCACAACGAATCTGAAAGTAGTGTAACAATATTGAGCAAAACTAATGGCAAGACTTTACGAATTTACAATGAATGTAAGTCAGCTATAATGGATGTTACACATGTCTCAGTTATGTAGCACGAGAGAAGAACAGAAATATATGATGCATGGATCAGGTTCCTTACTAATGTACCTACTGACATGTAATAGGAACTAGCAGCCCACAGAAGACCACTTGCTATTGATTTTCTCAAATAGAATTTTTACAAATATACAGGAGAAGGCAAAACATTTCTCGATTTTTATATAAGTTAATTTTAAAATCTTCAAATTAATTTCGGACCAAGTCCTTCAGTCCGTTCATCACAAAACATTTACGCAAGGTGAAGGACCTGCTGTGTTCAAAACACGTACAAAAAAATTAAAATATATGAATAAATTGAGATTTGGTCTTCTCTAGTCAGCAACAATGTACACAAAGCATTATGGGAGGTTTCACTGTTCCATAGATACTAAAACCCCAAGGAACCTGAGGACTTTATTACTGTAAATATATCAAAATGAAAAGTGTTCTTTTGTCTAAAGATCCTTTTAGCACATAATAGTAATAAGAATGAACTGTAAATAGATGGCTAAACTGTACGCTTTGCAAAATAATCCTGTACATTGTGTAGCAATAATAACTACCTCTCATCGTCAGGAAGCTCCCCACTGTCTTTGAGCCAAGTCATGGTGGGAATGAGAGAGGGGTCATGCTTCACTTTACACTCAAACACCACATCCCTGTTCCTCTGGACCACCTTGTACTCAGGCTGTTTCAGGATCCTCGTGGGCTCTGAGGCCAAACACATCAACCAGTGAGGACAGTGTTTAAGGCAGTTGTTGGATTTATGCATGAGACTCATGATGTGCAGAATGACTACACACAAATAAGGCCACAAAGGCCAGTATCACTCAACACTGACCAGAGATAAATAACTGTACATGTATTTTTTTTTCCAGTGAATCACACAGTAGTTGCCAAAAAGTCTGCCAGTAGATGATAGTGGAGAAAGGGTTTTGGACTTAATGGATATGAAATGTAGCGGTTTCCTGTTTGCTGTTCGGAAAAGCACTTAACATCATTTGTCATCACATGCAAAACAACAACACGCAAGCTAAGGACTAAACCTCTCTACTTAATGCCTGAAAGGAGGTGGAAAAGCATCAAAAATATTTCCAAGACTGATGTCAAACAGATATCATGGAAAATTGAAGAATGAAAAACATAAAACACTGAACATTATTCATGCACTGATTTAAGCCACGTGAGCTGTATGAAGACTCACCTTTGATCTCTAGGTAAACATGATTCTCAGAGATGCCGAAGGAGTTGGTGGCGACGCAGGTGTATTTCCCGCTGTTGAGGGCCTGTGCCACAGGGATCTCTAGAGTTCCGTTCTCATGAAACACAAATGGGTCTCCTACCAAAATGCTGGAGCGGCTTTCCTTAAACCTGCAGAGAAAAGGACAAACAGGATCCCATCAGTATGATGTGGTGCTGCTTTGCATTTAGAAAAACTACACAGTGAGAAGTTTTGTCTTCGTAAGATATACAGTACTGTGCAAATGTCTTAGGCAAGTGAGTAAATGCAGATTAAAAGCTGTTTCTCTGGGCAGTAAGTGCTTCGGTTCTCTCAAAAACACTAATATTAGCTCAATTAGCCTTTCATTAGATAAAATCAGCTGCTGATGGAGCTTCACACACATCCATGCAATGACTGGAGGGTTGGAGAAGAAATATGGAGCCAAACCTGTTCTTCTAACCAGCTTACACAACATCAACTACTGTTTACACACTGTTCTCCTGTTTGTTTGCATTTATTCTAATGTTCACTTGTGTTACTGCTGCAGAATGAAACTCACTGCTTTAAACTAATAATGTAGGTGCCTAGACTTTCACACAGTATTATAAGATGGGCAGTGGTGGCCTAGTGGTTAGGACGCTGCCATTGAGACCTGAAGGTCGCAGTTTGAGTCCCAGCCCGGGCACTACTGAGGTACCCTTGAGCAAGGTACCGTCCCACTACACTGCTCCCCGGGCGCTGTTGATAGCTGCCTGCTGCTCCATGTGTGCACGTGTGATGGGTTAGATGCAGAGGTTGCCTTTCGTTGTGGTGCTTGAGTGTGTTCACAATGACAAATTTTCACTTTCACTTCAAGGAAATATGTTCTGTTCCATTTAAAAAGAAAGAAGTCAAGAGCTCTGTCAGGTTAGGCCCATGATATGGGCTTCTTTTTAAAAAAATCTTTTTAGCAATTTCCCTGTCTGTGTGACATGTGTCTGTTCCATGTCTTTGTTTGCTTTGCCATGTGCTCTGTAGCCCCGCCTTTGCCCTGCCCTGGTTGTTAGTCTCATCAGCTGTGCCTTGTCTCTGTGCTCCTCCCTCTCTCAGGTGTCTCTCTTGTTTTGTGTATTTATACCCCTGTGTTCGCCCTTGTCTCATGTCTGGTCTCTGTTGTCAGCAATGTTTCTGTGACCGTTGCAGTCGCTGCTGTTGTTGCTGTCGTGGATGTCTCTGCCATGCTTGATCTCAAATTGTGTAAGTTCTGGATTAGTCTGTGCCTACTTAGCTTTCATGTTTATTACCTTTGCTAATTAACCCTTGTCACCAGCCCAACTCGCACCTAGTTTCAAATCCAAACCTGACAAGCTCCTGCTTATTTCCAGCTCTCTAATTATGTTCCTGTGACAAAGCAGCCATAATTGCTGTTAGTGCTGCACGTAAGAGACAGCATGGCTGGGTTTTGACAATAATGTGAAGTTAGTCTATTAACTTTTAAAAGTGTAGAAGACCGTCAGAGCTAGGAGATACAAGAATTTATCCGTGTGGCTACTGTTGTACATAGAGACTGTCAAAACAAAGCCAAAATTGCTCTGTTAATGAGCACAGGCACATAGACACACACGTTTGCTTGTAAACGCACAACTAAAAATGCAGACATACACACACATACCATGTGATTCTTGGTAGAGGAGAACCGAAAGAGGCGCAGCCAAGAAGAGCAGGCTTGTTCATGATGACTTGATAGACTTTATTCAGAGGAGTGAGCACTCTGGGAGGTTCCGCTGCAACAGACAAATCCCATTAAAATAAAACAATACCTAGAAGATCAAAATTACTGTTGGTGATATTACTCTGTTGACACAGCTGGAGTGCTCAGCATATTCTGCGAAATCTTGGAATATTTAGTCACTGCATGAAGCATTTACAGTACACACACAATATCTTTCATTATTATTTACAAGCACGCAATATAACAAGGTAATGATATAATATTTCTATAATTACATTACGTTCTATTCAATAGACTGATAATAAAATGAACCAGGCTCTTTTTAATTACACACCCAGCACATTGACGAAGGCATTGGTGAGCAGGTATCCATATTCGTTAGAGGCATTACATTGGTATACAGCACTGGAGCCGGTCTGAATTTGAGTGAAAAAGATTGTATCATCCTCCACTTTCCTACTGGGATCTGTAGGGGCATCTATTGGAAAACAAGACACAAATAAATAGCACAAAGCCATAAGGTGGAAGGAAAAAATATTACTGCCATTCTATCAAAATTAAATTGGATGAAATTAACATGAATTTGTTTTTTGTTTAAATGTGATCCTTTAGAAAGGGTTTTGCCATTTAGAAAGTAGTCGATTGTGTTAAAGTGTCTGGATGTTCCACCAAATAAGTGCGAGCGTTGTATAGGTCATATATGCAATCAATATTTACAACTGCTCCATGATTGTACCCTCTTACCCTTGCTCTTGTTTATACAGTTCATAGATTATTAGTACAATGGAGGTTCTCAAGAGCAACTGTAGCTTTCCAAAATGTTTTTGTTAGTTCGTCCCTCATTTATTTATCAATAGGTTTCATGCAAGCTGTGTTTATAAAGGTGGGCTACATTTACAGATTTGATCATACAGTATGCAAGAAGCTGGGCTTCAGTTTGGTCAACAGTGGCTAGTTTAAAGGGTTCAACTAGGAAATTGCGTTAACCCTGGGCATTTTTGACAGCAGTAAATAAATTACTGTTAGAAATCTAAATACCTGACTGTACTTTAAGACCCAAGTCACCACTTTTAACTTTCCTCTGTTTTCTTGCTTGATATAATAATCGAATACCTCCTCTTCTATTAACAAACATATACAGAATTTAGGGTTTGCATTTTCATTTTTTTGTTTGTATTAATGACTCTTTATTAAATAATAATAAGACATGTTTTACGACATTTACACCATGAGAAACCCAGAAGGTTAAAGTTCAAAAACAGTTCAATAGTATTAGGTATACACATATAGATTCACATGTAGACTGTTTCTTTATTGCCAAATTGCCTCTTTACCATCTCTCACAACATAACTACTGCAGTAAGTTTGAGTGACAAGGACATAGACTGACTCTCAATGGGGACTCCATTCATGGACCAGCTGATTTTGGGTTTGGGGTTGCCTCTCGCTCTGCACGTCAACACTCCGGTCTCCATTGGAGCCAAGACTAGATTCAAAGGAGCAGTGATCCAGTATGGAGCAGCTGTAAAAGACCAAACAACACAAACACTGAATAAGAGAACCTCCTTCACTCTTTCACACAATAGAAATAAAATACATTATGCGATAGTTTTCCATCTAACACCCTCCGCTTACAGTAAGAAACTTCTAGTAAAATGTCTTAATGCTTTCAACATTCAAAATGTTTTTCCTTAGACAATCTAATAAGCGTTTTTCCATCTTCAGTGCTGTTTACCGACAGAACATCAGTTCCCCAGATAATAAAATCACGCATTGCATTTAAAAATCAATAAGAGGAAATGTATAGAGAGTAAATGTAAGGTCAAGCAGTTGAGTGTGTGTTGATGGGCATCCATCTCCCACCTTTCACTGTCACTCTGATGTTGTGGTGGACGGAGCCAAGGCGGTTCTTGGCAGTGCAGCGATACTCGCCAGCGTCTGCCTCAGACACATCAACAATATGAAGTGTTTTCTGAAAGTTACGGAAGGAAACTCTCGTGGTGGGCAGCTCACCGCTGACCTTACTCCAAGTGACCTGTGGAGTGGGGCTGGAGAGTAGAGGTTAAAAAGAGAGACAAAATGAGTAGAGGATCTTTACCTCAATACATTTCACATACTCATGTCACCAATAATACTCCTGCAGGTTCAGGTGGCTGATCATCTTTTAACAACATGACCAGTCACCCGAACCTATTATTCAGTTATTCACCCACAATAAAAAGATATGCAGTCATGCGGGTCAAAAGCTGTTTGGCCCACATACAGACCCTTAGTATCTAAGAGTTCTAAACAGAAGAAAACAGCAGCCTGATGCAGAAGAAAGAGCGGAAGTAAGTGCAGGCTTACAGCCCATCAGCAATGCACTCCAGCTCCAGCTCCTGTCCTCTAAGGACCATCTTGGAGCTGGTAGATCCAGTCGGAACCAGAAACGAAGGGCGTCTCTCCTCTGCTGGGTCATCTGAAGTGAGAATAACAACAGGTAAGAATATGAACTGAAATGGAGCATCTACAATCACAGTCAAGTCATGAATATATGTGATAAACTGATCTAAAAATAACAGCATGTTTTCAATGCTAGTGTTAAGCGATGCACCACCATTTCACCACCATTTCACCACCATTTCACCACCATTTCACTGACAAACTAAGAACATATTAAATGTGTTTCAGCTGTGTGAACTGACCATTCTCTATATTCTTTTTCATACTGAATTTGTACAAAGCTAGCATTTTTTTCGCTTAGCATGCAATCAAATATAAGTATAGCATTTACAAACTTGCAGCATTTTTCTACAAATTTTAGTGGCCAGTTTTTGCAACATATCACCTATACTGAGGAAAATAAAACACAAAAAAACTCTCCAGAACTTTTGCATGGCTTATGCTGTACGTTTACTTTTTCCTGTATGTTAAAATCAGCCAATAAGAAATAGTAGTGTATGAAAGGTGCACAAATGTGTTCTCTGTAATGTGCTTTGTCTGTTAGAAAACCAACAAAACATGTAATTTGACGTCAGAACTTTTGCAAAGACCTGTTTAAGGTGATTAGGCTGGGCATGACTCAAAACTGTACCCTGGTCACAGGCACTAAAATTACCAAAATGCTTATGAATACAGCCATGGAGCAGAGAGATGAGGAACATGTAGCTATTTTTCCCGGTTACTTTGCATGATATAGTCACTTAACTGACTCAGTGTGGAACATTTCAATCAGACACAATTAATGAACAAACAAAATGGCAAAGTGAAAAAATTAAATACAGCACATGGGGCCATGTTAACTGTAGCCTGTAGCATATTAAATAAGATGTTTAATATATGCTCAAATATTTAGCTTGTCATTCTTATAGCATGTCTGAAGGCCAAATCAATTTGTGGCGGTGTTAATTTGCGGTCATGCTAAAAGCTATAGTAAATCTGGCCCGTCAAGTGAACATGAGGCTGTACAAGCAATGAGAAATGAGCAGATGGCAGATGTGAGTCACAGAATGCTAAAATGACGAGTGAAGGGATCAGTGGAGAGAAATGAAAAGTAACAGAGGATTTGGCTATTATGGCCCTATTTACCTAAAATGCAATAAGTAGATTATAGCAATCAGCCATAGCATTAAAACCACCTGTTTAATATTGTGTGGTCCCCCTCTGACACAAAGAGGTATTGACTCCATAAGACTTCTAAACCTGGGCTATGATATTAAGGATCAACACATTAACAGGAGTCCTGTAGGTTGCAGGGTGGGGCCTCCATGTACCAGACTAGACCAGACTAGAATTTGGAGGCTATATCAACGCCGTGAACTCTTTGTTATATTCCTTAAAACATTCTTGAACAGTTTCTGCAGTGTGGCAGTGCTGCCATGAAGGTGGGCACTTGGTCTGCAACAATGTTTAATCTTAAAGTTACATCCACATAAATACCAGAACCCAAGGTTTCACAGCAGAACATTGGTTAGAGCATCACACTGTCTCTGCTGGCTTGCCTTCTTCCCATAGTGCATCCTGGTGTCAACTCTTGTCGTCCTTTCTTAGACCAAGGCACTAGCCACTGCACACCAGGAACACTGCATAAAGACGTTTTGCCGATGCTCTGACCCAGTCATCTAGCCATAATGATTGGGAACTTGTAAACTCTGTGTAATATACCTCACCCCTTGACAAGTGCTGATCAGTTTATAATGGCTATTTCATTGCTATAACTAAAATCAATTTAAGGCCAATTAACATCAACATGTTAGCAAGGACTTAAACAAACCTGCAACTCTTGATGAGCTGATTTAATTTTACACCTAGACAGACATTGACTAGTAATTTCAAAGTTAAATCATATTAATAAAATATATTTAATATACTATCTGTCCGTCTTAGCTGAAGAAACCCTCCAGGCAAAGAAAAATGTTGCCATGCATTCAGAAAAAGCATATTTGACATTCAGATTGGAGTGAGTAATGAATCATACAGAATAAAAGTCTAGAGGAAAAGTAATAAGAAAAAACAGTAGAATGTAAAAATCCCCCTAAAATGATCCTTTGTTGAACAGGTAGGAAAGACAGATTAAAGATTGGGGTTAGTGATTGGGCTGTAAGGTTGGTTAAATTATGAGAAGGGTTAATTTCTAGGGTTGGTTAAACCATCAAGGGGCAATCACTAGGGGGCGGCATCACTCACCACCGAACAAATCAGTGTCATTCAAATAAGCTGCCATTGTCTCATTGATTGCATCCACTGGAACACAACAGAAGGTCAAATGCATGAATCAAAAATGAAACAGAAAGTGACTGAAGAGAACATGTCTGTGGATATAAAATTAAAAGAGTGGGAAAATACAGAAACAAAAGGTAAAACAAAACAAAGGGTCATAAAAGTTGCACTGTTTGTAGTCTGTGACATTTTCCTGAACGCACTCATATCACAAGCTTTCTTTGTTGCTCAGAGTTGACTACTACTCTCAAACAATGAATGAAGCCCATGTGATTTCTGACAATGGCCTCCATCTCCAAGAACTGATGTCACTAGAAGTTTCTAGTGATATAATAATCATAACTGTGGGTGGTGACATCCCAGCTTTTCTCCTACAGACATACGCAGCACTCATAAGGGACTCACTGTTGAGGACGCGGACGGTGATGGGCTGCTTCTGCTGAATGGTCTGTGTGTGGGGGAAGCGTGCATAACAGATGTAGTCACTCCTAGAGTCCTGAGGCATAACGTTGGAAAAGTAAAGATCTCCATTCAGACCCTGAGAGACACGTTGGTTCTGAGGGAGACGCTGGAAATCTGAGGAAAGAAGAACGAGAAAGAAGAGTAAGAGAAAGGAGAGGAGAGAGAGGGAGAGACAATAAGGGAAAATGAGGAGGGAGGGAGAGAAAGAGAAAAGAGGAGAGAGAAAAAGAGAAATAGAAGAGGGAGACAAATAGAGGAGTGAGAGCAAAAGAGAGACAGAGAGGTGGGGAAAGACAGTGAAGGTATGGAGAGAAAAGGGAGAAAGAGAGGGACACAAAGAGGCAAGAGAGAGAAAGAGAGGAGCACAAAAAGACGAGAGAGAGAGAGAGCGGGAAAGAGAGTGAGAGAAAGAGAGGGAGGGAGAAGATGGCAGGAAGCAGTGGAGGATGAAAAGTACAGCTAGTGCAAGGTAATACTGATGCCGTGGCACGGCCTGAATGACAGCTATATGCTTGAGCAGGTAGACAGAGAAAAAAATATAAAAAAGGATGAGAGTGAGATATATCTAGAGAGAGAAAAAAAAACAGAAAAAGAGAGAGAGAAAGTGAAGAGATCGAGAGCAGGAGAAATCATAGAGCGATTCACTTCTAACCCTTCTACTGAAGTGGGTGAACACATTAAAACATGACAGTCAAAAATAGCAACACGTACGAGCAAACCTAAAGTAATGCAGCATGTAATGCGCAAGTAACCTCAAATATTCAGCCCCATTCTGTTAGACTCCTAGAATAGCATAGCTAGACTATTATTCCCACACTGAAACTCTGTTGAAATGCAACATTACACAAGACTTATCCTAAAAGAAGCCTGCTGTGTTCTTTTACCTCTATTTATTTTTGAGAAAGAAATCTCACCAACTTCCTAAACTTTGACAGCTCCATCATCTGAATATATACACTACACAGCCAAAATAGGGAAACAAGCACTAGCACCATATTCATATGTGTTTGCTGGATATCTTATTCCAAAACTGTAGACATTATTATGGAGTTTGTCTGCTCTGCTGCTCTAAACAGCCTCTCCTCACTCCACAGTTTTTGGATGGTGTTAAGGTCAGGGCTCTGTGTTGGCCAATCAAGATTCTTCAAAGCAAACTCAGCAAATCATTTGTCTATGACCTTCACTTTACAAGGTCACTCTCATGCTGAAACAGTAAAGGGTCTTCCTCACTGCTTCCACTTGTAAGCACACAATTCCCTACAACATTTCTGTATGCTGGAAAAGAGGTTTAGCTCAAACCACGAAAAACAGTTCCAGACAATTATTCTTTCTCTGTGGCAGGATGGTTTATCCCAATCCAAGACTTGTTTGCAGCTGCCTGGCCATAGAAATCCACTTCAACAGCCTTTTCTGTGAGCTTTTTTGACCAACTGCTTTGCAGCTTAGTTGTTGTTACTTCTAAATGCCATAATTCCATAATAATGGCACTTACAGTTGACCAGGGTAGCTCTAGCAAGGCCTAAATTGTATAAACTGACTTATTAAAAAGGTAGCATCTTATGACAGTGACATGTTTAAAGACATTGGGCTCTAAAAAACAACCCATTCTACTGTCAGTGTTTGTCTATGGAGATTGCATAACTGTAGGCTTAATTTTAGGCACCTGTTAGCAATGGATGTGGCTAAAGCACCTGTCCACTAATCAGAAGATGTGTTCACATAATTTGTCCATGTAGTGTATGTTGATTAGTGAGATAATGGATGCTTTTATAATTATGCAGGTATGTTAATATATAATGCTTTAAAAAAAGATTCTTATTTTAAATTCAAAATTACTGGAATATTGTCAGTTTTTATTTTACAGTGATTTTGCAGTTGAATTCAAAGCATTAATACAGTCCGTTTTCCCTCTTAGCACAGTTCTTATCAGGAGCTGCGCCTATGCCGACAATCTGTAAACTGAAGGTGTTGTTCATGGCACGAGCTTTGCCTCTGGAGAGAAGAACGTGTTGCAATGCCTAAACATGTCCCAGTGGTTCTGAGACATGTTCACAGCTAAAGGAAAATGCTCACTGCTGTCCATCCAGAAGATAATGGGAGGAGGCAGTCCAGCAGGCGGTCTACACTGCAGCACTAGAGACATGCCCTCCTGTACGATGATCGGCTTGATCCTCTCTTTCGACCACAGAGGGGATCCTGTAGGACACATCACAAGACACAACACCATTGTTTAGAAGAGGTACTGTATATGCCTTTAAACCAATTCCAGTGGAAATCAAGCTACTTTTGGAGTAAAGAGGGGAAGGAAGGAATGGGAAGGACTTGACTTTAAAGTGACAGTTCAGCAAAAGATTCAACTGGTACAATGTTCCTCTTACATCAAATGCAGTCAGCCAAAACATGTTTGTTGACAAATTTGCTTATTTAGTTTTATACTGGAGTATTGGTTCGGACATTGCCCCTGGGACCTGAAGGTCGTAGGTTCATGTCCCAGCCTGGGCACTACTGAGTAACCCTTGAGCAAGGTACCATCCCGCTACACTGCTCCCTGGGTGCTGTTCATAGCTGCCCACTGCTCCACATGTGCACATGTGATGGGTTAAATGTAGAGGTCACATTTTGTTGTGGTGCTTGAGTGAGTTCACAGTGAGTTAGGTCATCTAAAAATGATCAAGGGTATGGCTTCAAGATGGATATTATCTTCAGCTATCAGATGTACTTTGGCACATTTTTTTAATAGATAACAGTGTGTTACAGTGCCAGAAACCACGTAAGAAAGTCTATTTTAGATGACTTATCAACAGTGTGGTTTGAGGCCATTTTAAGTCATATGTGATGGTTTAATCTCACAGTTTACACAATGCTAATTGGTGGCTAATCTTCCTTTATTTGTTAGTTACACATCAAAATGAGCACAAACAAGTCTGGCTGACTGACGCCTTTTGAGGTTAAGAGGAAACTGTTGTACGTCAATTTTTCACCAAACTATCCCTTTTAAGCTGCTGTTTTAACACTATTTTATCCAAAATATAAAAAATAAGGAGAATATGCTGGGAACATGGAGGAAACTCTGCATGCTCTGGGTTCGATCCATATACCTTCCAAAAAAAGTGCTTTGATGATGGCAAACGTGTCTTTTTACACAGAGATGATGAAAAGAAAACAAAGTTAGAAAGAGCATTCAAATAAAAGATGAACACACAAAGACTGTGGTGGGATGTATAAAAGGGTTATAACATACTCGACTGTCGGATGACGATGTTGTTGGACACAGCTGTTCCATGCTCATTGCGGGCAGTGCACTGGTAAACCCCCTCATAAGCCTCAGCCTTCTCTCCCCCACTGATGTCAATGACCAGAGTGCCTGAATGAGGCTTCATGATCACTTTGGAGTCTTTATCGATATCGAAATGTATGCCATTCCTGGTCCACGAGAAGCTGAGTGCACAGTGAGAGCATATTGTAACCACAGCAACAGTGTCACACATTACTGAATAAAACCTCTTTATGTAAATATTTCTTTATGCGAAATGACCACGCACCGTTTGATTTGCCTAAAAGCAGAATATTATAAACACTACTGAACACCGTCAGAAAAAAGGTACTGTGTCTTAGTTTTCCTCATCTTATCTTCTCAGTTCCTGCCCCAGTCTGGTCGGGTGAATTCTGTATTTGGAGTTAGTGTATCATTCCTATCTCTGTTTCTTTCGCACAGCCTATTTGTTCTTAGTTCTAGTTTGCTCCAGCAGTGTTTATTTTTTCATGGATTCCTTTGTTCTCACTGTATCTGCCGTTTGGTTAAAAACATGGACTTTAATAAACAACCCGCAACTGCATCCTGCCTCCATGCCTGAACCATTACTCACAGTTAATACATAACTGCCACATCACAAATATCTGGGCTAACTGCAAGCGCTTAAGTTCAACACATTTATTTTCAATTGTTTATGTTAGTAATACGTCAGGCTGATGCATGTGCATGTGAAAACAAAAAAAAGAAAAACTGACTTGTGCTGTAAACACTAGAGAGCAGTCATAAATGATGCTTATTCATTTGAAGGTTGTTAACATGTTTAGAAGGCAGCACAGAGAACTGTTTGTTTATTTGAGCTTGAGCTGTTTTTGTCGTACGAAGAAGGTTAATAATGGGCAGATTTTGCCACTTTGCACTTTTCTGCAATATTTCTATACAATAATAAATTATCTTTTAAAATTGTTAGCTTAAATTTGAAGATGGCAGGCATAGTACTGTCCAGGTACAGTTCAGTCCCACAAGGTGCAAACACTGAAAATGCATGCTCAACGGTACACAAGGTTCTTCAGGTCTGGAAGTTTACCTTAAATCATTTTAAGTTAACTAATCATACCTTAAATCTATGAAATAGAAAAAGTAAAAGGTGTGGAGTCTCAGACAAAATGTGTAGAGAAATATAATTGCATGAAAAAATGGAGCAGTTTTGCTCCCAAAATAAAGGTACAGAAAATCCACACTTGAGGGTAATACTGACATATATGTACTGTTTCTTATGAGTGTAACGTTATTCTATTTCAACAAAGAATTAAAAGTATCTTATTATAATTTTGAATTGTTTACCATATTTTAGTACTGAATGCACTAAAATGTTAATGTACAAAACTGCTGAATATTACTGCACATAACGAATGGAGAGAAAAGCACACATTCCCATTTGCCACATGACTTTAGCTGTAATGCTAAACACCATCCTGTGGTCCACTTCAGTGCCTGGATCAGATACACAGGCCACTTTGCTGTTTTATGCTTACTTTAATTCCTAATGAACCCTCAATTAATATTTCTTCATCCTAATAGAGCTCTAAGTTCCTTAGAAGTGTTATACTCATCAGGGGCCAATATCAGGGAGAACAAAGCATGGAATATTCATAACCTAATGAAACTCTATCCATTATCACAATCAGCTTTGCCTAATCGGTGTAAAATTTGGAACTGTAGCATTTAAGCCTTAGTTGCATGTTGTTAGATCAGCTCTGGTGTAACCCAGGCCTTCTGCCACACTCTGCAAATTTTAATTCATATTTCTTTGCATCCATTTTATTTTATAAAAATATTTATATATTGACTAGAGTTCTTTCCACATGCCTCAGGAGGTCCACCAAATCCTCTTATCATGGCTCAGTACAAGAGGATTTTTGAGTCCATAGTTTACAAAGAGCCTATGTGCAAGCAACTATTCAATACATAGAGCCAATGTGCTACGGGATCGCCCAGAGCGTAAAATCACAAACCTCGGGTGAGGCTTTCCCTTCGCTTCGCACTGAATCACAATGTTCTCCCGTGGGTCAACGATGTAATCTTTAGGGGACTGTTGGATTATGGTTGGAGGCTGCGGCACTGAAGTCACACATGAAACAAATGAATTAGAGACCCCCTCACAGAGTGTCATCATTCATTCATACACAGCATTACCATATACACGCCTACTGAAAAAAAGTGATGCGCTGTATTAATTACACTGACATGTCTAAATAATTTACACATGAATAAAACACACTGGATTTTATGTAAACTACAATATAACAATGTAATATGTTGTGTTTTATCCATACATAATACATTCAGTGCATGACTTTTTTTCAGTGTAGCCTCCCTCACTCAGTAGCTCATGCAGGAACTGTCTATTTCGAACTATGCAAGGCAAGAGCGAAGCAAATAAAAAAACACATCAAAAACAAATGAACCTAAATTACATGCATCACGTCTATGAAAAATAGCAAAGAATTCCTGTCAAAGTTCATCAAAGGTTATGACTTTTGATTGAAGCATTAATAATAATAATAACAGACATCTTCATCTGCTCAGTGGTGAGCTGCCTGCTGAAAAGACAGCACTGGAGCAAAGGAACAGTGCAGCGGGGGCGTGCAAAATAAGGCTTCTCAGTCATGTGCATCACACACACACACACACACACACACAAAAAAAAAAAAAACGCAACACTGGAAAGCAAAATCCAAACCAAACTGTTCAAACAAATCTGTAATATCACAATCACGCAGAAATGACTTACATCCTTCCAGTACTTTTGCTTTATTCCCCCAAAGCAGAGAGGAAGAATAATGACAAGCATCAAAGAAAGTCTGATATTAGTGTAGATGTAAAGAGCGCTGATCATCATAAACAGCATATCATCACGTAGGCCATTCATTTACATAAACTGCATTTATACTGCATGCAATACGATGAAACTAGCTGTTCTGTCAGACACAAACAAACACTTGTTATCATGTCAGTCATTTCATTTGTGAGAACCGGCAGCGAATGTTGGTCTAAATTGATTCACTGGATCAGTATCACTCAGTGCACATGAGTGTTACTGACAGAACAAATCTTGTATCTTCATTTTTGCATAATTTGAAAGCGTCACCTGCATTTTCTGATGAAATGACCAACAAATATGTTCCGAAATGATCTGCAATAAAATCCTTATTATCTCCCATTACAAGTTCAGGACACTTTTTCTTTCTCTTATACAAGATTTCAACTCTTAATATTCTGTTTTCTCCATTAGGAATGAGGCCTGAAATGGTCCTGGCTTCTGGCTCGCAGTAGCAGACTGTAGTAGTGGACAGTTTCATTCGACTGTATCTTTTTAAAAGGGCGGCGATTGCACACACCTGTCAGAATGATAATGGTGATAAAACTGGTAAATGTACAATCTCTGTAGTCTACACTAAGTACTGTACCCATGTTGTCTCCTCCAGAGGCTCTTTATTGGCCAGGAGGACTTTCTAGCAAGAGCTATAGTCATAGCACACAGCTGTCAGCAAAGTCAGCAGATCTGATATTTAGCACATTCACTCTCCATTGAGGAGCACAGTACTCTGTAAATCAGCGCTGTAAATCATATCACTCGCCATATTTTTTGAGGTTCTCCCTATTTTTCCTTTTCCCTTTCTTTATTACCCTCCTTTTCTCTTTCTCACTTTCTCTCAACCTTTTTCTTTGTATTTTCTCTTTCTCTGACCCACATCACATTTTTCATTCCCACCCTGACTTGTGTTCTCTCTCTCTCTCTTTCTCTCTGTCTCTCAACCGCACCCTGTATAATCACGACAGTAATTATCAGATGAAACAGTGATGGTATATTCAGTGAGTATGTACTGATGCGTGTCTGTGGGTGAGAGCACACTGAACCTCAGTCTACAGCTCTTTAGTGTCAGGAGACGTCTGATGACAGAAATATCTGAGCCTGTTTTCAGAGCTGATGGGTGTGAGGGGGAGCTATGTAGGGCACTTCTGATTGTGTGGGTGTGTGTGTGTGTGTGTGTGTGTGTGTGTGTGTGTGCACGTGTGTGTGCGTGCATGTGTGTGTGCTCAAGGTTTGTTTTGGTACTCACGGTCAAGAGGGACCTCCAGTGCTGTGACTACGTTACCGAGGAAAAGCACCAGCAACACCATCCAGTAGTTTGTCTGCCTGTCCATCATTGCCATGAGTGACAAACAGGCCTCCTTTAGACAGAGCTTAGTCCCGCCTCTCTCCTCAATCAGGACAGCAGCTTACACAAGAACATCCACCACTGCAGAGAGAGAGAGAGAGAGAGAGAGAGAGAGAGAGAGAGAGAGAATCAATAAACTGCAATAGTGTACAGGGAGTCAGAATTGGGGACAGAAAGTGAGTAGGAGAAATGTGGAGCAGGAAGGGGAGGAGGGAGAGTGGTGGATAGAGGGAGGAAAGTCGAAGAATGGAACTCATAAAAGGGAAAATATGCATCCAGTATCACAGAGATTGATGCAAATATCAGTGTTACATATACATTGTAAATTTAGGCTTACACCTATTGCACGAGCCATCTTCCATGTAAACATGCCTACATCTTTATTTCAGGAATACTGCAGCCTACAACCCTACAGTACAGTACAGTAAAGCATTAACCGTAAGATGTAAAACAAAAGCATAGTGTATGCTAATATGAATTATTTCTCACAGCAAGTGTGTAATGAAACATTCAATTGAATAATCATATTAAGGGAAGTGAAAGTGACTATTTGTCATTGTGAACACACTCAAGCACCACAACGAAATGTGACCTCTGCATTTAACC
>JBBPDA010000126.1:12610531-12631793 GCA_037974385.1 Arnoldichthys spilopterus
GCGGGCAGCTATCAACAGCGCCCGGGGAGCAGTGTAGTGGGACGGTACCTTGCTCAAGGGTACCTCAGTAGTGCCCCGGGCTGGGACTCGAACCTGAGACCTTCCGGTCCCAAAGGCAGTGTCCTAACCACTAGGCCACCACTGCCCATATATTAGAGATTAACTGTGTAGGTCACTACAGTACAATCTGACAAAATGCAATGAAACAGAGAGCACTGCACTATTGCGCCTTAATGTCACACATAAACGTAGAAAAAGCAATGAGAAAGCACTTGATCCTCTTTTAGAAACACATCCAGAAACGTAACCAATGGTTTAAAATGTCCTCCATCCTGCAGTGATACACTCCTTGCTCTCATTTAACAATTACAATTACTACAGTCACAGCAATCCTCTTAGCCCACAGTTATCGATCGCTCCACATGAGTGAAACACCAACGGACTCTCTCGCTAAATATTTTACCACAGTCAATTTCACCTTTGCACTGAATGTGGGGAGAAAACACACTGATGCTATCTTCATTGGCCCATGACAAAGCCTTATTAAGTTGCTGCCTTCCATCCTGCTGATTATAAGATACTGTTTATAGGTTATTTTACTCTCTCCCTCAATTAGGTTCCACTGGAGGCTCAATTTACTGCCTCTGAATTTAGCAGAACCTCATTCTAGTAAAGCATCTGTTTTAGAAACCAGACAAATTGCAGCGTTCAAATCTGCAGCATCTGTTTAATGCTGCTCAAGTAGCCAGATCATGAGACATGCTTTCCTGAGATTGAACTATTTTTGCCAGCAGTTCTTACTCCTTGTTCTGAAAAAAACACATTTTACAGTGTCCCCTGTTTATGATGAAATCAATGAACTAATTAACCAGTCCTCCTTAAGGGATGAGTTGGGTGTGGCAAAGGAAAACACTACATCAAGCAGAACAGTGGTTCTCCAGGACTCCCAGAATGTCTTCTTTTGGCATATTTCGCTTTTAACATGCACACATGCTCATGAACTGGGCATGTAGGTGAGTGCACCAGTTTTGTACATAACGTGAGCAGGTTATATCCAAATGTCACCTGAAAATGCCCCAAAGGTAATGCCCCAAAGTTCTCAGTACCATTTACACACAAAATGTATTAAAGAATGAATTTACAATTTAATCTAAACCTTTTACCTCATTTGAAGGCACTAAACTCTTCTCTTTTTTCTGTTATCTCAGAGTCAGTCCTGCTTCTTTAACCTGTCTGTATGTTTACAATGCACTTACAAAATTAAGAAGTGTTAAGTAGGTTGTCATATTTCTCCCAGTTTTCATTGTTTTCCTCTTTGTGCACAGGGCTGTAAAGCTAAACATATCACCCCTACTGCTTTCATTTCATTTCATCATGGATGAGGTACTTCTTTATAAAAATGTCCATGTGTAATGACTTTCTACTCAAGGGGAATAATGGCTTATTGAAGCTGCAAACCTACACTCTGTTAAAATCAGCCTTGTTACCCACCTATATGTTACAGGCTAGAAAAGCTCAAACAGTTTTTGGAGACAAATGATTCACATTTAAAAAATGACAAGGACTGGAGGTGAAGTCAGTGCAGTGCTATGGTTTTCAGAGTGTAGTATACAGTACTGTATGTGGCTGCCTGAGTCCTCTGTCCTCTGGGAATGAGGCTCTGTTGTAAGTGCACTGGTTGCACTGTAGCAAGTTCACAATTGCATTTCATGCCAGCTGGAAATTTAGTTGTATTTGTATAAAGTGTTGGCAAACAACCTGACTTACAAACAAAGCAATAGTATTCCTTCGCACACTGTGTACTCTTTAGATAAGTAAATAAGTCCACTAGGGATAAATAATTATACTCAGGTGTGTTCAGAATAATCAGTGTAAAATCACAGTAAAATGTTTTACAGCCCAGTCATGTCCTTTGCTGACAAATCAGCTACCAGTTACTTGCTGTACATTTTACAGTGATTTTACAGTGTTGTATTTTTAAAGCTGGTTTAAAGATATTTACATGTGCTTTAAATGGCTTCATAGCCACACCAGTAGGTACGAACTGAAAGAACTAATGGATGTCACTAATGTAACATTAAATGCTGGCATCCCTTGTGCCTGGTTACCATGGATGCAGAAGCCCATTTCCCCTGTGGAAACACTATGCTCTCTTCAAAGTCAAATGGAAGTTAGAATGCAGCTGCCAATCAAACATCTGCTTCTAAAGAGGCTTCATTGTTGCCGGGCAGCATGAACGTTTCATTATGCCGTTAACCAAAGGCAAGAACCTTCACATGCAGACAAACTGACCTGACACCTCAGAATGTCTGGAGGATTCGATTTGTACAAAAAGAGAGCAGAATGAGAAGCAGAGGGGAGGAATGTGTTATGTGTGTGTATGTGTGTACATGTATTCAACTCTTTGTGAAGACCAAAGGTCCTTATAATGATGATGATGGAACACAGGAAAATCTGTCAGACTGGGGACTTTTTGCTGGTCTTACAAGAAACCATGTTGTTTTCTCCAGATCTTTAACCTTTTCAGGAAAAACAAAAAGTGCAGAAAGATTGTCTTTTGTTTACTGAGGTTAAGGTTAGGTTTAGGTGTTGGTGTAGTATTACTGAAATTCAGTATTACAGAAGTCAAGGTATGTGCTTCCCTGAGAATTGCTCATAAAGATAGCAATACCAACCTGTGTGTGTGTGTGTGTGTGTGTGTGTGTGTGTGTGTGTGTGTTTGGCTGGAGCTAGGAGTAATGGAGTAGTTGAGGAAATATGTTTACAGCACTCAATGCTCTTTGGCTTTAGCTACTGTTCCAGTCATTGCTTACTTTCAGCCTGCTAGTAAGTGCTCCTTCCATTTGAAGTTAATGGTCTGCTGTAGAAATGGTTCTGTATAATTTTTGTGCATTTTAATGCATTATATTGCTGCAAAAACAGGGTTATTAGCCTATGTTACCTTTCTACATACTCTGTTAAATGATTAGTGCCTTCCAGCAATAACAGACTAAAAGAGCCTGTGCTGCTGCATGGTTCATTATGACATCAGATTAGCTTCATTTATATTATAATTGCAGTCATACTGCTACCTGACTGTAACATCGATAAGAAGTTCTTACACTGAAATGAGAGCAGACATTTGCCCCGAAAGTTGGATGTGCACAGTTCTGACAGTTTTAGCCATCTCCCTAAGCTGAGTTTGTTCCCACAATTCATCAACTTACAAATTTCCAGTGACACACTCATTACTCAGCAAAGCACAGAGGCACGGAATGCAATCTTAACATTATTTCAGGAGACAATTAAGCTGTCACAGACAGCCCCTTGCACGAAAACAGTATGAACACATCACCCCGACCATCAAGCCAAAACAATACGGAAGCTAATTCAATTTGAATTATGCTAATATGGAGCTATGGCTTTCACTGGGCGGAGTGGCTCCTATCAGATGTGCCGTATGAACACAGTTTTATTGCTGTGGATTTAGCCTGACTTTGCAATTAAAATATCAGAACTGTATCCTAACCCCTTACCGAGGGAGACAAGCCATTACTGTGACCTGCAGCAGCCCAACTGAATTTCATTTGTCCTTTCATGCTATGTGATCCTGTGGTATTATGGCAAATGATTCCAGGTCGTTATATGCAGGGCCTGCTACGACAACAGGCAATTGCCCTGGCCTGCTCATCTCCTGCTCGCTTATCACTGCAGGGCATCATAAATTTGCAGTAGTGGGTTTTGGTTCACTGAGTCCGTGGGGAATTCACGTATTTGATGGTGCTGGCTAATTTAGCTCTAGCCCTGCGAGCTAACCAGGCTGTTGCCGGGGGGTGGAGAGGAGGTTTGGGGTTGCATGCTCTCCCGGGGTTTAAGCATCATTCGCCTCAGGCACTGAATCACACACGAGCATGTCCGATCATACAGCTTTCGCAAACAGTCTGACACCAGGCAAAAAACATGCACAATCCCATAACTGAGACGTTTCACTGATTTTCTGTTAAAGCCAATAGAAATAAAGTTATGGCTGTAATCCCAAGCAATGCCTTACTTTTAAAAGTCCTGTTGTGCCCATAATAAGGGGATATTCTTGTGGTTTCTACAGTGAAAATCTGTAAGTGCTAATCATATATCATTTTATAACAGGCCTTTGTGCATGCAAGCAGCAGGAGAATGTAGAATAAAAATAGCTTTATTTACAACAATTTGTTTATTCATATCCTTCAGAATCCACTACACTTTAAAAATACAAATATACATCCATATATATAGAGAGAGATTCTTTACTGATGGTTGAAATTACTTGCAATTAATATTTTAATAAATGCTACCCAAAAATAAACTTAAAAAATAAACCAGAAGTACTGGTGCTTCAGAATCAGAACCTGCTTTCTACATAGAACTACGCATCATACAGAATATATACATATATTACAGTGGGGCCTGTCACAATGATGGCAATTACTAAAGTTGACTATAACTATTTAAGATGAACACAATAGGCGCTTTCAGACCAAACAGTTCTAGGGACTTGAGAGGAACTACTCTTTAGGGAGCTCCCTTGAGAGCTACACACACTCAAGTGTGTTTTGTTCTGTTTACACTCACACAGCAAGTACATAAGTGAAGTGATGTAAGCTGAAGTGACATAAACTGTCCAACAGTTGGTATAGTTACATACAACTACACACAAGGAGATGGAGCATGGATTGGATGATCAGATCAAAAAACATGTTGTATTCTCTTTGTCACATACATGCTTAATAAAGTGCGGTAGGTCCATTTGTCAGCTTTTCAACATCAAGGCCTGTTGTTTAGATGATTAATGATTCACACAAATTTTTCAAAAAGGCAGCTACAATCACTGTACACTTTTATCTGGACCAAGCACCTTACAGCTACATCACTCTGGGCTTCTCTTGTGGAGGGAAAGTACCTACCCTTAAGTAAGAGCTAAAAATGTCATAATAATGTTCTAAGAACTATAATTACCCTCAGTTCCTGCAATGCAGATGCACAAAAGAGATGGAACTTCATCCAGCAGTTCTACAGAGTGCAGTTTCAATAGGTGGATTGAGGCAACATGTCAGGTCTCTTATGTAAACAATAAAAGTCCTAATATTTGGCTGCTGCTACCACACCTTTAGAGGGCAGTAGTGAGAAATGTTTGTTTATTTGAGTTGGAGCTGTGTCTGCCTTTATTTGGGAGCTACAAATTATTGGCAAAGCATCAAAGTGAGATCGGAGCGCACGAGATGAGGCTGGACCCAGAGGCGCAAAAGTATGTGGAGTCCTTTTTGTCTTCATCAAAAGCATGTCACAGTGTGTTTGTGTGTGGGGGTGTGTGGTTCTCTTGATTGCTACACCTCATTGCTAGCAAAAAAGGCAGCAGAGGGATCGCACACTCACGATCATACCACCTTTTTCCTGCTCAATGAACTGGCCTTGATATGCTTCCTCTAATATAAATGAACCTCTGAATTCCTAAAGAGCAGAGTAAAGAAACACATTCAGACTCAACACAAAATCCAATATTTCATTCCAAAGATGAGTTCATGTGCTAAGAGAAGAGCAGGTCTGGCCTGCAGTAGGTCTGTGTCACTAGCACTTATGCACTGCCATCTAATTCCAGCACATATAAAACAGGTCAAAGGTCTTTCTCAAGCATGTGATATGCCAGTAAATCATACTTAAATCATACTTGTCATGTATGTCAGGTGAGAAGAGAGACGGATTACATTGCAAGATTACTTGCAAATGTAAGTGTCTTGTTTCATCCAGCATACTTTCATGTGGAGAAAATAAGTGTGCCGCATGGAAATGTCTTTATTACAGTGCCTACAGATCAAGGTCATTAATTCGAATGAAATTCAAAGCAAAAGTAGTTTCTTAACCATTTATTCAGCAAAAATATTAACAGATGTAATACTCTTCCATGGAAAAAGTAAGCACACCTTCGGCCTCAGAAGCTGGTATTGCCCATTCTAAAATGGCATATGTCCTGCCTATTTACACGGGTTTAGAATGTTCTACTCCATCTACACTGTTCTAGAATGTTTTCTTAAATCATATTTTTCTAGAATGCTCTTCCCCATTCAAAATGTTTTAGAATGTTCTCCTTCATTTCTACTGTTTTAGAATGTTCTCCTCCACCCACACTGTTCTAGAATGGTATCCCATATGCACACTTTTCTTGAAAGCTCTTCTTCTTTCACACTGTTTTTGGATGTTCTTCATTCACACCATTATAGAATGTTTTGTCTTTCAAACCATAATTTTCTCTTTTAACACTGTTCTAAAATGGTCTCACCCATTCACAATGGTCCACAATTGCCAACATTAGAATGTAGGTGTTTGTTGGGGGATGTCAAGTCAGTGCACCACGTCTAGTCCTCTCAGCTAGCCTATTGTCATTTAAATGTGGTCGACCAGTGGTGGGCCCCTCTACATCAGTAAAATGGATTCTGTACAAAACTTACATTAGTGCATATGTCAGACACATATGGTATTTCACACCCACTGGAGCACAGAGTGATTACAGCATGTTATTCTGACACTGGAACCATTTAAATTGTGCTCAATGACAAAGATTACAATCATTGAAGTGATGTCACACTCACCCTCATTATCGGATAAACCAACACACAAAAATGGTACCACCTAAAGCTAAAGTAATTGAGCATTTTGCCATCACTGAGTACATGCACAGAAGAATGATCGATATATTCTCAGAGACAGATGATGCTTATTTCCCAGATAAAGCAAAAAATTGAAATTGAATTTCCATTAAAATGTCTTTTGGTGACTTCTGTTCAAGTGTTTATGTGATACAGAACTAAGCCTTGTTTTCTAGTGTGTTCCTACTTGTGTCTGGGTGCTCTGACCTTGTTACCCTTTTTCATTGACCATGAGTATAGATTTGCAATGTTTGCTTGTCTGCTGGATTTATGAACCTGTCTGCCTGTGATGTGATGATGCCTTGAGAAAAAGCTTGAATAACATTCACTTGCACTTGCATCCAAACGATTCTGTCTCTCTACTGTTATACGAAAAGCTGAGCGACATGTTCGCTTATAAAAGAGGACAAAGTATAAGACGTGTCTCCTTTTAGTAAAATAAAAGTCTCCCTATAACATTATACATCATATTTGCATTTCAAATAGCCTGAGGGAGCACACAAGAGATCCAATCAGTAATTATCAGTAGGAACAACATGACAAGGCACAAGAAAGCTACAGCATCAGGAGTCTTGTTATGCTTTGACTGCACTGAATATGAAGATGCATTTGATGCTAAACAGGTTGATTGAAATTCATAGTCATTACTGTGTGTGGGTGAGTGTGCCAGGTCAGCACTAGTACTTTACAGTAGAAATTCATCAGGCATCTGCTGCGAATGTAATTGATCTATATGAATTTTTATGACTAGTGGATCGGTATCGTAGTGCTCTATACTGTTATTTTTAAGAAAAAAGTTGACATTTCTCTACATGGAGTTCCCTTTAAACCTAAAATGCATCAAAAGCAAGGCCTTGTCTTTCACAGTTAGAGCCCATGGCTTTCACAGGGCTGCTATGATTACTGGATTAAAATTGATTACTCCAATAAAAATTAATTGATTGGAATTTATACTACTATTAGTCAGTACGTCACTGTAAAGCAGTGCTCGACATCCTAAACATTCTCCACGAGGGATAAACCAGTGATCATTAAGCTTCTGCAAAGTTTCAAGAACCCATAAGACTGTTGCAGAATTAAGCTGAGGTCTAAAGGATTAAACTTGAAGAAAATACTGGATTAATGCCTTTGATAAAGCTGTGATATCTATTGACTTGTTTTATGTAATTAACTGACACCTCTGTAGTGAGAAAATAGCTTACTTCTAGTGAGCCATCATCACTTGTTCATGTGTTCTAGAGCAACGCAGGACTTTCAACATAAAAAAGTATTTTTGTACAAACTAGCATATAATCACCTGAGGAGGTAAATGTAGGGTACCTTAAAAACTCATTTAAAGGACATAACTCTACCTACTCTACCTACTTCTACTCGACCTTAAGACCATTGTTCATTTTATTTTACATTGTTGTACATTTGATCCTACATTTACATAGTTTGTGCCTTGTTAAACAGACCCTTTTTTCTGATAGAAACATTTATTCAAATTTAACCTTTAAAATGAGAACCTTCTGCGAAGAGAAATAAGAAAAAACTAACAAAACTCTCGGCGCTCTGCTCCCTGCAGTGAAATATTTAAGACTTTGTGGGTTTCTGCTGTTTATTTGAGTTTAAGAAATGTGATGTCTGGCACCAAACAATCACATCAGTCAGTGAAGCGCTGTTTGACAAACTCTGTTGGAAATCGGTGGGAAAAAATGATATTATATTATATAATACATACACTGTGAAACCTGACAGATTCTGCAGTCTTTCTGCAACTAAGACTTAAAGCATCCTGCTATAATGAGACACATCAGTTTAAAATATACTTTAAAACCTGACTATCCCAGACATACATATTTTCCCCATCCTCTTTAATATTCTCCATGTATAAGTCTGTTTAAATTATGTAATATCTTCATGGTGAATTAAACTTAACAGAGAATTTTGTACAGAACTGTTTAAAGAATATATTAGGGCAATATTCTCTTCTGCTCGTCCTACCTAAGGTGGCAGCTGCACAAAAGCATTCCACCAAAGCATACGTTTCCCATAAGCCTCTCATTAGATTTTGTAATTGCAGAGGGGGTATGCAAATAACTGCAATGGTTAACATATGAATTGGGGTCCTGTAGTTCATGGAATGCAGGCTTAAACCAAGCTGGCCCCCTTTTCACAGTCATATCGTACAAATTAATAAAACAATGATCATTGTGTGGTGTTGTTTGGTGGCTATTGTTTGTGAGTCATAACTAGCTTCTCATATCAGGCACTACACCACATGTTTAGTGAAAATAAATAAAACGGCATCCTATTGCCATCCTTAAAGATGTACGCCATGTGACACTGTTTTTGATCATTTACACCATCGTGTATCTTTTTAAACACAGTATCACATGGCCCGTATAATCCATGCTGATAAGGCTTGGAGGGCACCCAAAAAACACCCTGAAAAGAAACTTTTGAAAAGAAATGTTTTGTACCATTTTGCACATTAGCTCAATACACGCTGAACAAAAGGGAAGTAATGTTTATAAAATTCTCTCACATGGAGTTCATTCAGTGCTCTACTCGTTCTCAAGCCCATTGATATTCCCTGAGCTCTCGACCTCTATTCACAATCAAAAACACAACCCACCAAAACACCTTCACTCGTATATTACTGTGTGCTAACATGCTAATGTCGGGAACTGTCTTCAATAGAGCCTTGTTAGCATTTATAACAAAGCAGTGCTGTGGTATCAGGACTGAGCTACAGCTCTACACTAATCCTTCCGCCGATAAAGCAAGTAAATGCAAGATGCTTGATTCTAACTTTCAATTCCCCTTCCTACATTCCACAATCTAGAAAGTGTTATCAGGCCTAATTTTTGACCTTTATCCATCAGTGGACATAATGCTGCTGTTTCCTGGACATGGATTAGGCCTAGGTCTAATTTGCACTGCCAATAGTAACTCACTATTGAACATGTTTTTAGAATACATGTAGGCCTAACTTGGTAAATTTGGTAACTGGTCCATTACCAAATATAAAACAACGCTTAGATCTTTCTATGCCACAATAGCTGCATGACCACAATTATTTGAGCTGACTGAAATTATTTAAGATGACCACATTTATTTTTCACATTCGTTAGCTTAAAAATTTTATATTTAAGTTACAACAAAGGGAAACATGAATTGAGTCTGTTTTCCTCAGTTGAGGTTTAAGGTATGTAAATGGAAGTTAGTATAGTAAGTCATTATACAAGCACATCATGGGTTTTATGGAAACAACAATCATTCTAGTAGTATATTTGGAGGTGTGTTTATGGATTAGTTAGCTAGCAGCTAACACTAATGTTGTGAGCATGTTTGAAAAAGTACATTTCACTCATATATTCACACTCTCAACAACAATATGTGAGCTTAACTGAAATCTATGCAGAATTTAAATGCATAAAAGCCACATCATCTGCTTTATGGCTTCAATAGCTGCAATAAACTGAAAGAATGAAACCGCTATTCGCAGTTAACTACATGAAAGAGCTAAAACAGGATAGAGATGATAGTTTGTCCACCCTTCGAAGCAGTAACAGTCTCTGCTCCTATGGGAAGGGTTTACACCAGATTTTGATTGCATTTACTCACAAGAGCATTAGTTAGGTCAGGAATTGACGCTGGATGATTACTTCTGGATCACAAACAACACTTCAGCTCATCTCTAAGGTATTGGATGAAGATCCATCATTCCAGGAATTGCAGTTCCACTGCTGTACAGGCCAAGGCTGGGGGGATTTACACATGTGTGGCTCACTGTGTTACAGTGTAGGTTTTTTTTCGTTGTCTTTTAAATGTGACCTGTGAGCTCAAAACACCCTCAGCTGCGTGTTTGTTCCCGACCAATGACGGTGGGCACGCTATCGTATGTGAGACCTTAAAATGACTGAAATCAGTTAGTCTGTTAACTCAGTAAACAAACCATAGGTCTGTATGTCAGTGGTTTTCTCAAGCCGTTTCCTATACGTATGGACAGAGGACTCAATAGGTTCGTGGCCAGTGAACTATATTTACCTTGCAGAGGAATTTTACTATGAATCAGACTTCAGTGATACAACGCTAGAGATCAGGCTGAACTTTAAAGTAGATAAATTCAAATAGAAGATGTGTCCGGAAACTTTTGGATGCATAATGTATCTTTTAAAAACTTGCATCCATATAGAAACACAAGCTAATGTCACAATCTACCACACTTCAGTGGGTAGGTACAGATGCTGCCTACCAATCTTGTGCCACCTGACCTTTAAAGTAGCACATCAAAGACAGGATTACAGGTCCCAAATCAGTTTAGAAGTCATTAAAATGAGATCAAGGGCAGGCTGGGAGCCGAGAGAGAAACTAGAGCACTGAAATTGACCTTAGAGGCTCCCTGTACTTTCACAGAGAAAAACATTATCACACGAGTCAAAGGCACCACAGTGTCCTACAGAAACACTGTGGCTGTATTAGAGATGCTGTCATGCACACACACACACACACACACACACACAGGGCAACCCAAGTCTATGAGTGAGTATGTAGCAATGAGTTAATGCCTGTCTATTCAAATGGAGATCATATGGCTCTTCATTTGCATATGTAAATGATCTAATACAGTTCAATGGGATGGGAGCAGAATTTGGACTCTACTCAAAAAAGGCACACACAAACACAAATACACATATGCAAATGCTCACTTCCAGGATCAAATCATTATGTATTCGTTCAATGCCCACCATCACACACACAAACACACACACACACACACACACACACAAACACAATCATATTAAAAGAACTGGATGCATCCTGTTTTCTCAGCAAAGCTGGTTTCTCATTAGATCAACACTTCTGATGATTTGAAGAGTTTCAGACAGTAGCTACTGATTTGCCGCTGTCAAGTTTTGCCGTCCATGACTCTCTCAGACGTACTGATGCATAATGTCGACCTCCTCCAATAAAACCAAATGCAATCCAGAGAGAACAGTCTAAACCACAATCAGCATTTATATATATCTTCTCCCAGATTACTGTTTACTTTTTATTAGAAGCTCAAGTTTTTTAAACTCAGAATTAGAAGTTATGTATTTTTTAAGGTTAAATAGCAAATATATATATTTTCCAAACATTTCACTTGAAATACCACCCTGGACCCACGTAAATCATCAGTTAACTGTTGACAGAAGAATCTCTGTCCACTGCACCTGCAGCATAAGGTCCATTACCACTGACAGCAATTTTGGCAAGTTTCCCTGTTCCCAGTCACAGAAAATATGCTAATTCAAAACACACTTATAATTAGGGGTGCAGGATCAATAGTGGCAGATTTTTGCTCAAAACACAACCCTGGCCATCAGAAATGTATCATTTTGATTTTGGCTAATTTACGTGGTAATTTTATGGGGTAAACAACGTGCCTCAGGTAAGAGGACTCACACTGCGTCCGAATACTGCTGTTACACCTGTTCCAAAATGTCGTAGCATAATTACACTTGACTAATTATGCTAAACAGTCAGTTGTCTCTTACTGTTGATGCCACACTTTATTTCATCTATGTTATTGAAATAGGCATTGTTTTAATTTTAAATTTTGGTAATTAATGAGTAAGTAATGTTATTCATGTTGCAATGTGCTGGTGTGTTTCATATGTTCATTTAACCCACACAGTGCGAGTTTGGGGTTAAGAAATAATCAGCCACGGGTTCACTGTTGTGACGTGTCTCGTCCCACATGTCCCTCGTCTGTTTATGTTTAGACTCCCTCGTGTTCCTCACTTCGTGTTCGTCTGTCTAGCCATGCCCAAGCCCCGCCCCTCAGCTGTGTCTTGTCTCACGTGTTCAGGTGTTTCTAATTTCCTTTCATTATTTAAACCCCTATGTTTGGTTCAGTTTTGTCGATTCTTTGTTGTACTTATCTGTTGTATCTATCTGTTGTATCTCTGTTATGTTTCATGCTTCAGGTATTCAAGGTATTTCCGTGTATTTGTCATTAAGTCATTAAAACTCTCAACTAAAATAACGTAACTGGCATCTGCTTCCAAACAACTCAAAATCATTACAACTGTTAAGATATGGGAAACAGTTATAAAAATGCTTATGATTGAAGCAGATTCGAGAACTGATTATCTTCGGTTTTCACACTGACAAAAACATTCTGCCAGTATTTTTAACACAATGATTAATGATCGTGATAACATGAGGAACTTGGACTCACATGAAGACAGCAGACAGCCCTTAAAAAGTACATCTACATTCTTACACATCTTTAGCTTATGTGGAGGTTCTTGAATATTTCACATCTCATTTATTCAATCTCATTCAGGTTTCCAATATTTTGTAACATCCACTGAAAGGTTAAAAAAAAATTATATTACTCAAAAAAAATCTCTCATCTCTTATTTTAAAAGTGTAGGCCTGAAACAAAGAATGAAAATAAATCAACCTTTGCAATCTCCTAAATCAAAACACCTGATTACAGGGCTAATGGCCCATGTAACACAGTACAGTTAATTTATTCCTCCAGTTTGTGTTTTATACTGGCAAACTACTTTCAGAAGGTCTTCTGTGAACTTGGACACCCACCCCAAAAACCTTTTATTACCTTCAAATGGTAAACTTCGCATTGTTTGGATTAGCATTGTGATGCTAATGCTGTGGTTAATGTGTGGGGGGTCATACAGTGACTCGCTGCTAAAATCAGTGACCTCAGCCTTTTCAGAGCAGACTATTCAACACACTGCCCGCCTCATTCTAGCACAATCCGTAATCAATGGGCTTTTTCTCCTCCCCTGAGCTGTAGGATGTGCTGACTCTCAGCAGTGCCAGTGCTTTCGCTCTGCCTCTGCACCATTGTTGTCGGCCGCAATTACCAGTGCTGCAGAACTTTCTTTTCTCACCTATCATCACATCAACGACCCAAACAGCAGGCCAAGATGAGTAACGGCCTGCGGAAACCAGTGCTTTTAAAATGCCAGCCGAAACAGTGGGACTGAGCAATCAATCTGATCTATGGCACAATCACACAGCCAGCATTTGCACAGATATATCACCTTTACCATGTTGGTAAATGCACTAATCTTCCCACTCAACAAATATTTGGTTAAACTGATGTAAAGATGCTTATGTAAGGCCTGCTGCACCTGCTCAGCTAAATGTGTGTATGTCTCCCTCACAGCTTAGCAGGCTAAGGTCTCCATGAGTCATCCTCGGGAGATGTCAGACTATACCGCTTTGCATCCCATAATGGAATGCACAAGGCACAGGTGACCATGGCAACAGAAAAGAAGTGAGAAAGAGTAAAGGAGAGAAGCACACCTGGTGCTCTCTGTGTCACTTGGCAGAGAACGTACAGTAATCATGGGTCCAAAAATGGGGATTCAGTTCCCCTCATAACTACTTAACATGGACAGAGGTTTAACAGCAGTTTCTGAATCATTTACAGTAGTTATTGAATAATGTATAGTCCAATTCTATACTAAAACAGTCTTGCAAATGCAATAAAGACAAAAATATGCAGTTTGTAAATTCTCTTGAACCTTTAAACTGATAACTAAACACAACCTGTTCTGAAAGAGTTGACACAAGGGCAAATCAGAAGTGAAAGTATATAGAATGTTCAGGTTACATCGTTTTGAAATATTCCACAATAAGCAGGTGAGCTGTTAACAGCTGAGGGTATGGAGGAGCGTTTATCAAAGGCTCAGTCTTTGCAAGCAAATGTGGGTCATGGCTCATCACTTTGCGCCAGACGTAGTGAGAGAATTGCAATTTGGTTCAAAAAGAATATCTCTCAACACAAGATCACAAAGAATTCAGTCTTTTCTTGTCTACAGTGCATAACATTGTGAGAAGATCCAGTCAACTCAGACTGCTTTGATAAGTTAGTGTCACTTAACACAGTCCGCTGCTACATAACGAAATGCAATCTGAAACTCCTACTTCTTCATTCCAAATACGAAATGGACCATCAAGACACCATAGCATGGGTTATTTGCATATAGTCACCGTTCAAGAAAAAACAGTAGAAGGCAAAAACATTCATCTCTACTTTTAATGGAAGAACAATTTGATTTTGGAGAAACAAGTGATTTTGGAGTCTATTGATCTGTGAATCCTAAAGGTTTCACTCAGTGTAAAGACCAGCTGCTGTGTTGCTGAAGATAAATAAAAATGTCAAAATTAAAATGAAGATAAGTGGTGTCCAACACAATGCCAAACCTCATTCTGAAAATTCTACAACAGCGTGGCTTTGTAAACACAAAGTCAAGCAACCATTAACTGCTAAGGAGGGCAAGAACATTTGGTTGCCTATAATTATGTAAAACAATCAGTGAACGTAGGGCAGTGGTGGCCTAGTGTAGGGCAGTGGTGGCCTAGTGGTTAGGACATTGCGCTGGAGACCTGAAGGTCGCAGGTTCAAGTCCCGGCTCAGGCACTGCTGTGGTCTCCTTGAGCAAGGTACCGTCCCACTACTCTTGGAAGTCGCTTTGGATAAAAGCATCAGCCAAATATGTAAATGAACTTTTCAACTTATTGTTACATAACAATAAACATATCATAATGCAAACATGTTTAACACAAAACCTTTTTTAAGTGTAACAATCACGCTAATATTCATTGGGTCCTCTATGCTGTCCTCAAATGGCTCCCTACTCTGTCTGTAGCTGACTATGTAGAAATTAAAATACTGACTGTGCACTATTAGGGTGCAGCCAGAACTTACATAGCTCACAAGGGAGGTTTAATGCTATTTAAGGCAGTTCTAAATAAACAGACATTTGAAGCGTGTGGGACTGTTAGCTGGCTGATTGGCCTAGTTCTAGATAAGAGAATAAGTGGTCAACCCCTTAACCAAAGTGTCTTTAATTCATTCATCAATATACTCAGCAGTCCATGTGGGCAGCACAGCAGTCAACTCACAGCAAAGTGGTTATTAGTGACTTGCAACACTGAATTCAGTCACTGTGAAGTGGTCATATTTGTATGCAAATTGAGTATTTTAGGACAACTAATGTTTTATAATGTTGTTGCCCGTCTACTGTTTGTATACTGAACATACAAACTGGGCTTTATGTAAACTGACATTCTCTACGGTCGTCCGCTATAGCCCTTCTAAGCTTAGGAAGGTGGGCAGTGGTGGCCTAGTGGTTAGGGACTTGCCCGTGTGATTGAAAGGTCACAGGTTCAAGTCCTGACCCAGGTCCCACTGAGGTACCCTTAAGCAAGGTACCATCCTACTATACTGCTCCCTGGGCACTGTTGAAAGCTGCCTGCTGTGGATGGGTTAAACGCAGAGGTCACATTTTGTTGTGGTGCACTTTGTGTGACAGGTTGTGTGCACAGAGAATAGTCCCCATATACCATAAGGCATCCTGTCCAAATGGTTGGGTACAGAACATTTTGCCGGACACTTTGCTGTCCGGAAATACTTTATCTTTTTACAATGTAGCCCCTGTGTGAATGCGACTGTCAGCGTATTCAACTCCGAAAGACTTCAAATTGGGGTCGGTCAGTATGAAAATGAGGAGTGACAGATGCACTTTATTGAGTTACTCTGCCACCTCCTCATTCTTCTGCCAGCTCAAAAGGTCTTTCTCTTTCCTGGAAGGCAGTCCCACCTGTTCCTCACATTCTGGAGGTGGTCTGTGTCCTGCTCCCACTTAACAGTCAAACACACAGTGTATCCTCAGTGCCAGGAAATGCAATCAAAGGCAGTTCAAACCCTGTGAAGGCCCTGCTATTGTGACCGAGGGATCTCCTCCACACAGAGCAGAACTATAGAAAACAGTGGAAAGCAGCATTCTCTCATTAGCCTTCAGCCATTTCAGTCCTGCCTCTATTGTCCCTGACCTGCACAAATCAGACTCCCTGATTAAGAGGAGAAGAGAGAGAGAGAACATGAGAGGGAGTGAGCAAGGCAAAGAGCAAACATGAGAGAAAAACACAGAGTCTGAGTGACGGTGAGAAAGGAGAGAAATGCAAAGAAATAGACCAAATGAGAGAGAGAAAGGAGAGACAGAGAGAGAAGGACAGAGGGAGAATGAAAAAGAAAATATGAAAGAGAAAAAGACAGAGGAAGAGAAACAGTGTGAAAAAGACAGAAAGAAAGAGGCACAGAGGGAGAGAAAGACAGAGAATGTGTTAAAGAGAAAGATGGAGAGGCAGAGAGACAGTGGCAGAAAGAATGAGAAAAAGTGAGAGAGTGACAGACTGAGAAAGAGGCAGAGGAGAGAAAAAGGAGAAAGCGTGAAAGAGAGATGAGAGGGAAAGGGAGAGTGAGAACGAGTCAGAGTAAGTATTTTGTGGTTCCCTTCAATACTTGGTCTCTTCAAGGTAACACTTACTGCATTTTCTCATCAAAAAGGTTTCATATGAGATATGTCAAATTGCTGCATATATATAAGAGGAAAGCACAGACACACACACACACACTGGGCAGACATGCATTCACACTCTGTCATTGAGCGGTTTGGCTGTGGAGTGTCACCGTGTTAGTCATGAAATAATCAAACCTCCAGGGTGAGAATCAGGCAGGCTCATGGCAACTCTAGCCACTCCTTAAGCCTATTCAGATCCTGCAGGTGAATACCAATCCTTTCCCCTCCACTGCTTTCAAAAAGCCCCAGCCATCCAATTTCAGACCTCAACCATCCAAACAATACCTCTTTCAAACTGTGAGAAAATCAAATCGTGCTTTCTGTAGGCCCATGGATGTGAGGGCCAATCGGTAACCTTCCAGCAGAGGCACCTAATCAGACATATGGGATTACCAGTGCAGTTAATGAGACTCTCCTCAGTCACTGCAAGACTAACACACAGCTAAGGCTACTGGGTAGATACATTTGAACATGTGAAAATGATATTACGTTGGCAAAGGTTAAGCCATGTATGAAGACCTGATATGAATCATCTTTATCTAATTAGAGACCATACGCAGTGCTATGGATAAACTGCTTGAACAGGTTGAAGCTGTAGACATCGTCCTGAATTGTTTGCATCGAATAATCAGGTTGAACCGTAAGAAGAAAAAACACCAGAAGACGTGAATAAGGCTGCTATTGACTATTGTGAATATTATATTATGTGAATGTCCTTAAGTGACCTTGGGCGTCCAGAAGCAGCATGTTTAAATGATCAGAAATGAAACAGTTAAATGATGAGCCTATATATTAGAATATAATGGTGCTAACACCTCAGTAGGCTAAAAGTGCTGGACTGGTAAGAAAGAAAACATTTATAATGTCTACATCTGACTCTGCATAACGTGGTGCTTCCTGAGACTTAACTGAGAAAAACCTCCTTCCTCTACCACATGACTAATATTTTGCAGATCACAAGCATTCATATGCAAAACACTTCCACACAGCTTACAGCGAGGAGCAGTTCTACTTCTCAATGCACTGAGTAAACACAGATCTCCATTGTTAAAACAACCTCACGTACTTTCAGCAAAGTATCCTGATGCAACTGTCAAAGATGAAAGGAAAATGAAGGTTTCCTAAAATAACGGCACTTTCACCACATAATCATACACACGCCGTCAGAAAGTTTTGCTAGACCTTCGTGGGGCTTTTTTTTTGTCTTGTAAGTGAAAGCATGAACACAGGGTCCACATACGGGATTCCCAACATAAGGCTAAAGTCAGCAGGCCACTGACCACAAGGCTTTATCTGTGCTCAGTCCAGTGACCCTCACTAATGCGCATCCTCCAGCAGCCAATGAACTGTTCATCCAGCCATTTGAGATAATGGACGTATCAATTACTGTGGCTTCACTGGCTGCCCAGTGGACACTGACCGGTACTCTGCAAGTGCATGTGCGTGAGTAACGTTTTGATGGTTTTATATCTGCAGGAGCACTCCCCAATTCTTGTACATGCTAACAGTTTAGCAATCGTTAGGTTCACACATGGCTTTTACTGAACTGCTGACACTACAGAAGAAGACACTTGCTATAATAGTGAGTGGGTCGCTTGCCACAGTTCTGACAAAGTACAATTTTTAGTATAGTCATAAAAATAAATGATCCTAAATGGTCTTTGTGAGTATGTATGCGTGTAGACCTTGTTGTTCAAAGATTTACATCAAGTGGAGGTTCTTTCTTTAAAATTTTTGTCCTGTTTTTATCCACAATGTACTTGTATCCAATTCTACACCACTATTTATAAGGGAGAAGAGTGAGGACCCCTGGCGAGGGATGGAGGCTCACTGAGCTCATGATATCCTGACAAAAGAGTGTGACAACCGCGCCACTCTGAAGCCCCTGATGTGGACATCCTTTAACATTTAACATCTCATTTCCAAAAAATGGATAGGTTCTTTTGGGAAACCTAAAGTGGTTCTTTAATGGTATTTCTGTAAAGAACCCTTTCAGCGTCTTAATTTTTAATGGCAAGTGACCGAGACAACCTTTGGCATGTCTGACCGTCCACAAGTACATCATATCAAGAGGAGATAACATAAATAAAGGAATTAGTGGAATATCCATAGCAACAGCAAGAATACAAACATGCAAAGACCGAGATGCTGTTTTCATTGGATTTCCGCATAATGCCACGGCTAAGTGCTGTTTGCATGACAAGCCGATGACTGTAAAATAGCACTAAAAGCTCTAGCACATAGTAAAATTTAAGCAATAAGTCTAATGCTCCCTACAGGCTGTAATCCATCCAGCTCTCAGCATTAGCAAGGTCACCAGTGGTGTGCCTTGACAGATCTGTGTCTGTGCCACTGCAGAAATTGAATGAACTGTTCAGAGAATGAGGTCAGATCTGCTGCACGGCACCGGCTATGTTAATGTTACAGAGCGGAATTCCACAGGAAGTACACAGAGATGAAACAGACACAGCGGACCAAAGAGTTAATGAGCTGCTGCACAAATATAAACATGGTGGACGGCATCATTATCCTTGGAAGCGATAGCCAGCATCTAATTGCTGAGGAGGCTGAGATGGTGTGTTACTTCCTAAGGCAGCAGCTCAGTCCTGCTTCTGAACCTCAGACAGCCCACACGCAATGCAACCGAGATTTCTGGCTCACATACACAAAACCTAACCTACACAATTTCCAAAAGCAAAAATGGCAGATGAGCAGCAAATTCTGAATCAGATAAGAGAAGAAATCTGATCGTATGATGACAGGTTGTTATCTGTGTAGTTCTTCCAAGAGGGAGTAGAGGGTTTGAGTAGTTTTAGCACAGTCACCAACTGTTATATGCTAATCGTAAATGCTTCAATGAAAAATATCACATTTTGAAGTTTTTAAGTATTTTTTGAAGCAACACTGGATCGGTATCAGCTGATTCTCGAGGTCTTAATACTGGTAAAGGTATCAGAGTATAAAATGTGGAATAATGAATAGGACTGTTTGTTATTGTGAACACACTGAATCAGTGAAATGAGACCTTAGCATTTAACCCATTCAGATGTGGAGCAGCAGGTAGCTATTAATAGCACCCAGGGAGCAGTGTAGCAGGGTAAGTGTACCTTATTCAAGGGTACCTCAGTGGTACCTGGGCCGGGACTTTAACCTGTGGCATTCCAATCACAAGGGCAGGTCTCTAACCATTAGGCTACCACTGCCCAATCTCTGTGCAACACACAATAACTCTACGTATAAACTCCATATTGTGAGAATATTCCTCAGCATGAATAAATATAACACATTTAAAATCAGCACTCGATGTGAACTTGCTCCTTGATGCAGTGCATAAGTAGTTTACAGTTTCCTAAGACTGTCCTAAATAGTGCAGAGCGGTGACTGGAAAAAAGAAGACACAAGAGAACAAGTCAGTATGTTCATCATTCCAATGCACAACAGAGAACCAGCTAAAAAAGAAGGATGTCAAGGCCGACACTGTACTGCTTTTATGTCTGTTTTATCAGCCCTCAGTGAGGACCAATTATCAAAGCCTTGGACGTGTAACGCATGATTCAACATACCACAAATCTCCAAGGAATGAAGGCCACAATGCACTGAAAGTAATAGCACAGTTCATCAGCAGACATGCAGTACTGGTAGAATAACTGCATGACATGAGATCAAAAATGGAAGATTGGGGTCAAGCAATTTGTCTTTGAAATGGCCCCATAATTTCCAGTTATAATGTACCTCGTGTGTTGAGCAGTATATTATTTAAGATCTCCAAATGTATGTGAAATGAAACGTGCTTGGTATGAAGAGGAGCCGAACATGAAGAGCAAAATGAGTAAAATACACAATGCCATCTGCTCAACACAGCACTGAGCCAAAAGAAGCAGCTTCCACAACATTGAAAGTGATGTAGAAGGACTGGGTCTCTCTCTCTCTCTCTCTCTCTCTCTCTCTCACTCTCTCTCTGTCCCTCTCTCTCTCTCTCTCTCTGTCCCTCTCTCTCTCTCTCTCTGTCCCTCCCTCTCTCTCTCTCTCTCCCTCTCTCTCTGTCTCTCTCTCTCTCTCTCTCTGTCCCCCTCTCTCTCTGTCTCTCTCTCTCTCTCTCTCTGTCCCTTTCTCTCTGTCTCTCTCTCTCTCTCTCTCTGTCCCTCTCTCTCTCTCTCTCTCTCTCTGTCTCTCTCTCCCTCTCTCTGTCCCTCTCTCTCTCTCTCTTTCCCTCTCTATGGGCTGACACCC
>JBBPDA010000126.1:12645902-12657918 GCA_037974385.1 Arnoldichthys spilopterus
GAGAGAGAGAGAGAGAGAGAGAGAGAGAGAGAGAGAGAGAGAGAGAGAGAGAGAGAGAGAGAGAGAGAGAGAGGGCACAACAAGTCATTGTGTGAATAATTACCAGTCTAGACACTCTCACCCAGCACCAACTCCATCATATGAGGCAGACCTTAAGGTGTCAGACACATACACATGCAGACACACACACTTCCCTGAGGCCCTGTCAGTGTAGCTCCCTAGAGCTGTAAACTTTTCACTACTATTTCTTCCACAAGAGACACACACTTCCTTCTGCAGCTGATGACATGCTGGGCTTCCAGACAACCATCTGACGAGTGGCAGCTATATTACCTTCCACTGTACAATTATAGTATTTGGGGAAAAACAGTTTATTTAGTAATTTAGTGATAAAATGACACTTTAATGATCTGTTTATAGAATTTATGTCAAGTTATCTAACTTGATATTTGACTTTTGAAATATGACACTTATTCTAGATGGTACTTTTATTATGTATGTATGGTTAAGTCTAGAATCACAGCCAAAGCCTGAGACAAGTCTCAAATTGGAAGACATGGAAGACAAAGACAAAACCAGCCCTCTGTACTCACTGAGACAGACCTAACACAACAAAACAGGTGTGAAGGACAAAGAAGCAGGTGGGGTTAGGAAGGAGCTGGAAGTGGTGGGGGGGGGGGTCATGTGACAGAATTGCTGACAAATTATAGCTTAATCCTTGATGTAATAAATCGAAATAATCTACATTACCTACACTACATCTTTCTCGACACACACAGTATGTCCAGTTATAGCCATACACTCCTTTCAATGACTAAACTCTACTGTCAGGTGCATTACTCACACTGGGTTTTGGCTACACACACATATCGTAGAATCGTCACTGAAAGGCACTGCAAAGTTATGAGGCACTGGAGCAGCAGCATGTGATCCTAAGCTCACCATATCTAATGCCAAGTGCTGGCTAGAGGGTTTTAAACCACCCCCAGCATCTGGCAGTGGAGCAGTGGAGCTGTGTTCTCTAGAGTGGTGGAGTGAATACCTTTGCGATGAGTGTAGTGATTTTTGTGATTCAGAATTAATCATCCAGTATCCGTGCCTGGCCTCACTTATGCTCTTGTAGCTAAATTCAATCAAAATTTCCCCACACATTTCCACTATCCCAGAAGAGGAGAAGCTGTTGAAGCAGTAAAGGTGGGACAAAAAATATTTAAAAACAAATGTTGAATGAGCAGTAGTCTAAAAACCTTAGATATACATATATGTCCAGTTTTCTTCTGCTGCTCTTGCAACAGTAGCAGGGTTCAATTAAGTTTATCCATCCACTCACCAATCCATTCATTAATTCACTCATTCACTCATCCATTCGTTCATCTATCCATCCATCCATCCATACAGCTATCCATCTATCCCTGCCTCCATCCGTATATCCCGCCATCCCTCCATCCATCTATCCATATATCGATCCATCCATTAACCTACCATCCATCCATCCATCCATCCATATTTCCATCCAGCCATCCATATATACAAGGTGACAATAGAACTGTGATGTACTGTACAAACACAATAACCTGATTTAACCAAGATGGTTACATGAGTTGTACTAATGGGTCGTATGCCTTAGCTACTACATGAACCAAATGTCACACACATGATTTTACCCCCACTTGAAAATATTGCCAATCTCTTTTCCCTTCCATCTTAAGATCTCATCATATACACTTCTGACGAGGTGTTTAACATCAAGGGTGTTTCTTCTTCTCAAAAAGTGCGATTGTGAATCATTTTGCCTTTTGTTTTGTTTTGATTTGTTTTGTTGTCAAAAAGCCGTCATCACGTGTGTTCTGCTGCCTAGAGCATAGGGAAATGAGGCAAAAGCTCTGATGTGTGGAACAGTCTCAGCAGTGACATCTTCAAAACCTAATTTGGAATATTTGCAGGTTTAGGTCGACTACGACCTTGGTGGTATCATTAAAATCAAAACACATTGTTTACACAATCATTTCTCTGTTAGACTAATCAGACTGGTGTTAAACCATTGATGTGTTTAAAACACACATAATGACACAAAAACAGTGACACAGGGCTTCAGTTGCTGCTGGTCGGCTAATAAACACTGTGCAATTGATCTATTCACAGCAGAGATAATAACCAGTACATGTGCACAAATAAGCACAAGCACACGCATCCATGTGCATACATAGTGAAAAGAGCACCTGGAGATCCACAGCAGATTCAGACACACCCCAAGTCTTGTCCACCTGCCTCATCTCCGCCTCTCTCTTTCTGTGAGATCAAGGCCAGGCGGGTTTCACCCACGCTCTTCATTATCCCTGTCAGACTGAAAGATCGTGTACAGCCAGCACAAGCAGATGAGCTGCCCCCTTTACAGCAGCCCACATCTGCTTACAGACACATGAAAGCTACTCTGTTTCCATAAACCTCCACATGATGCATGTAAATGTGTATATACACAGGTGTGGGTACATACTCCTATCAATGTGGCAAATACACTGTACTTTATAAGGGTTTCTCAATACAAATCAGCATTTTCAACATTGGTTTGCAAGAACTCAAAGATATATTGTCATGATTTCGGGGTGTTGTAGGAAGCAAGTGCAGGTTTTTTTAAACAATTAACAAACAACAAACAAACTCTGAAAACAAAACGAGCTAGACTTACTCAATACAGGAAACACGAACGACATAGGCGCGGACAGAAATACGAAGCAAGGCAAGGTCTGAGACACGAGTGAACCAGATCGACATACAATAACCCACGAAGACTGAGGGAAACACACGAGGTTAAAAAGGGATCACAAATGAGCGACAGCTGACATGGAGCGTAAGATGAGGAACAAGGGCGTGGCTAGACAAAACACGTAACACGAACACATGGAACTAAACAACATTGACAGAAGCACGTAGGATGAGACACGTTACACATATCGCAATAGCACAATGTCACACAGTTTTTGTTCCTGGTTTCTAAGCGTTATATTTTAACTGCTTATGTTTAAAGTCTAATTAAAACAGCTCTATTCATCACAAACGTTGAAAAGTTTTGTATTTAAAGTGACAAAACAGGTGAATTTTTATCTTTCCTGGACAGTTTTCACACTTCCAGAATATTCTGGAAGTCTACTTCGCGTTCAGAGTGAATCAAGAATGTTCTTGATAACGAATACATTTCAAAATGTCATTGTCCTGACCACAAAAGCAAAGTGGAACAACAGCTATTTTCTATCTAGGCGTAAAGAAAAACACTCTTTATACCCAGGCCTGTGATTTGCTCCCAGTAGATCATTGTAGCCATGATGTTTTTATCCACGACAACCTAATGCAATAGTGCAGTTTTGCAAAAGAATCATATGCTTTTAATAACAGTATTTTCCTACCAAAAGACAGCAGCTTTCAGTAAAACAACCTTTGCTCTTAATCAGTGACCAGTGGCGAGCCCAATGAAAACAGAATTATTGTCACGTCCTCGTGCCATGCGCCAGTCTGTGTTTGTTTCGGTTTCCCATGTGCTTCTGTCTGGTGTTTTCTCTTAGCCCTGCCTTAGTACCTCCTTAGCTCCTCCTCATTCACCTGGCCCTTGTCTCTTGTCTCCTCCCCTGCCCAGGTGTTCCTTGTCTAGTCTTCCTTTATAAGCCCTTGTGTTTGGTAGTCTGGTGTTGGTTTTCTGTTGTTCATGCTAGTATGCTACCTGTGTAGTCCCTGTGAGTTACCCTCTAGTTTACCCTGTATACATCTGTCTTATCCTTTGTCTTTGTTTCATCAGTATTCCTAGCACAGTTCCGAGTGTTCATCTGTTTGTATACTAAACCTCATTCAGTACCACACCCTTGCATCTGCCTCCAACAACCACAAACCGTTACACTTATTTAACAAAATATTTTAAAAAGTTAATTGTCCCCAAACTTTTGATGGACACAACCAGGTGAAAAGTTCAGCTCTCATGCCACCTGTTTCCTGGCAGCCACCATAGCTACACTCCTCTCAGCCAAGACACGACATTCACAGACATAGTTAACCTGCAGTGTAGTGTCACTGGGCCGTCTGTGTATTATGAATGCAGAGTGAACCACTTCAACTCTCAAAGGGACAGGAAAGACGGGGTCACCTTGGTAACTAATGCTTTTTCTATCCCTCAAGAACACTGCATACAGTGAGGGGAGTTTAAGAAATTATGTGTCCAAAATGTGATGTGATAAAGCTACATTTTAACAGGATACAATGCTAATAACTGCTATACACATCCCTTAATTGTTAGATGCATTATTCTTGTAACACACTGCAAAAACCAAAGAAGCCACTTTGGACCCCAGACATGTCTTGGCTGATGTCTTTTCTTAAGGAGAAAATCTAATTTTCGTTCATTGCTTTAAACTGAATTCAGGCCTAAAAACACGGAAATAAATCATTTAGATTAATTTCTTTCCAACACACAATGGCCTTAATCTATCGTTTCATAAGCATGGCTTCAAATTATTCACCAAGAGCAAAATATCCTCAAGCTCTGCTTTGGAAAACATCACTGATGAAAGTGAGGCAGCTCACCTCCCCCCTGCTCTCTCTCTTATTTCTCTATATGTGGTCGAGTGGGTGTGAATGAGCAATTAGGTCCAGGGCTGATGTACTCTACAGTATGTGTCATATCCTGGATTGGCTTGCACTGTGAGTGAGTTGCTCCTGACTGTGATAGGAAAACAAAGTGCCCTACTTTCGGCTCTGAGAGGACAAGTGAAACGAGGCAAAGTAAAAAAAAATCAAAACTGCCAGTGCAACGAGGCATTGATTCAAATGGGAAATTAACAGAGACGGCTGCAGATGGTAACTTGTTAGCAATGTTGAATAATCCATCAAAGGAGGGGGGATAAGCAGTCTGAGGGATAAGGAGACAGGTGAAATAATGAAAACAAATAAAGTTAAAGAGACCCTGAAGAAAAGGGAGCTTTTCAGGATACACAGAGTACACAAGTGTTGTCACTGAATTTAGTGAGAACAATGTACTCATGGACAACAGACAACAACGCATTGCAATTTTTTGTTTAAAAATTCCCCAGGGTTGAACATATAGGAGGTGGGGCTTCAGTCAGTCCCCTCTTGTTGTCAAACACACCTACAGGCCAGCAATGCATAACAATGAGTTTTTATGACAGATACCAAAATGTCCTTGTAGCACTTTAGACATTCTGCAAAACGCAATATATTGCAGTATTGATTTTTATTCCCACCTCCAATCCAGTGTGGGCTGACTTATAGATGATATGATATTAGCTGACTTCTCCCAAGATATGTGGGATGCTGAAGGAAGTGGCTATCCACTAATGTCTCGGCGGTCGTTCGAGATTGGTCAGCTCACCTGAGTTCATGCAAAAGGTTATTTTATTCGAGAGAGAGCATAGTCACACAAATGCAGACATGAAATGCCAAAATAAAGAGGGACATTGAAGAGAGGTTCCCCAAAACTGTAGAAGGCCTTAAAGGTAAAAGTAAGAAGCACAAAGACACAGCTACAAGTGTCTGTATCTCACTGCGCTGTCTTGGAACAAAAACAGGACCTTGATATACTTTCTAGGTAAAAACCAGTTGTAAAAATTGTAAAAACAAGTTTGTCACACCATTTGGTCTTCCAGAAGCTTCAGGAAACCTATAAAAAGTTCTTGGGGACACTACGTCTGTATGATGGTGGAAACTAAGTAACTGAACTAAAGAGCGGCTGCTGTAACCTGGCTACTATCTCTTATTGTGATGTTTTGGAAGGGACACAGGCTTTGAGTTTCTCTGACAGAATATGGCGAAAAGCAGAAAGCGACTTTATTTCGAGAGACAGTAGAAAATCATGTGTTTAGAGGTCTGAGACAACTTGGTTCACCTGGCAGAAACATTAGTGTACACATTGTACTGTTGTTTTCCACTTTCATGAAACAGTTCTTGCAGACAACATAGTCTTTACCAAGCCTGAGTTTGGGCTATCAGTGTCTTACACCTGAAAAAGAGCCCAAACTCTTAATATGAGAGAAGCCGATGTCTCTTCAATTCACTTTTCTTTACTACCTGACATCCTTACTGCTTTTTTAGTTAATGTTTGTCCTCCCAGCCCATAGCTATTTGATTAGCATCCCTTTGAAGAGTTATGAAGCAGTGACACTGGTAACGACTGTGTAGGACAGTGTGTTTAAAACAAACCTGATATACTGCATGGCATGAGTGTAGCAATAACATCTCAGGAGTTAATGCAATATATTGTGGTATTGACTTCTTGTCCTATCCCCAGTGAGTATAGATGAAAGCTGTTGCTCTCTCTGGCCTTGTCCACTGGCAGACTGGCAGGGATGCGAGGTAACTTACAGAGGAAGAGACTGAGAAGTCCATATTCTCCCATTACACTCATTCCCTGCATATGGAGGTCAGCAGACCATGTGCAGTCAGCTAATTACTGCTGACAATCTATTGGGAGCTCACTCAAAGAATTCATCTGTATTTGCTTACAGAAAGCCCTGTGACAGAGCTCAGCTGGCAGTGTTAGGAGTTAAAGCTAATATTGCAAGAAAACACCACCTCAGAAATTTTACAGAAGAAAGAAAAGAAGTGTTAATTGAAAGCTGTTACTGGAACTGTATTAAAGGTTTGGCTTATTTCTGTTGTAAAGTCAAGCCAATTTTATCTGAATAGTGCTTCTTACAAATGACATTGTCACAAAGCAGCTTTACAGAATCTGGGTCCAAGATCCTAATGAATAAGCCAAAGGCAGAAGCAAGGAAAAACTCCCTAAGCTGTAGAAAGAAACCTTGTGAGGAACCAAGAACCCATCCTCCTCTGGTCGACAGCAGATCCCAATAACAGCCAATAGAAAAAACAATTACAGTTTATAGAGTTAAAAAAAAATGTCTAAACATATCTACTATATGTATATGAATCATATGAAGCACACGGAGATAGTCCATGGCTAGACTGATCTAGTCTGGACCAGGTGATAAGGAAGCCCCAGTGATGGGTGATCTGATCGAAGGTACAAGAGGGGCAGCAGTTCCTAGCGTACAGGTGGGTTGTAATGACTGCCGCTCAGTTAAGTGAACCTTGGGTCTGTCCAAATGGGGCCCTCCTCAACAGGAGTGAGTGGTTTGCAGTGGTAAGAACTTCGACCAGATTGGTGCATCATGAAATACACAGTTTAAAGCTGGCATTTTCAGACTGTGGTAAAAACTATATTGAGTCATGATGTTGTTTTATTATAGTACTGACATCTTTTGGCACGCTGTTGAAAGTAAAGGTGTCAAATGGTTCTTTGGAGCAATGCCACTTGAACCTTTCAATGTATGGCTTTTTAAAGAACCATTGTTTTTGTAAATGGCATGTGTAAGCATGAAGAACCTTTTTAAAGTTTACATGGCCCTGTACTTGACATTGTGCATTCATATTACGTCTTTGAACTTCTTGTTAGGTTCTTTAGGGCAGTGTTTCCCAACCCTGGTCCTGGAGGGGCCCTGCTTTGCACATTTGAGTGTTTTCCATACTCTGACACACCCACTTTAACCTAGGAGAGACTTGCTGATTAGATGAATAATTGTAATCAGCTGTAAGCAGGGAAAAAATGTGCAGAGCCCTCCAGGGTCCTCCAGGATCAGGGGTGGGAAAAATTGCCTTTGGGAGTTAAATTGTGGCTTCACCCTTTTAGCACCTTTTAAGATAAGATAAGATAAGATAAGAAAATATAAGATAAGATAATATAAGATAAGATAAACCTTTATTAGTCACAAAGTAGTACAAAGGTGAGAGCATCAAGTGGCAACTTTTACACAGCTAACCTGTGCAGGTCATTTCTACAATATGGCCAGTACTGCATAGCTCTGATAATCAGAAATAGAAAAGACTGTAATTGTATTTTTTTATTGTATTGTGTGTGTGTGTGTGTCCGGTGTGTTGATGAACCACTGAGCACAGCATGCTGTTAGAGGAAGCGGCCACTGTGACGTTTAATTATAGATTTAAGATGCGTTGTGCTTATCCACAGGCAGATGCTGCTGTCTCACACCTGTTAGACCCATACAGAAAAAATGCACTGAAATATATTTGAAAGCATCCAAAATATATGCAGAATATTTTGTAAAAGCTCTGCGATGTCTTTTCATTGTTCACATATATTCGGATGTTTTAAATATATTTAGAAACACAAAATATATAATAAGTATTGAAATATATTCAAATGTTTGACATTAAATGCAATATACATGTAATGATGAAATTTCAGCTGACTAACGTCCAGGGGCATGGCAAGAAATAAGGCTGTACTGGGGCACAGTACCCCCCTCAGTACCCATATAATTAAAAAAAATAACCTTGTGCTGAGAAATGCTATGCTAAATATCATCTTACCTCCCTCCACCTCATCTCTCCTCACTGCTTCCCTGTCCCTGTACGAAAAATGCCCTTAGGTCCATCTGCAGAGCTAATTCAGCAAGGTTTAGTGGTACAAGACATACACATTTAAAATATATACTTTTCCTGCGTAAACTCACGTAGCGTCACCCCACCTTCCTCCAGTCCTCCAGTTTTGCATGTCTGGCTGCATGCATGTTCTCTGCATTCACACTGAAGAGCACAGATGCACAGAATGTGCACCTTATGTTTAGGAACAGAAGGTTGCCTGAGTGGTGTGGTGTGCAGTAGTAAAGAACTACAGGGGAGCGTATGATCATCTGGGGACACTGTCGGTGGAGTTTCAAGGCAAGGACACGCGCTGTTTGGTTCAGGGTAGACACTAGGCACACAAAAAATGCAATCAAGACAATTTACTGATGCACAGCAGATATATACTGGGGTATGTGCCCTGGTGATGCCGAAGTCCTTCTTCAGCTGGACATGTTTCAGCCTCAAAAGCATCTCTCTTACATAACTAAAGAATATCCTGTTTTTTAGCAGTTCAGGAAATACTTATACCTGCCCTTTCCCTACAGAACAGGAACTAGGCCTGCTACCGTACACTGTATACTGTACTGTAAATTTACATTTAAATGACTGCAAGGTCAAATGACAAACTACATTTGCTTCCCAAGGACATAGGGCTACATTAAAGCAGCACTTCATTCAATTATTACATTTACTGACATGCTTTGTTGCACATCTTTCTGGAAAGTAATTGCTGTTTAAAAATGAATTTGAATAAGTGAAAGAGAATGAACAGGAATACAATGTATAATAAACTGAACACTGTGTGGGTGGCACAGTGACATCCTGGTTAGTGCTGTCGTGTAACAGCAAGAAGGCCCTGGGTTTGACTCCCAGGGGGTCAAGGTTCTGTGTGGAGTTAGCATGTTCTCCTTGCGTCTGCATGAGTTTCTGCCAGGAGCTCCAGTTCTCTCCCAGTCCATGTGCATCGGGTGAACTGGAGATGCTAAATTGTGCCTAGGCATACAGGTTTGCATGCAACTGGTTAATTTGGCCCAGGGCCCAAGGTCCCTTGAACTCCAGGACCCTTGACACCTCACCATCCGTAGGCCCTGAAATCACTTGACCAACACTAAACAGATTATTTTAGATTAAATGTCTCTTCGCTTCTGCGTTAATCTCCAATCAAGGTCAGACTTTTCGGCGCTAACTGCCCCATGATGCTCACAACTGGCTGAAATGGTTTTCACGTCACACACACGCACACACACACACACACACACACACACACACACTGTTGTGGATTCGTATATAGTCTTTGACTGACCATCATTCATGACTCTCTCTCTTGGCTCAGAGGTCTTCAATAGTTTTTGAGGCTCTGTGCTCCTGACTTTCCTGCCTAACAGCTGTCTTTGGGGTCCCATTTATGGGTGGGGGCGCTTTTTCCAGCAGACGACACTTCTCTCTCTCTCTGTTAAATAAAAACGTTTAAAAAATAATACTGGTGAAACTCTGACCTCTCCTTGCAGACATGTCCGCACTCACTAACTTCAAAGTAAATACAGTTGATATTAAGCTATAGAAAATATGGTGACATGTGTTACCAGTAATGTATTTCATTGGTCAGTTTTGAATATTTACATTTATTTCAAAAGTGCTTATTAAAATATATTTCATATATTAACATTTTTCTGTGTGAGAACCAAAATGCATTTGTGCATTCATAACATACATCCTTCCAGTCAGACATCAATGAAGAGGAACACTTGGTAATTCCTTCATGGATCATTAAAGCAGGACAGCGATGGTGTAACCTGAAGGTCATCGGTTCAAATCCCAGACCAGTACAAGCACCACTGGGGTACCTGTGAGCAAGGTACCATTCCTGGGTGCCACATCAGCTGCCATCTGCTACATGGATGGGTTAAATGCGGAGGTTACATTTTATCGCTGCACTGCGGTGTGGGGTGTTCACAACGACAAATAATCACTCAATAAAGAGTTATTCAAATACATTCTGCTATCTGTGGTCAATTCTTTCCCAGTAAAGTGCTATTAATACAAGACTTTAACACCAACAGGTAGCTTGCTAATCGGTTTCACTACAGCTGCCTATAGCATCTCATACCTCTGTTTCTCTTGCAAAATATTATAAGAGGCTGTAGACCACCAGCTCCCGCACCTGAAGCCCAGCAAACTAAGAGAAAAGTGTGGAAAAACAAGCATACAGCCTCCACTATTTTTAAAACTGTCAAAAATGAGTCTTCCTGCAGCACTTACTGCAATTCACACAAGTATGTGTCCTGTGGGGCCTGAGACAAGCTTTCCAAACAGCCTGCTGATGCTTTTATCCTCTTCGCTTAATTGTGGAAATGAAAGAGGAGCTATTTTCAGATGCAACTGAAATGAGGGACAAAATGCTGCAGCTTAGCTACTGCTGTTTAATCGCTGCAGAGAGCCGGTGTGCTTTAATTGCTCATCACCTGAAATGTGAGTTTAGTTAATGAGCCATGGAAGACCAGAGCCCAGTGGATCTCTTCTCATCAATAATGCTTCTGCATAAGCAAGAGTTTCCCAGATGAGATTGGATGATTAGACTATTGTAGTGCTGGGTTTTTATATATATATATACATATACATATATACATATATACATACACAGTTCAAGTCATTTACATACACTTAAAAAAATGTAGTTCTTTGGAGCAAGGCTGCATGTTTATTCCCCTAAAGAACCGCCTCATAATAAAGGCTCAGTAGCAATGAAAGTTTAGTGCTAGAACTATCTGGGAACCTTTATACAATTCGAACCCTTTTAACAGAGTCTGTCTCTCAGCAGTGGAAAGTAAATCTGTCCCTCAACATTTTCCAGCAATTTTCCACATTTCTCCTCCTGTCCACTGAATAAAAATAGTCACTCCCTCTAGGACAATGGAACTGCACAGTCCACTAGTGCATTGTTAGCTTGTGCCATGCTTTCCCTTTCACACTGAGAAAGCTTCACACTATTGATCAAATTTCCATTTAGCCACCGTCTGTGCACTTTATGGACTAAAGCACTGTGGGAATTCTCCCCAAAACCTTTTTTTTTTATAATGCAGGTCCAGAAATATGTTCATTTGAGGTTTTTACTTGGAACAGCAAAACAAATTCAATATTTGGAATGACTGATCAACTGTTAAGAGCTACAATAGGCTGTACGAGCATCAAGGGCTTAAACTGGCATTGTATTTCCCCTCAAACTGTGATCAGCAGAAAGAAACAACAGTAATCAATAAACTCTACCAAATGTGTGCTTTTAGCTAATGCTAGTTCGGATGTGTATGCCTGTTAGCATAGCAGCCTTAGGACGTGACTCCATTTTAGCTTCCTGTACAAAATCTGCCATTCAGGCTCATATACCATAACACTGCTTTCTGCAGAGCTATTATGAATGAACATGCCTGACAACGTTAATGTGAAAAATGACTCATCGAGTCTAATGAACAGACACAGCATGCAGGATGCTTTTCTGGTTGCATGAAGATCTTCTCTCTCTTTCTCTCTCTCTCTCTTCCTCTCTCTCTCTCTTCCTCTCTCTCTCTCTCTCTCTCTCTCTCTCTCTCTCTCTCTCTCT
>JBBPDA010000126.1:12658018-12673356 GCA_037974385.1 Arnoldichthys spilopterus
GTATAAAGGCTCTCCAGCTGGATGGTGTAAAAGACAAGAGTATTTTCAAATCGCTCTCTCTTCAGGCCTGAATACACAGTGATGGAGTCTCACTGGCATTTGAGCCATATGCTCAGTGATCCACAACCCTCAGCTCTCTCTGCATCTCTCTTCTTTACCCCCCAGTGAGAAAACTGAAAAGGCATCCTGTATCTCTTCTCCAAGGTTCCCTTCATTCATGAGCAAAAGTTCACGTAATCTCCAGATGACTCAGGTACAGCCAACGAGTCTCACTAAAATCAACAGAGTTGAGGAGGACTTGAATAAGAGGACCACTGGCACATGATCAGGGAGATCAGTTTACCTGATGGGTCTCAGTTAACTCTATTATGTTTTCCTCAGTTAACGTGTATTCAGAAAGTAAATAATTAAATAAATGACATAACAGCTTGGATGCAAAGTGTGAAAGATAATCCAAATTTGTAAAGTCTTCATGCACACTTGGTGCTGCTGTAAAAGAACCATTCTTGGCCCCAAAAAAACGTTGAACAGATGAGTCTTTAAAAAAATATTTTTGTAAATTTGCAATGCCAGTATGCAATGTTTTTCCCTGGATCTTCATTGTGTTTTTGAACCTTTTAACTGTGTGTGTGTGTGTGTGTGTGTGTGTGTGTGTGTGTGTGTGTCTGCAATGTAAAGTATATTTGTAACACTTTCTATAGCAGAGTGTGCAATTCTGGCCTAGTGATCAACCACCCTGATGTGTTCAGAAATAACACACCTAAATCTAATATTCAGATCCCCCTGAAGGCCTCCATGATCTGCATCGTGTGTCTTAGATTAGTGTTAGGAGCTGAACTCTGCAGTGTGAGTGATCTCTAAGATTAGGATTGGGAACCTGTTCTAAATCAGTTCAAGGTTTTTTCCCTAAAACTGTATGTTCAGAACCATCCTGCAACCGTTGTTTTTCAAAGGTTTGTATAGTATTGTGTCATTTTTTTTTTTACAAAATTCACCCACATGTTCATGGCTTTAAGCACTAAACCGAATAATCCTTTCCTTCATCAGTGCCTTGTAAGAATGTTTAAGCTCTTTAAATGACCATATCAGCTCTTAAAAAAGACCATTTCATCTCTCTTGACCCTAACTGGCATTATTAAGTCCAAGTCAGACTCAGAGGGCAGGGTAGCCTTAAAGACCTCCTGCCAGAGTGGATCAGATATGGAGAAAGAGGAGGAGGATGCTGTCTGGAGGAGACTGACCCCACATCCTGTTCTGGATGAAATGTCAAAGTTGAAGGTTGTCAACCTTGTTGAGTCAGACTGATTGGCCTGATTGGCCTGTCACAAATAAGAGCCTTGTGGCTCAATGAGACCAGTGAGAAGACAGTAAAGGAACAATTCTTCAACAATTCACAATAACACAACTGGTAATGTACTGCCACAAGGCTGCTTGTGTTATGACTTGTCTAAAGTCATTAAAGCTTTCATTGAATTCACAATGAGCTGTTTTGGCTACTTACCACCAAAATTAAATAAAAGTCAAGATATTTTGCTGTTTTGCCTGAGTATTTTAAATAGCCCTGTTTAGTCGAGTGCCTTTCTTTAAAGCCTGGGGCTTCCTCTCAGAGCTGTTAGCATTTAGACAAGTCTGAAAGATTCTTTTAAGAGCAGAAATCCCTTTTATGGCTACAGTAGCACTGTAAAATGTACCAGTCCAGCTATAAGACAGAAATGATTCTAGCCTTGTTTCTTATCTCTTTAGCTTTGCAGCAGAGTTGCACAGCCTGCTTTGGCTCTGGTAAAAGATGAAGAACATTTTAAGTCCTTTGTGCTTTTCAAGGCTCAAAGTCAATCTCTCCTACAGCGGAAATGCATGCCTTTTAATTCTAAGTGTGCATCTGTTGACGCCAGCAACCCCCAGTCAAAAGGGAATGCCAAAATGTGGACGCTCCGGCGTCTGCCTCGCTGAAATCCCCCAGGCTGCTTTCAGCGACAACCTCCTGCTCCTTCCATTTACTAAAGCCCTGCTTCCTCCTAATACACAATAACTGTCTACACTGACCAATCATCAAAATGGAAACACAATAACCATCAGACCCAGGGCCAATCGTGAAGGGCAATAAAATACAATACCCGTCCAAACCCAACCAATCGAGAGGTCACAACACTTATTAATGGGCAAGAATTCTAGGAAGCCCCACACAGTGCTAGGCATGCACGGTCCTGGCCCCTATTCTTATGGTAAATTCTTTATTGATGTGCTCCTACATTGTGGTCATGTGGTGCAGGGTCTGATTTATGGCATGGTAAAACTGCATTGTCCCATAGCGGAGTGAATATGAAAGGAGGGGGTTGCTGAGGCAAGACTGTGACCATGACATGGAGGAAGAGGGGGTCCAGAAACCCTGAACCACATTTGGCCCAGACAGGCCCCGTATTCTCCAGTTTGCTTTGGCGGGATATACAATAGAGCTGCCGTCGTCTGATCGCAGCAGGATGTCTATTCAACAGGCTGCATCAAGAGAGGGGGATCCAGATAACCATAAGCTCATTCAGACTTCTGTTGGTAATACTGATAGAATGTCTACCAGAAGTCTATTAGAAATTACTGAACAACTTCATGTAGTTTTAGGCAAGCGTGTGGTTTAGGAATGAAGTTTACCCAATGCTATACTAGTGACTATTTGCTGGCCACATTAACTGCAAAACTCTAGTGCAAAACTATAAAAGTTTCAAATTTCAAATACGTTTCCTCTAAAAAGCCACGAACCACAAGAACAAAGGAAAACAGAACAAAAACGAATAAACAAAACACAACAGAAGTGAAATATGAATTTCATAGCAGCTGATATCAGTTTATGATCGTGTGGGTCACTGTAAAATAACACTGTTTAAACAGAGCTGTAGTTTAAATTACTGTAGTGTCCTACAGCTACACAGAGGTGCTAGAACCTCAACAGCCTAGAACTACAACATAAAGTGATATAAAGCAAATGGCATAATCACAAACATGAACGTGTGTGGACATTTCCCTGTTAAAAAAAAGCTAATAACGTGCATCATCTGACAACCTGCTTCACCCTGTGGACTAAAATGACTATTTAAGGGTTATTTTGTCCCCTGTGCGAGGCATTATGCAGAGAGAAGTGGGTTTTTTGGTAATAGGTAGCAGTAATGGACAGGAGAGAAATGAGCAGGATCAGACCGTAAACCACTTAACTGTACCCCTGGTTCTCCACTTAACAAGCTAATGAGCTTCTTCTAGCTCATACTAATGTAATGGTCTCCACAGCACAAAATATCAATATCCTGTAACTCTAGGTAAACAGAACATTACAGTGACCTCAGTGAGGAGTATGCTACAACACTGAGATACGTCATTACTGTGCAAAAACTACGTTACAGCAGACATGACTGTGGCACCCAAAATCTATGTATCTATATTATTTGAAGTGATCTTAAAAACGATGTTTGAACTTAAAAATAAGCAAATTTATTCCCTTATTTTTATTTTATCAAGCTCCAAATAAAAAGGGAACATAATGTAAGAATATACGTTTTCTCTGTTTGCTGTCAATGAACTAAGAAAAAACAATTTGCCAAACGGCTGAGAGGTTTTCGTATTCCACAGGAATGCCGAGGCTTATTGTCATTCAATAGGCTACAATCACGGCTGTTGGTTTTGCAAATGGGAGGCAAAACTAATATTCATAAGCTGAGGGCCGGAGCTTGTTACAGCTACATTAATAATGATGGCAGATTTTGTCTCTTTAGGAAAAGTTTCGGAGTTAATGTGACTCTGTTGTAAAATACCTTTTTCGTCTTCAAGGCCTGTCACAATCATGGCTAAATTTAGCATTTCAAGAGATTCAAGCTCCACATTCCAGTGATTTGTTAAACTGAGGAACTGATGCATGCAATGGCTTTTGTTATGTAAAAGCACTGATAATTTACCACTTCGCTATTTCCAATAAAAAGAGATGCCAGGATGTCAATCAAACCCTGTCAAATCTCTACAGCTCTTGATGTGTTAAAGAGGCATTCCTCATTTTGCCCACTCTATTATATGCTGCTTCATAACCATATGAAAGAAGGTCTTTGGAGGAGGCCAGGCAAAGGCAATGCCATTACATATTTGTGGTATAAAAAGGATTTTCTTTCGAAGTGGAGCATTTGATCCTGCCCTTTCGTTGTGTTTTTCCATCGCACACACATCCATAATGCTTCAGTTCACTAGGACATCTGCCACTGGCTACTACCACAAACATTTTCCAGCGCTGGTGTGAGAAGGGGCAGCACACAAAGCCCTTCTATGATGGCAGAAATGCACCAGGTTGTTATACGCCCTGTGAAACACTGATTTTCTTCTGACGCCGTAAAATATACTTCTGGAGTTGTTATGTAAGCTGGTAATATACATTTCTGAAGAGCTTTTCCTTTTCTGAGCAACTTCTGAGCTCAGATTTGACATGTTTGATCTCATATTTTCTTGACATGTATGGCATCCTCCTATAATCTTTGCTCTGATCTCATATAAGGAGAGATGAATGTCTTAAGGGCTACAGCTCTCTCTGTGTCTCTCTAGAGATGGTTTGTCAAAAGGGAAAGCTGATTGTATAAAAAGACACGCTGTAAAATTTCTTATTCCAAACCCAGGGAGCACTGCAGTCCACAATGTATTCAATCCTGAAGAGTGGGATCATTTAGAGGCTGATGCTTAAATATACACCCAGCTAACAGGATCATAAAACACATCTGACCACAAAGATTTAGGCTGAATTATGAGGGAGTCTAGTCACTTTAAATATGTAACAATAACCAGTGCCCTCCTTAGGTTTACTTGAAGACCCTGGTAAAGGCCTTTAAATATTAATGTATTTAATCTGAAGTTTATAAGCTATTTACACACAGAGCTGGGCAATATGATGATGTTTATCGTTATTGTGATAAACTGTGGTCACAATAGGCTTTTCTGAGCATATCTTGAAATCATTAGTACTTAAAAAACACTGTGAAACGTCATGTTTAATTTTAAGGAGCATCATTAATCTTGCTTAAGTGAATGTATTGTATTGTGGTGTAAAAAACACTGAATTAAAATGATTTGTTCTCATACTTTGGTTTTTTTAGAAAGCAAATGGCACCGTTGGCTGTTTTTACGTATCGTCACATATCGTATATCAGGGAAATTTCTCAAAATATTGTGCTAAAATATTTCTGCCATATCGCCCACCCCTATTTATACATTTACACATCTTAGTCATTTTAAGGTGAAATGAGTGGAAGCTTTATGTTGAGCTCTCCTGTGAACCACAGTGATCTGGAAGATAGTGAGAAAGTCTGAGTTAGCCATGCAAACTGTGGCCGACATGTAGAGATCTAGGGAGTCACAAAAATAACAAAAAAGAAAAAATGCATAAATACAAAAAGTACAACCAACCTGTGAGTGCATGAGACTGGACAAAATGTTAATAATTCACAAAGAACATTTTATGCTCCATTTTTTCTTTGAATAGGCTTGGATTTAGAACAATGTAGCAAACCTGGATCTTGGCCTCCTGTGGCTGTAGTGAGCTGTGTCTCCATCCTCAAAGAGCAAGCCATATTTCACTGTCAGCAGGACAGGCACGGCACAGCATGCCGCACTAAGACTAAAGGAATATCTTTGTCAAAAACTCTGTGCCTTTACTTAGCCCCGACCTGAACAATTGCCTACATATAAGATTAACAGCACCATTAAACTTTAGCTAAAGGTTAAAGGCTCCAGGGGAGCCATGGTCTCTGAAGAGAGAGAGCAAAGCAAAATAAATGCCTGTAATGTTTACTTTCATTAAGTGCTCTTAAAATTACTCACAGGATGAAGTCTATAAAGCCCAGTGTCATAAAAACGGCTGCTCAGTAAAAGGAAACACCTTTTTTCTTTTTATTTCAAAGTGTACTGGAAAATCATTGCCTTCCTGAATTTATATAAACCTCCTTAACTTCAAATGAGGAGGGCTGTACATACCCCTAAAAATAAAGGTTACTGGCTTGGAAGTGTGCAGGTAAGGAAAGAAATAGCCTTAATGCAAATAGAACCTTAAAATGAAATGGATTACATATGTATTAAAACCATAAGCTTAAGGATTCTTCACACTTGCTCAGCTCAGTAACAAAAATGGGTCTTTAAGGATTTATCCATTGGAAGATTCATTTTGGGAACCAGAAACAGTTCTTCTATTCACTCCAGCAGAGGAATATTGTTTATTTTTAAAGAGTAAGGAGGTAACTGGATGAAGTGTGATCCACCAAGTCAGGATCAGTGGCGGGACATTGTAGAGGAAATACATTTCATGGGAAAAATTGACTTATTCTCTCAGGAAAAAGTAGCGAACCACACAAGATTGTGGTCTAAATGGACTGCGACCCATCCAAGATGAAGGAAGGGTTGGGTTTTCAATTGTTCTGAGAACTGACCAATAAGTATATGATACATGTAGTGACCCCCCCAGTTCCTATAATGTGTTGTGGTTAGCGTATAGTGTATGTTTACAGTGTGTTCCATTCAAGTGAATGTAAATTGATAAACGTGTAAATAAAGACTTTAAAAAAAGCAGGTACAGAATCTGGCTCCTTGTGGTGCCATACATGTATCCTATATTTCTCATGCAAGATCAGAAGCACATATTACAATGTCTATATTTTACTTCCCCGCTAACACTCATCTCCTGTTTTACCGAAGTGCACTCGACATCAAGTAACAAAGGCATTACAATTATACCACTTCACATTTCGTGGTCTATTCAAACATATTCAGAGAAACGAAGCTCTGTTCTGGCCAATGAAGCACTGTCCCCTTGATCTCAATGCTTCGCCCTTTTCCGTTCCACTCAAAATCACATCAAAGAGTCTCCTGCCTTAATCTACAGATTCTGTCAGAGGGCAACTCTAGATGAGGACTCTTTGAAATGTTGGTAGGTGGCAGTGGCAGCAGCCAGGGGCTGTAGTTATATGGCAGGAAGCAGTGGGCTGAGGTTAATATCAGAGGTCCATATTGTGGGAGAGAATGTCCACTCTCATCCAAAGGCCATCACATCCCATACACTATTGACCACAGTCACGGCAGATGATGGTCATCCTGGTCATTTGCAAAGAAAAGGAAGTGAGCAAGACATGACTGCTGTGAGTGGGAAGAAAGAGCATTAGATCTTTGGCGGGTGGTTCCAAAATTGGTTCACAGTTCATATTCCTCTCGGTGTTGAGAACTGAGTTCATCCGGAGATTAGAACACCACTTTTAAGCTCTCACACTCATTATTCAGTGATTATTCTTACAGCTTCTTATGCAGAAACTAAAATGAGTTACACAGTAGTCTCTTTTGAGGAGGGGTGTACCAAGTGAGCGCAATGAGTGACTGTGTTGTAACAAAATATTTCACTGGTTAAATACAGTTTAGACATATGTTAGAGGGAGCTTAGTCAGTAGAAATGGTAAATAGTTATATTTTGTAATACAATTTGAAGGCAGTGGTGGCCTAGTGGTTAGGTCACTGCTTTTGAGACCTGAAGGTTGCAGGTTCAAGTCCCAACCCAGGCACTACTAAGGTTCCCTTAAGCAAGGCACCGTCCCACTACACTGCTCCTCGGGCGCTGTTGGTAGCTACCCGCTGCTCCATGTGTGCATGTGTGATGGGTTAAATGCAGAGGTTGCATTTTGTTGTGGTGCTTTAGATGTGTTCACAATGACAAATAGTCACTTTTTTACAATAATTAGTGCTTTCTGCTTTACAAGAAGTAAATACAGAGTTGTGTCCTGATGTGGGTGGGGTTGGGTACAGATGTCAGTCAACAAGCATAGAATATTTTATACGCTGAACACGTGTTCAATACCATATTAAATAGCAGAGCTAGAATGCAGAACTGTCCTATATGACTGTTTATATATATTTGCATAAAAAATTGTAAGAGGTCGTTCTTTTGGGCCATTTGATGATAAATGTATTAAACCATTTAGGTGTTAAATTGGTTTGTGTATTATAAATAGGAATAAAGAATTTACTTTTATTTTCTATAAACTCAATTTATCTTAACAAGACAACATTTAATAAATAGATAGAACATTTACATAGAAAAAAATGGATAATAAATGGTTTTAACAGGCTCAAAAATTTATTTGTAAAGCAACCCAGTAGTGTTGTTCATATTTGTCTTCAACACAAACAAATACTCCCAACAACTGATTAAAAATGTCATATGGTTGTCAGGGAATGCTTGCATCTATTTCTTGGTTTATTATTTAAACCTGTAGCCTTGTAACAAGACATTTAGGCAGATTTCAGATGCTTTCTTGCACTAAAAAGTTTGGTTTGGAGAATGTTTTTTTTTTAGCTAAAATGTTCAAATTTCATTTCCAAGTAATAAGGTTATTGCAATTTATTAATGTGTAGAATTTGTGTATGATTCATGGCAGAGGGTCAGGTCACCTTGTTCTCCACTCTTTCAGCTCAGCAGCCTATTATCGCCTAAAACATGCTGCTCTTACTGAGTACCATCAATGCAAAATCAGATAGTGGTTTGAAATAATACCTTTCAAACCCAAAATTTGTTGAATGTTGATCATTTCATACAATTATCTGTGTACTATACCACTTATAGTACCCGCAAAGAAACCAGAGCCAGACCACCGATGGGTTGCTCGTCTGCTTTTTTACTTAATTTAATTCTTTGCAGTTTTTTTTCTACAGTCACTAGCATACTGTCTTCCAAAATTTTTATCCAGACTAAATTGCATGCTCTAATGAAGTGTGACATAACAGTTCACAGCAACAAACAACAGCACGAAACACCATTGCTATGTACAGAATACAAAAACATGGGTGGTCTGACCATGCAGAGAATCTAAGGTTTGTTCTCGCTGAAATGGTCTGAAAAAAGAAAAACAACACAGCCGCACAGTGAACCTGAGCAAATCAAAACAGTGTCATCATTTTCTGGATGCTTATAAGATTCTGCAAATATTATCAGGTCAGATTAGTATGCAGTGCTGTGGAATTAGATGTGCATACCCATAAGCCATTACACCCATAAACTGATTTGCAATCTAAGCACACAACCTGCCACACACACATAAATAGTAAATAGCCAAACCCCAGTCGGAATTCTTTACTCCTTCTTCCCACCCCTCCGTCCAGACCGAACATTTAGAGATAAACTTCAAAGTTCACCCAGGTCTTTAACCCAAACACCAATCTTCCACGTTGGCCAGGGCTTCCAGGCTCCTGGCAAGGAGATATTAAGGCCAGGCAAACTGCAGGTAAAGTGAAGGCAACCATATTTGCTTTGTTTATCTGGGTGGGGATGAGTTTATGGGGAGATTAAGGAAGTAGATTTATCTCCTTCTTGCAGGTCTGAATTTGGGGGTTTGGGGGGACGGGTAATCCTGATGAGTCTGACTCCAGGCGTCGAACACTTAATTGGATTTCTTGCCACCATGGAGAATCCAATCAGGGTCACCTCTTTTTGGTTTCACCAAACCATGTTTTGAACCAAGCTGAGAAGTCTTTCATTGCTACAAATATTTTAAAACGTCTTTAAAAAACGATAGAACTGCAAACTGCCAGTAAACTGTGCAGAGCAGCATTTAGCACATACTCACGTTTTAAACACATCTTTCCTTAAAGAAGCTGTTGTCCGTATTAGCTTCGGATAATATATAAGGCCTATCTATGCTCAGACTCAGATTAACCCATTTGTGGATGCCCACATCCTAAGACCTATCATTCAGGAAGTAGATAGAAAACAGTGCAATATGACAGAATTGTTATCAGCTTAAAGAAGTAATTTGTCATTGTAATAAAACTGAATGTTCACAGGTTAAAAAGCGAATCAGAATGCAGTGATCTTGTAAATAAAAAGCAAAACTATCATCCTCATTCAACAAATGACCACACAGGACCAACGTAAAGACTCCTTCAATGCAGAAGAGATCAATTCAGGTCCTGTTTGTCTAGTAAGTGACAGATTAAGTTTCAACATAACAAAACTGCCCATCTCTGGTTACACTGAAAGAGGTGTGCATGACCACATCCTTTTCACAGGCAGGATAATAGCCAATTGGATCTATGCAGGAACCACTCTTCTCTCAGACCCATATATATAGGAAACCTCCTGAGAGACTGTGTGACTCAAGAAAGGATGTAGTACAGAGATAGCCGTGAGACTTTATCTGCAATGTGTAAAAAAATAAGAATTCATTTGATTTGTAAGAAGCCGTTTTCAAAGATTGACCTGGGCTCCTGTTCATTCAAATAAATACACTTTGTTTTTTGAGGTAATTACTAATCGTAATGTATTCGTTATCTGTTTCTACAGCTGTAGTCTCAACACTCAACACACAGTGATGATAAAAGCATTCTGAAGCCACGCTTAATACTGCCGGTATGGTTCCATCAGGCTTCCAGCAGATAGCAAGAGCAAAACGCTTGGATTTAAGAAGTGATTTGATTTGTCAGCAAAGTGAAGAAAGCTGAACAGAAATGAGCAGAATAGACAGGATCAGGGCCATAATCTCTCTTGGTGAAGATTGGGCCTTTATCCCAAGCAATCCTGCCACTGGCTTTTGAATTGACAATAGATTCTTCAAGGCTCTCACCACTTCTCCAGGTCTTCAGCCACATCATCCCATCAAAAGATGGATCACCAAAGGCTCAAATGTACTGTTTACGCCACTGTGTACTGACGTGTACTGAAAGTAAATTTGATGCTAATTGGTCATATGTAACTAGCATACTGTTGGTGTCAGAGCAAAACCTCAAAGGTCGAAAAAAGTTGCTCTACACGAAAGATGCTCCCAGATTTGAGTGTAAGTTTACTGAGAATTCGTTCTGAAACAGTCTTGCTCATCATCACATTTTAACATGGTGTAAACATCTGATATTGTCAGGTTATGTCTTAATATGAAAAACAAAAAAGTAGGAGATTTAAACTTTTTAGTCCCACACGCAATCAGCAAACATTCAATATGGTCAACATACAGGCAGCACCTGATAACATTTACATTCAAACTGCATAGTAAGTGCAATATAATGATTTGCAGTCATAAATTAGTAGACAGATTTGCATATGGGTTCAATCTAAGTCATATTTTGGTTGAAGAATACTCTTGGTAGTAGAAAATGTTGGCAGAAAACTCCTGTGCAACTGCATTAAAGCTTTTAAGGAACATTCAAAAGGTAATGACACAAAAAGCAGCACATGTTTAGAACTAATGTGTTCAAAGACTAGAGTCTGGATGTAGAGAATGTGTTGATCCCTGAGAAAAAAAAAACGAAACCAACAAAAACAAACAAACAACAAAAACATTTAAACTGAAAGTGAAATTCTATTCAAAAACCAAAAAGATGAATGTGACTACTTGAACACCCCCCATAACACAAAGTGCACCACAATGATATCTGACCTCTGTGTTTAACCCATCAACACATAGAGCAGCAGGCAGCTAGTAGCAGTGCCCATGGAGCAGGGCAGCGGGATGGTAGCTTACCTAGGGGTACCTCACTGATACCTGGGCTAAAGACTTGAACCTGAATCCCTAAACACTAGGCTTCCACTGTCGTAATTGTGGGAATTGATGGACAGAAAAAACAAAAAAATTAACACATTAAATAAACACCGCGTGTTGCTCCTAAACACTTTCACAAGTCTTACGACTCTACACAACCATAGCAAATTGTAAGGAATGGAGTCCAGGGAGAGGTGCCGCCACCTGGTGGTTGGGGTTCGTCACCCCGGAAGTGGCTCCCGCACCCAGCCTCGGCCAGGTGGCGTTTATCAAAGGACTGATTAAAGACATTACTTAGGCTCGCACCCAATACTAGGTGGGTGCGACGCTTACTGTCTGGTTCTCTGCAGTATCCTTAGCCATTTACTCATAGCCTCAGTATATTCTTAGCCTTAGCACCCATAGCCATTGATCTGTGTACCGACCTTGCTTTCTCTCTCAGACCTAGCTTTAGCCCTAGCCCTTAGCATTCCTGTTTGTTCCCGTTTCTGTTTTGACTCTGTTTCTTGCCTGATGGACTCACCTTTTTTGCAAAATGCGAAATAAAGATGTTGTTGAGTGTGCACATGGATCCAAGCTTCTTCCGATCGTGACACAAATGTTCCGTAGCCCTGTAACATTGTCGCTTTAACCAAAATGGTTTAATTGCAAATTTGTAGTACAGCCAACACACATGAACTGATAAATAGGTAAGATGGTTAAGATTAAGCCTCGACATCCGACAGATTCGCACCTCTAACTGTATGTGTCTGTAACAATAACACATAACCCTGTGTAGCCCATCTAGCTAAGGCCATGTCTCTACAGGATAGTGAGCGGTATCTCTAAAACTACAGCTCAAGTTCTATCTGAGTCCATACCCCATCTATGACTGGGGGTCTATATGAAGAAAACCTGTCATGTTCTGCAACACTCTGTCCCCTTACAAGGCTCACTGACAGTATAGGTGAGAAATGTCACTTTAAATCCTTCATTGCTCCTTCCTGCCCACTGTCCTGTCAAAACGTGTCGGGAAGTCATGGCCGACGGCACACGGTGTGACAGGCTGTGCAGCAACAGATTTCAAGATGCCTGCATTTTACCCAGAGATGCTGTGATGAAAAAAAAAACGCTGTTGGTTGCTGATCTGAGACCGGTTTGGTCTGCATACTTTGATGTAGAGAGCAGAGTGTGTGGAACTGAACCTGCAGTTGATCAATAACCCCAGAATGCTTATTCCACAGTCTCTTGGAAAAAAAAAACATGCTCCTCACAGTTGGCCTTGCTCAAAAGGAGCATCTTTTTACAGCTCTGGTAAACAGAGCAAAGAGAGAAAGCTTCCTGAGACTCAGCCGACCTTGAAGAAGCCACTGGTATTGTCAGCCCCAAAAACGGACTTAGGGTCAAGCTGGTCCTTGGCAGCCAGTGTAGATAGATGCAGCACTGCAAACCCATTTCCATGTAATATCTTTATTCTATCAGCTAATTATGTAGTACTTACTACCTGCTGTAAAGCTGTCATTTCTGTTGACACCAACATCAAGAAAATACCTTGCATACTAGCATTCGTTGAATAAACACTAGGATTTATGTGGCAGGAAATGGACTTTGTGAACTGATATAAAGGCAAATTTTGGACCTAACAGATCTGAACGCATCTGAAGAATGTTTTCATAAAACTGTTACTTAACGTTAATCCTACAATTAGCAACAAGCACTATTAGTAACTATCTAGTACAATAACATCAATAATATGTATGAAATTAGCATTGACTTCCAAGTGGTGGTCTAGTGGTTACAGACTTGCCCTTGTGAGTCCCACCCCAGGTAACCTTGAGCAAGGTGCTGTCCCGCCACACTGCTGTCACATTTTGCTGTGGTGCACTGGTGTGTGATGGGGTGTGTTCACAATGACAAATGGTCACTTTCACAGTTTCACTTTCATGTCACAATTACACACGTTGCTTTCTGGTATGAAACTAATCTCTCACCTGAGCCTGAGTGAAACACTGCTAAATCGAGTCTTTGCTTCGCCGTTTTGGCCTCCAAGCGATTCAGGACCTGCCTCCGCCACTGACAGCACATTACAACAGGGCTGATCAGTCTGTTTACACTTGACACACATTAACAAACAATTATGAGGTAGAAATCTGACAGTAAGCCTGAGGCACCACTCAGCGCCTGAGTTACACACTACCAATATATGTTGTTTTTCGGTAAAAGTTTAATAATTTAGCTCAGTCGCTGCAATAAAAAAAGGAGGGAAAGCCATTCAGTGGAAAAAAATTGAAGTGGTGACAGACAGACATTCTTATGGGGGCGCGCACATAGGCAAGAAGCAGAACTGTGTGAAACCCACACAGTCAATAGACACTACCTGACACATGTAATGAGACAATTATGGCTGTTTTCTCCTTCAGGTCACCACAGGTTTATATGATGTGACCTAGAGGACATGATGGTGGTCGATGCTGTCTGCCAAAGCAATAATGCCCTCTTCTGAAACCACACATATGTAGAGAGAGAGATATACGTCTGGGTTGATGTTTAAAACACAATGCAGCCGCAAAGAAACTACAGAAAGGTTGATTTGTAAACCTCAGGACTTCTGAGAAAGAAAGAATTCTGAGCAGCCTGAGGCCATTTAGATGAAACTGCACCTTCTGCATGTGATTAGTCCCTCTCTGCTTCTAATACAACTTCCTGGAGACTAGAAAACGTTCCTAGATGGTTCTAGGCTTGCATGTCTGGTTCTAGGAGAAGCCTTAGAACATTTATATCATGTAGAGGTTCTTCACGCTCGCATGTCTCAACCCTCCATTAAAAGGTTCCTGAGAACCAGAATTGGTTCTTCTAAGGCAATAAGGCCCATCACAATCATAACATAATCATCTCACCACCATTATTTTCCACAGTTTTCGCAATATGTTTATGCAGCAACAGATTAGGTTCTAGGATCATTTTCACCAGTTGGGTGGAGTAAATAAATACAGTTGAACATTTTGAGTCTGTGTATCTTACTGAGCTCTTACATGCACTGAACGTACCTCAACCTGACTGTTCCATCTCTACTACTTGGTTTAGGTCAGTCATGCTAAAAAAATCCACTGGATTGTGCTGTGTCTAATGAGTAGACCTTTTCTGTGAGCTTCCTTACCAATAGGAAGACAAAGGCTGCTAGTTGCAGGTGGTTCTGATGCACTAACACTTATCTGAAGAAGGTTTATGGCTCTCACAGCAGTTTTAAGAAAATCCAAGAATTTACTTTTTTAATTTGTTTATATACTCGGAGTTTTACAACAAAAAGAAATATTAGATAGAGGACTATATTTAAAAGACATTTTTATACTTCATACTTTATAAATTATATATTATATAACATACATTAATATTTTTAAATATTTATTGCTATTATTGCCCTAAAATAATACAAAATGCAACATTTATTTTCATGGCTTTTTCCTTGGTGTGGCCATTAAAGGGTTAAATACAAGAATTAGAAAGAATTTGCTCTTGATTTTCTGTATGTTTTCTGGTTTCGACACTGCCCCCAGCGCACATGTTCACATCACGCTCAGGTATGTTGGCCGACTCTGCACCTGACCCTCGCAGATACGCAGACGCAGGAGTATAAATCAGCCTTGGAGCAGCACTTCGCACAACACTGCAGCACGCCAGATGTAGAAGCACTGCAGCAAGACAGATGTAGACATTACCCGCACCAAACGAACCGGTGTCAGCTACTGAAGAACTGGTCTTTAAAGCAGAGAGAGAGAGAGAGAGAGAGAGAGAGAGAGAGAGAGAGAGAGAGAGAGAGAGAAAGAGAGAGAGAGAGAGAGA
>JBBPDA010000126.1:12694031-12721221 GCA_037974385.1 Arnoldichthys spilopterus
GTCAGCTGGGATTGGCTCCAGCTTCCCCGTGACCCGGAAACGGAAGAAGCGGTTGGAAAATGGATGGATGGATGGAGTTTGGACAGTTCATGGCCTATTATCTCTAAAGCTGCAGGAAGAGTAATTGATAGAAAGCAACTCTCAGTAATTCAGCTCACTGTTGCATGTGTGTGTTCCTCAGTACTTTTGTATGTCACAGAGTAACATATGTTAGATACATTACGTGATTATTAGTTTTAAAGAGCAAGCGGTGGTATAACGAGGTCTGTAACACTGTGAAACCTCTTTCCTTTGCTCAAGCATCACCAGTAGGGCACAATAAATGTATGTGACCTTGCTTCAAGAAAGATTTATTCTTCGAAGCCTCTAGTCTGGGAGTCCAGCAAACTGAAGGCTCTGACAAGTCTGTGTAAATAAAACACATATGAGATAAATACACACAGCTTCAGTCATATCCACAAAGGACCTGAACCCAAACCACAGCCAGGGCACAGTTATGCTGTGTGAAGTTGTGAGTAAAGCAGCTTGTGGGGTTCAGCTACAGCACAGGCAGCTGTGTTTAGGCAGTCTGTCTTAAAAATATGGGAGCTGTGACACTATAGACATGCAAGTCTCATATCTAAGAGGAGAACACTGCTAGGGTGCATTTATTAATGATATATTGCCCTCAACATGAAGAAACAACCTCCCAACACACATATACCCCTTGAGCCAGTGCTTCTTTACATCTGTCAAATAGCAGGAACTGGACTAACCGCTACAACTCTTCATGTCTGCTTTCAAACTAAGAAAGCTCACCCTTCTTCAACCCCAGGGTGAGACAGAAGTCAAACACAGTGTTGCAGGATTTCACTGTTGAGCTACACTGAGCTGAAACAGCATAGATTTGGAAAAAGAGAATGAACATAAAGCAAAATTTTCTTTAGTTTTTCATTGTTTTTGGAAAGACCTTGGTCCTCAATTGTGTTAAACTGACAGTTTTCTAGAAGGTTCCTATAGATGGGTAGTGGTGGCCTAGTGGTTAGGACGCTGCCTTTGGGACCCGATGGTTGCAGGTTCGAGTCCCGGCCTTTCGCTAGATCTTGGCTTGGATTTATGGTTCTGGAAAAACCTTTAATTGGTATAGAACAGTGGTTAACAATCTCAGCTGGGTTTCCTGGAAGCTTCTTAGTGGAAAGAGGATTCTCAAATGGTTGCGCAAGCATCACACTACATACTCTCTGTACCAATCAAGACCATCTTAACATCAAGACAATTTAGGGAAACTGTGCCCTTAACCATAAAGGGCTGGTGTGGCTGCAAGGTTTCATTCCAAATAAGATAAACACTTCATAAAACGAGGCACTTGTTTGAAGACAAAAACAAAAGAAGTTTTGGTTTTGACAAAACTGAATTTTTTCTAAACCCTTCCTCTGAAAAACGTTTTGGGACCTTTTTAAAAGATTGAGACAATGAAAAAAATGTAACATTCATTAGTGGGAAAAGAGTTTTATTACACATCGTTCATGCTCATACTCATACCACATCTTGAGTCAATAGGCTGCATGTTGTTAATAATCTTGATAAAAACGTGTCTAAATGTTTCATGTTTTTTTTTCACTTGACTACTAATGATGCCACATGGTAACACAGTATATATGGGTTTGACCTTAATGGATTTTTCATCTCACAAGCCCTGGTGAGTCTTATTCGTAAGGCATCTCAGAGGATTAGTACAGTTTCAACAAATGTAGTGTCACTTTTGACTGTTATAGACAATGATCCCACTCTACGTTTATACTCCTGTTGTGAGGTGCTTTGCGAATAAGACTAGCTGATTTTATGCCAGTCCAACAAAACGAGCAGCAGACAGCTAAAGGGGCGGTCCTAACTTTTCTCCTTCTTTCAGGCACTGAAGCACAGGTGAAAAACATACAACACAGCAATCACATGCCAGCCCACAGGGAGAGAAAGAAGACCTGCTGTACACAGTGGGAAGGTCTTCAGAACCAACAATAGTAGAGGTGGCAGAACATAAAAGGTAATGTACAACAAACCAAAGGCTTGTTTGTGTATTAAATATTGTTCATAACATTATACATTTTTACGCCTTGGAAAATTGTGCCCTTAAAACATCTTAGCTTGAGCTGAAATACCACAATGCAAAAATCTGCTTCTTATAATGCTTCCTGTAAATGTGAAATTAGCAACTCGAAACAACTCTCTCACAGCTCGACATCTGGCAGAAATGCCTCAGTCATGTTACACCTCAAATCAACACTGCAGACCCTTCTTTCTTATGCTCCCTTTTGTGATACAGATACAGTCCCCATTCAGTGGCCAAGTGGCCGCACATGGCATCAGCCTGCATTATTAGTACACATAGCGAACAACATTAAACGTTAAATATTTGCTTCTTGTCCTTAGAACAGCGGTGTCAACCTCCGGTCCTGGAGGGCCAGTGTCCAGCACAGTTTGGGGATTTCCTTGCTCAAACACACCTGATCAACTTACCTGCTAAGTGCCAGGTTTAGTAAGTGTGTTTGAGGAGGGGGAAGTACTAAACAGTGCTGGACACTGGCAGTTTGACACCCCTGCTTTAGAGCGATCTGAAAACGTGCTAACACACCAAATGAGCTAAAGCAAAATGGGCCACAACATCCTAGAGAATATCAGTGATCAACACACAAGCATGGCACAGCAACCAGATGTTCGTGTTTGTTCACATTTGTCCAGTTGCTGGACTGTGGCACATATACAGAACTTGGCAAATGCAACTATATTAGTTTTCAAAACAGCTTCAACCACCTACTATAGAAAAAAAAACAATAAATATGAAATGAAATCAGTGTGCAATATATTTAAATAGAACATACTTAAAATGCGCAAATGCACATAAACAGTTTGCCCATAAATCATTATACTTTAGTGGCTTAATTACAATCAAATATGCATTTCCCCAAAAGAGACTGGACACAGCTGCTTCAGTTATTCAAGAAAATGAGGTCATGATGGAAATACATTGTGTGCGGCAATCAAATAAAACCATGGCCGTCTCATATATATCAAATCTCTGTATACATACATGTGTGCGTAATCTGAAATGTGTAGTTTTCACATGTGCACAAGCTGGAGGCAGAAAGGAAGTAATAGAGAGCCAACATGGAACAATAAACGCATTACTCAGGCTGCTTATGAGGAAATAATATTAGAAGATACATGTTAATATATGAGGTTGGTCTGGTTGTAAAATGTGCTCAACTTAAAGACAGATTTTGCCATTAAAAGCGAAGTCTTGGCCTCAGTCAGTGGAAGCGGAGTTAAACTGTATGACTGTATGTGCTAAAAAAATCAGACGACTAATGCCTCCTGTCCAAAACTTAAAAGCAGATGTGTACATATAAATCAGATTGGAATCTCACGTATGTCTTCTGAAATGATCAATAAATCTTTTCATTTCCACAACAATTTTCAGCATAATAACTGGATGTGTAATCTCAAAGTACCTGATGAAGTGCGTTCAGGTAACCACTCCTCCACCTGAGATACTTCTGTCGCTTGTGTCTTATGTCATCGTTAATCATGAGAATTGCTATTACACATTTACAAACTCAAGATGAATCTCATAGATGAGATCAAGCAGCAAAACTTGGCAAAACATTTTGCAATTCTCAGTTTTAACTGTAAATGCTCGCAAAACAACAAACACTACCTCTAAGATCACCTTTTGAAGGAGAACTGTGTGAACACAGCTGTTTTTTTTTATTTTTTTTGCTTTTAATGCATAAGTGATGCTTAAGAAACTTCATTCCTAATTACTGACTAATACTCTTTATGACTTTATCACTAAAAACGATGACATTTTGCCAGTGTAATGAAGACAAACCAGCTCCCTGTTTGGGTAATACAGAGTGAGCAACAGCCCTACAAAGCATACTCGAAAATGTACACCGTACATTAGCAGAGACGCAGGCCGGATTCAATATTTTCCTAGAATCCTTCATACCTTTTATATGCTAGAAACTCAGCATGTAATGCAGATCTAGTCGAGAAGTGTTTTCTTCTCTTGGGACTGAATGTGAAATCATTTGCTTCTAGGCCAGGGGAGGGAAAGTGAGGGAAAATGAAGTCCAGCAGAGTTTCCTGGTTTCCCAGCTCTAATACACCAACTAAATTTGGCAAATAACTTGCGAGTTGATTCTGGTGTGTTCCAGAAAAAAATCCGGCCCTTCATGACCAGAGTTCTGTACTGTTTTCTAAGCCTTCAGATATTCTGTAGTAAGTTTTAGATAAAGCTGCTACCTTTGAACTGAACTTTCAGGTGACGGATACTACATTTAAAGACAGTAAGAGATCATGAAAACCGGCCGGAGTCCTCAACAGAGTCCTGAGATACAAGTGTATCATCATAATCCCTCTTATTTCTAAAGATGTTTTCCTCTAACTTGCCCATCATGAAATGTACAAGAATGCTACGAGAACTTTGAAAAATGTCTAGAAACCACCTGGGAGCCCTGTGACCTACATCTTCTATCCAAACACAGAATTACTCTAAGGGACTGATGTAATTAGGAACAAAACTAAGGTAGTCTGTGTGTTTTAAGCAACCTTGGAGCAACTTTGGTTATATGCCTGATGACTAATACACATTATCTGTTCTGTAAGGAACAGTATATCTTTTTGTAGTGCCCCTCTGAATTTTACATATAATCTCTTTAACTGGGAATTTCTGCAGTGTTGCACAGGATTCTACACTAATCCTCTAGCACAGTAATGTAAGCTCCCAGAGTTATAACAACATGCTTTATCAATAACTGATTTCTGAGGATTGTGTCATGATTGTGGCAACAGAACCCCTGCATTCCTACAGTTTTGAAAAGCCTGACAGGCCGCTGTAGAAGTGTGCTTTGAGGCGGACCCACTCGATCAGCCTCTGAGCCGAGCTTTTCTCCCGAGTGAGCGTGCGGACAGCTCGCCTCAGCTTCTCCTCGTTGCGCTCCAGATAACGTATTCCCTCCGTCTGTAGCTGGTTCAGTTTCTCGCTGCGGCTCTCGTCCAGAGCCACGTCTTCACTCATGTATGGGTTAAAGCGGAAATACGTGTGGGGAGGCAGCAGGGCGTCAAGCATGGTGTGCACCTCTGAGGAAGTGAGAGAAAAGACCAGTGGGAAAGAAACAGACAGGAACAAAAGATGGGTCAGTGGGATGAGATGAAAAACCTTTTTTTTTATCCATTTTAACATCTCAGTAATATTTTTTTTCTTAAAATTACTTTGAAAATGCCACAAAAATCAAGGTCAACAATGGCATTCTGGGTCAGATCTATTCTGGTCATTGATTAACAAGTGCTTTTGCAGGTTGGCCAGTGAGGCTTGGCTTTCATAACAGCTGGGCAGTAGCAGGTCATAAATAACCACAACCTGCTCATCACTGGTATATGGCCTTTAAATCCTTTTCCAAAGAGTTTACATAATACATTATTCTAATAAGTAGAAACACAGTATTAAACCCTTTCGCCCTTTTGCACTTTTGGCTTTACATGACCTGCAACCAGCTCCCAAACTACAGCTGTAGATTTCATCATGTAATTTATATCTATAAACACATAGGAGTCAGCAAACTCAACAACAAGAGCCCAACAATTATAAAAACCATTCATGACTATAAAAATATCATTATAAATATATATCCATAACTATAAACACTTCTTCAGTAGATCTGCATTACATGCTGATTTTTTAAACATTTTGCATATGGCTTTGTTTATATATATTTATATGCTAAACTTCACAAATAACTAAAAACGGTGCACTAACATCAGCAGAAATGCCATATTTAGGTCTGTATTATTTTACATTAACATTTAACATTTATTCATTTGCAGACACTTTTATCCAAAACAACTTCCAAACTACAGGAACAATCAGGCATTTCAGTTGCACAGGAAAACACTGAAGTGAGTGCTACAAAGAATCCAACACATTCCTCTTAGTCACAGAATATGGCAAGTGCTACAATAAGTGGTAATAATCACTATCTGGGAAACCTACTCTTAAAAAAACGTATTTTGATCAGAGGTGTAGATACTTTTGTATACCTTTGCATGTATGTGATCATTCTAGAGCAGAGCTAAATACTAGATGGCTCTTTTTGATCAGCGATTTTTATTTGTGTTAAATTTGTGTGTGTGTGCGTGTGTGTGTGTGTGTGTGTGTGTGTGTGTGCACGTCACAGGTGTGCGTGTGCAGTGTTGCAAAACCAACCCACTCTCAACCAGGAGGGAGAAATCCAGGCTGGAGGATTGTTAATCCAAGATTTATAAATAACCTTCATGATTAGACCACAGCCGTGTTTAATCCCGAGTGGCGGGCTGAGAGAAGGCGTGGCTTCCCACACATTCATATCCACATACATTCATACACAAACTACTGTGCTAAACATTAAACCTAGGACTGATAGACCAACTGGTTCATTCAGAACTGAGCATTAGTATACTTCCAAGTTCTCTCCCAATATTTCTGCACATTAATATTCATATAAAAAGAACACTCAGATTTCCACCCACCATTTCTAAGCCCCTAAGCACATTTAACAACTCCCCAACACCAGCAAAAAGCTGAATGTAAACGTGACCGGCTTCATGGAGTGACCAGAACATTTGGAATGAGGAATACACTACATTTCTCTATCCTCTATTAAGATCCGTGATTTTCAGTTGTGGCTGTAAACACAGAGTCAAGCTTTAATTGACCAATACAAAAAAAGCAATAACATACTCAATTTTATTAGAGGCTGTAATTCCACTCACAACTGCAGTACCCTGATGATCACCCAAGGAACAAGCCCACAGTCACACAAACACAAAAAGAGACCTTTAGACACATGCACATTTCCACCCACCTTCTGTGTCTGTAGCACTGCTGATGACATTGGTCAGTTTAGTCTTCAGGCTAGTGTAGGTGGTGGTGTTCTTGCTGGGAGTCTCAAAGCGCCCTGTACCAAGAGAGACCACACACTGCAAAGGGATGTCTGGCCACAGACACTGGCACTCATGGATTGCCAGAGCTGTTGGGTTGTTAATCAGCAAACCACCATCCTAGAAAGACAGACAGATAACCATAAAAATCAAAAAATCATGTCCACTGAAGCTGCAGAAATGACAAACAGAGCACGCAACAGGACAGACTCTGACACATTGAGTCTCTACACATAAAAATGTTATTTCTGTGATGTGTAAGACTTATGTTAAAAACCAAAGCAAACTACAATGTCTTTAAGATCCAAACCTGCAACCTTACTGAATCTACCAAACGTCCACAAGAAAAGATGTAGGGAGAGAAAGCTGTTAGTTTTCATGACTGATTTACCAATAGATAAAATAAATTGTCTTTTCATGCAGCTAAAGACACTTTTATGTTTATTTTTGGACTAATACTTTGTTTTTACTTGTTATCTTATTATATCCATTAGGATAACCTATGATTGTCTTATGTTCCAGAACACTGATTATCTTAGGAGAGTATCATCTGTCAAGGGATGGGATATATTAGGCAGCAAGTGAAGAGTCAATTCTGAAGTTTTGGAAGCAGGAAACTACTCAAACGTAAGAGTCTGAGCAACTTTAACAAAGGGGATATTTTGACAGGGAATGGTCTGAGGAACATGATTAAGAGTTTAAGGCATTGACTTGGCCTTTCTGATTGAGCATGTGCGCCTATGCTAGACGAGCCCCCACATCATAGCTTACAGGACTAGTGTTTTGGTGCCAGATACAACAGACCTTCAGAGGTCTCATGGAGTCAATGTCTCAACAGATCAGAGCTGTTTTGGTGGCACGAGAATGACCTACACAAAATCAGGCAGGTAGTTTTAATGTCATGGCTGGCTGATGTATGTATACATCGACAATCTGAACTTCTCAATTACGCTCAGAAATTTCTGTATTTTATAATAAAAGCCTTAATTTATCCAATTCCCTCAGAGCAGTAATGAAATGAGAAGATAGCAATTATCTAATATCTTCCCAGTATAGACGTCAAAGTAAAAGACAGAAACCGGTGGGCATTCTGAAATGGAATGATACTAGGGGCGGGTGCTGCTTCAAACGGCAAAGCAAGATCCCTCATTAGTGAGGTGAAGGCTGGAGGCAGGGCCCCCTATATTGGGAGGTTTCTGGGGACTATCAGTGTCTGTGTTTGGAGGGGGAGGAGGAAAAAAAGCCTGGGCCTCTTGGGGTTTCAGCCTTGTCTTTTAGCACCATCTCTCCAGGCTGGTCATAATGAGCAATCTTGCCTTGCTAAGATCAATCTTTTCTGGAAGGGGGTCCAGCAGTGAATATGACAGGAGAACGCTCCACAGGACAATGGTTCGCTTAATCATCAAAGCTGAGAAACTGTAGCAGAGCCACAGAGATGTTCAACCAAGCAGAACAAAAAAAAAAAAGGAACAGAACTGAAAATGGAGGCGTGATGGGGTTAAGCGCAAGGCAATATTGTTGTGGAACCCCTTGCAGCCTCAGAAACCACCTCTGCTCTTAAAACCAGAATGAGACCGGTCTGATAGCAGGGGTACCATGAAATAAGGATTCCAGAATCAGGATACTCAATCCAGAATAGTGAACAGGGAAAAATAAAACTGGCTGTTTTTTCTGGCTGTATTTCCTAAGAGCTGTTTGTTTTGCACAATACTGATTTTTGTTTTTCGAAATGGATACTTACTTCAGTTAGTTTCTGATAACCTAATCTAATAGCAATCTAACCTGACTGTACCCTGACTAAACAGTAGGGGTGCAACAATTAATCAATTTGTATAGATGCATCGGCCAAAACAGAGCACGATCTGATGTAACCAAAAAATAAAAAAATAAAAAAATCGATGTGTGTTCACTCCACAATTAATTTGACTTCATTTTCTGTGTGCAGTGTTTTGTACTGAGAAGTTGCTTTTGCTCATAAGTAGACTGCTGTGTTTGATCTTTAATAATAAAATCTTCACATTATAATTTGCAGGTGTAAGCTCATGGAAATGTAGCAGATTTTTAGGACAGTGACATTTCATCATATTTTATACAGGTTACAGACACCAGTATTGAACAAAATCCACCGAATGGCACTGGAGTGAATCACATCACTGGAAATTTTAAGGTATCATAAATGTATTCAATAATTGGCTTAAATAATTGGATCAAATCGTGATGAATCTTGTGAAAAGGTGGACAGTAAAGAAGCACATTCACTTGAGTACTGTACTTAAGTATATTCTTGAGGATCTGAACTTTATTTTTTAATTTTTAGAAACTTACGGCTTTACCTGCACTACGATTGAAAGACAATGATGCACTTTTGCCTCCACCACACTTCTGTGAAAGTTCTTGTTACTGGTTGCTTTGAAGCATAGCTTAGAAGACACTGGATGAATTTTCTTTTGTAAAAAGCTATACACCATACTGTGCTTGTTACAGATGAAAAACAATCACAGCTGGGTGTTGCATTGTTTTGAACGACTGAACTTGGCTGCGCTAATGACGGCTACAACTCTGGTAAAAAGAAAAAGAATCAAGAAGCTGTAAAGATACAGGTTCCTCAACAGAGAACCCGAGGCAATATATTAAGTCCATGTTTGAATTTTTTAAGATAAAGAATCATTAGTATCGTTTTAATAACATTTAACAAACAATTCATTTAACATTTGCTCTGTTAACCACACACAAACTTCATCAACACCTTCAAAACTGTATACAGACTGAAGTGCGCTATTTAACTATCTGTGCTTGTAGTAGTTGCAGTTTTTTTTGCTACGGTCTCAACTGATATTCAAGTTAAGTGGGTTTTTTATGCATTTACATGTATTTGCCAAACGTGGCTGTGAGGAAGGGCTCACTGCTCATATATACAAACATTTTTCGCCACAGAAGATACGAGATGTGACTTGAATATGTTGAGCAATATGTTTGTGAATATGTGATGAATCTGGTGACAGAGGCAGAACACAGCAGCTGCTGTTAACATGAGTGCATACGGGAGTCCACCGGGACATAACACAGGGGCCTATGCGAACCCGCTGCTCATGTCGGCAGTGACAATTTCACTCAAAATAAATGGCTGCAGTAAAATAAGCCCATTCAGAAATATCTGTTTTATATACAGTGGGTACGGAAAGTATTCAGACCCCCTTCAAAGTTCTGAATACTTTCCGTACCCACTGTATATGGTTATATAGACGGTACTGTTAGTAACATCACACCAAGACATTGGTTGTATGACCAATAAGATTGAGGGGGCATCAAGCAGTGACAGGGGTCATCCAGCTGTGTTTTTGTGACAATGCTGCATAATAGAGGTAAAGTCAACCTGCCTACAGCATTATGACATGTTTATCCATTTACCACCATCCTGAGTTTACATAGCACCTATTGAACTGAAGTTAGACTTGGTCTTTAGAAGGAGAAGCATAGATGTCCGCTGAAAATATATTTAATAAAATAAAATAAAATAAGAGTAAAATAATGTAAAATGACAACGCAGCACTTTGGCAATTCAGTTGTGTTTCTATAAGCTCTGCAGCAAATTCCAGAAGCTTTTTATTTTACAGGATCTACAAACAAGACAGTGCATTCAGCGGGCTGTTTCTGTGTCATTAGGTTCTGTAAATGTATTGTGGAAACAACATAATGCATTGACATCAAAAAGAAAATGGACTTTTCAATCCTTGAGTAAGTACGTTAGCTCAAGTAAATATTTGACTGAAAAACTTCCACTTGTAGTGGGGTAATATTTGACCAGAAGAATCCAAATTATAAAGTTTTTTGTACTTTGTCCACCTCGGGCTGACTGGGATAAACTTTGATCAAAAATCTAAATCACACTCGTGGATACCAAAATACATTCATATGCTACAGAGTCAGCAGTTTTACTGCAGACATTTCAGCCAGCAAGCGCTCATTAAATAATGCAAGGCGTTATTACAAGGCTAAACAATTTTCCCAGCATCCCCAACTCTGAAGGCAAGTGCAGAGTTCGTAGTTAAGCGTTGTGTGTCTTATGAGATTGCACTTCTTAATTTTGTCTAAGCTGTATTTATAGGCTTAAGAAAAGAACAGACGTTTCAGCTAGCTTCTAAGGTTAAGAAATGCAGCTGATTACAGAGAACTAATGAAGCTCGTTTCAGAGCCTTTTAAAAACAGTCGCCTTTCAGAGCTCAGCTGGGTGAAGGACAGGGGCTTGTGCAATGTTGCACTTTTGGATGAATCAATAATTTATTTATACCAACAGCTGCAAGAAACACACAAACTCATGCAGATGACTGAAGACACTGGAAAAAAGACAGATGCAAATAGATGTTAAACAGCAACTGGAGAGAACGAGAAAGTGAGAGAGAGAAACCAGGCTTTCACACATATTGGCAGAGCTCTAGGATCAGGACCAATCAATGGACATCAGGGCTCTTGTCTCCTTTGCTATCTTGTCTGTAGAGATCCATACTTGGATAACTGCCATATCCTCACACTGGGGACTTTTCTAGCACAGGCATATTTGAATTAAACTGGGTTGGGGTTCAAAACAATGGTCTACTTAATGGCAAGTGAAAGCTAAGCGAAAGCTAAGCTCTGCAAAATACATGAACCAAAAAAAAAAAGTCTAAGCCAAAACCATCAGTTAAACTCCCAGCATGTAGCAGTGTAAAGGTCACTTCCCTCAAGAGGATTTCAATGGCTAATTCCACTCTCTCCCAAATACCTCCATCTTACAGACAAAATAAAGCCCAGTTGGTGGTCAGACACAGTTACTCCTTCTTTGCTTTAGTACAACTTTAGCCCACACAAAAATATCTGTACTGGGGAAAATAAAACTGGGTGGAAAATTTGTCCAGTGACAATTGCTGGAATAACTTGTGATGGTAAAATGGTTGGAATAACTGCTACTTTGGCCAGCTGCAGGCAAGCTCAATACGCAGCTAACACTCAACAGGCCTAGACAGACCTTTGCAAGGTAGATTAAGCCAGAATCATGGCTCATAAGGAATTAGGTAATGCTGGATATAGTAGTGCGTTTCTTGTGCAGTGGCATGATTCACTGAAACAACAAGAAGACTTTCCTATGCAGCTGATACAGCAATAGAAAAGCAACTTCAATGGCTTTATTTACATATCTGAAGACATTATAAACAACCAGCTTTAACTGTTCTAACAAAAACTGTTCAACGTTGTGATGCATAGTATTGCAGAGTTGCCACACAAGAACTGTTCAGGAAGTCAGAAACATGATGAATGAAAAACTTCATGTTTTGGAAAGGCTGTCATTAATTATGGCAATATGAAAGAGAGACTTATACCGAGGCTATCCAAAACAAAGCAAACATTACTTCTAGTTATTTACTGCTGGTAATGTAGCAATATACACTGATCAGCCACAACAACTGACAGGTGAAGTAAATACCATCAATTATCTCATTACCTCCTTACATTGTCACTTGTCAAGTGAAGTGAAGTAAATCAGGCATCATGTAAAAAGTCAATTCCTGCAGTTTATGTGATGGAAGCAGGGAAAATGGGCAAGTAGAAGGGCCAAATTGAGCTTCTCTGAAATGGCACGTATGCAGCGGCAAGTACCTACTTACCAAAAGTGGGCCAATGAAGGATAATCAGTGAAATGGCTACAGGCATTGGCCCCCAAGACTCACTGAGCTACATGTGGAGCAAAGGCTAGTCCATCTGATCTGATCCCACAGAGCTACTCTCACCCAAAAAGATAAACGCAGGTTATAACTTTGTACTTTTGATATGATCTAATAGTACCCCAAAGAGCTTTTAATTGTTTGGCTGACCAATTTGATTGGATTATGTACATTTAAACCAATTTTGAATTTGACAACACACTCAAAGTTGTGACGGATCTAAATAAGAATAAAATGTTTAAAGAAGATTCGAATTACACATTCTGAAAACATTCCACAAGCATTTGAGCTGGTAGCAGGTGAGGGGATCATGACTGGGTATGAAAGGAGTATCCACCAAAGACTCAAACTTGGCAAATAAAGATGGGCCACTGCTCATGACTTAATGGCAATTTTAATGAGAAATTTGTCAGATTGCTTAGAATTGATTTTCACCATCTATAGTAAATAATATTCTGAAATGATTCAGGGAATCTGATCAAATCTCAGATCGCAGGATCTCAGGATGTGTAGGGCAAGACTGGAAACTGACTGTTGTTGAATGTGAATAACCCTTGAGCAGACAGAAGGAACTGCATAAGAAACCATCATGATACTGTGACAAAAATAGTCACAAAGGATCAGGAGTAGTCAGGAAAAACGTCATCACTTAACACAGTGCACTGCTGCTGGAAAAATGCAACCTGAAACTTTATTATGCAAAAACCATACGTCAATTAAATGCAGAAATGCTGCACTGTGCTCTGAACTCAACTTAAGAGAGATGGAAAGATACTGAAAATGTGTGCTACAGTTAGAGGAGTACACATTTCAGCTAGTTTTCAGGAAAACACACTGTGCCAAAACACAAAATGGACCACCCAGATGTTAATCATTGATAGGAGAAAAGCCAGCATCTGTTATGGTATAAGGCGGCATCAGTGCCCATGGCATGGGTAACTTAAAAATGTGTGAAGGCAGCATTGATGCCAAGGTGTGTGTTGGGATTTATTATTTATTATTTTTTCCTGGTAAGGGCATGGTTATTTTAGAGCATAGCACAGAGGGCATGTGCTTGACTGGCCTGCCAACAGACCATGTCTGTCTCCTACTGTGAATTTATGACATCACGAAGAAGACAATGTCTGATTACATTGACTATGTGAAGCAGCTGCATTTAGTGAGAATGGGCAAAAATTCTGCCTGCATAACTGCAACAAGTAGCATTCTCAGGTCCTAAAAAATTAAAGTTAAAAAGAAACAAAAAACAGTAATATAACACAGGGCTAAACTTGCATCTGTCCCAATTTTTGGAGTGTTTCAGAGATCTGGCTGTTCGTACAGTTTCTGTTTAAGCTAAAAACTCTTATTCCACTAATAACAGTTCCTTCAAACCCTAAAGTAGCACTGAGGTTCTGATTCTATTTGAAACTTCTATTATATTAGAAATTTTCTTGTGCATAATTTGCATAATGCTTGCCTCCCTAAACTGACCTAACATCTCTGTATCTCCTACTTGGTTTATAACATAATAATACGCATTTACAACAGTCCCGCTCTTAACAATGCTTCAGATAAGTAGACCCTATGTTGCCTAAGAGAAAAGGGCTCAGTAATGAACCCTCAGTTTTCCAGAAAACACTGAACTATGAATACCTGACAATTGGGCTATGAATATGCAAGTACTGCTGCAACATTTCATCAGTACTTAAGAACCACAGTTGAACAACAATCCTGTATCCTTCAGCGTTATTGCATCATTTCAGAATATTCAAGAGCCACAAATTCTTGTTTACAAAGTATTGTTCAAGTGTTGAGCTACATGCTACTTAAAACGGAACCAATGAGCCCTTCTGAACTTTTTCCAATTAAGCAAAGAGTATGACTCTCTAATCTAATTGATTATGACTCTAAACAGCCATAAACAAAGCTGTATTGACTGTTTTGAGGGGGGAACATTGTTCAAAAGTATTTTCTACTATGAATTTCATTTTTAACCAACCTCTGCCTACAGTTCACTAGAGGAAAATTAGTTTGATATCCATTTTACTTAACTTATCAGTCAGCAATAGGCTAAATAATCTGCTGCCATGTCTTAAAATAAAAGAACCCTCATTTTTTTTCCTAAAGACAAGTTATTACATAACCACCATGTGTACCAATGCTCACTTTATAATTGTTCAAAATCTGTAAAAGTAAACTAAACAAAGTAAATTAACGTACATAAAAACGAATAATTCTTACATTAAACCCCCTTTTCTATTAGTTCCACTTCCACCACATTCTGTATTTCAACCAATTCATTTTTGCCCTTAACTTCTTTTACCATCGAAGATCTTTTTCTTCTCTGTGGACAGAGGGTTCTTTGACAGACTATAATTAACAGCACAAAGGGTAAAGAAGTCCTCCTTCACCCACCCCAGCACGAAGTGCATTTTAGCCCAAAGATCTACAACCTCGGTCAACGTTCTCAGCAATTAGTGGAGAACTCGCTGCCTTTGGCCTGCTTGGGGATCGGGATTACTTGGCAAGAAGTGGAGAGTTAGCATGCTGTGATCTGCCAAGCCACTCTAGTACCATAAGGACAAGGAGACTGAGTGGCCATTCATTAGGGAAAGTTACATAATCTAGAGGTGCTGTCTGATGATACAGGGCCTCACATGGAGTTAAGCAAAGGAGCTGAGGATTATTAAATTTGCACTCATTTATGCTTATTTTGGTTGTCGGTTTCTGTCAAAAAGTTTGGAAACAAAGTCAGTTTCACTAGTGACAAAGATAAAAAGAACCACATACATAGGTCATAAAAAGTGCAAATGTTCCTCAGTTCCAAATTAACATACATTCTTATTATCCTTAAACATCCTTTTAACTGCACCACAACATCGTCCATTATTAATGACAGAGATTCAGTATCGAATCCAATTTTGGCCACCTGCACTTCCAGCATTTGGCTTTATCTGCTCATACAGTGAAACCTAGCACCAAATATAGAGCGAGCACATGAAGGATTACAGTTTAATCTCTCCTGGGAATGAAAAACAAAATTCAAGAGAAGGCTCAAAGCTCCTCCTTCCACCCACATTAGTGAATAAAGCTCTAATGTATACAATTCAGCTTGATGGACAGCCATGACTCTGACTTGATTGGTTAGGGCAGAAGGTCATTATGCCACATTATGCAATTACTCTGACTAGTTCTCCACCATGACCTTTGCCCTTGGTGGCCAGAGGCGGCAAATGAGGTTCAAGTTGTCGTCATAAAGACGGAAACAAGAATGTCCCATCTGGGCAAGAGAGGCTCATGACATCACCCTCAGGGCACGACCAGGAAATGAAGCTAGACTCTGGAAGGCTAAAACCCACACATAAATACACATCCACACTCCGGCTTGATATTAAACCTCTGCAGCCGATTTGTCTTAAGGGACCAATTAAAATGATCAGTTGCATTGCTTTCATGATCGTAAAAATGATACTAGACTCAAATTAAGGCACCCATTCACACAATAAAGTTGCTAATTAGCAATTAACTTTCTATTGAATTGCTCTTGTAATGCAGAAGTAAATAATTTTCCTTGGTGGCTCATGCATTCCTCCTGTCTGTAGCCATTACATTTAGTGAATGAGAACTGCCACCTTAAATATATGGGTAATATTTTAAATATTCCAGACAATGAGACATTTTTATATCGAAATATCTCAATTTTGGGAGTAAAACAAACAAGCAGCGTTAGAGGGAATTTTTTCATTGTGCCTTTAGTCAGTCAACGCAATCAGCAAACATGTCTAACCCCTACGGGCATCCCACTACAACAATACTGCACGTATGTTTGTGTTTTAGCTCTGCAGACTCTCCTCAGGGTTTAAACAGCAGCTTTGAAGCCTTGAAGGATGTGATGTGAGGGTCGTGGCTGGTTTTCCCCCCTTATTTTGTAGGTTTGCTGCTCAAGGAATTTCTAGAAAGAAACATGTTATCATAAATGCTGCAGAATACATCTACTCTGAACTAAACATTTATATATATGATAAACACTCTCTTTTTCAAGCAGGGAAATAAAACAGTTATTAAATAATAATGCAAAATATTAGTTATCCACTACGCTATCAAAGATTTATAGGAAAAAGGGATCATAGAAAATCATAGAATCATAGAAATCATAGAAAGCTCGCAATGAGCCGTAGTTTTTCCACTCTTTCTGTTCCTCTACCAATCTCACACGGTCAGCATACTGTTTCACGTGTCTGTGTCCTGTACTACAGATGATAATATAGATGACAATGTGACACATTTGGCTTTGAGAGCTGAGGTTCCATTTTCACTCTACGTATGTGTCTTTTCTCCTGGGGGGGCGGTTTCTCAGTTTTGCTGCGAGTCTGTCTTTCAGCAGCTGTGTGAGATTGGGCACAACTAGCCTAACAGGCTTCATTCCTGCACGCCACCCTGGCAGAGTCCATGGCAACCACTGAAAAGATGCCATGCTAGGGCATTCAGCACCAACTTCCTCCCTCTGGGCCTGCTATGGTATAAAGCTTGCATATGTAAATGGCACAGAATTGTACAGGAAGATGACAACTTGCCAATGTAAGCTGTTTGAAGAGGGATGCATCTCAAGGAGAAGACTGCCGTCAGTCTTCCTTCTTGATTTTGCGACCCCGTTTACAGGCAGGTAAGCAAGCTCACTGTGAATGTGACATGTATGGTCTATTATTGTACGGTTTTAATGGGCAAAGAACAGCGGCGTATGAAAGCATTGTGTCCATTTATGTTGTATAAAGTTTTAAGAAGTCACTTGCACACTGACGGCAGAGACAAGGGGTTCATTGTGGCATTGCTGGGTGGAAGCAATTTGCTCTGTGGGCGTCCTCGGAAAATATGGCAGAATGACACCATATGAAACCAACCCCTCAGCTCCGTGTGTTGAAGGCTTGCCTGATGCTTTTTAATAGCAGTGCAGAGAACAGGAAAGATCAGCAGGGCTTTGCTGTGGGTTTCTGCACCTCTGAGCTAAGCTCTGGGTTTAGGAAGGAGGCTGCCGTGGGAAGAATGGCACACTCAAGACCATCTGACATGCCAGCCTGAGCAGCCTGAAAGAGTTTGCAAGCATGAGCCTGGCACCAGAGACATAGAGAGACCAGTGGAAGAGCACTGTGTGCATGCATGTGTTCACATATAAGCAATTTCCAAAACAGACATGTTAAAGAAATCAAGGCAAGGAAATTTTGTCTGGTGTGGAACTGTCAAACTTGGCTAATTCAAGCTTCAAGCAAGAAAGATTCACAATTTTAGAAGAAATGTGAGCTTGTGTGAGCCTGGGCTACAAGTACATCTAAACTGCACTGCAACAATTTCCCCAAAAGCAATGAATCAAATATTTAACACATATACATTAATTAATTCACACTGAAACACATTTATTTAATCATCTTGTAGTAAATAAATTAGCAGGAATATTCTGAATTTGCACAATGAACTAAGATATATTTTTGCACTGGTTGCTTGACTAAGCGCCTTCCTGCTTTGGTAGCTTTTATTAATGAAGCATGTTTCGCTCTCTTGCTCAAATTTGGTGAACTCAACCCAAAACTGATTAAACAAACACCATGAGCATATAAAAAGCTGCTCCTTGCTCTCAATCCCAAAGCACGTGTATATATGTAAGAGTTGCTCTGTAGGGAGGAATTCTCGAACCTACAGGATCCCATCAGCAATTCTCTTTCGTTGCTGCCTAATAGTCCCACACATTTCAATTAAACATGACGTTCTTTTTAAGCACCTGCTCCATGAGGTTTCGATCCAAGGGCGAAACACAGGAGAAAAGTCAAGTTAGTGCCGTACTTTGTACATTTTAACCAATTCAGAGGATGAAAGTAAAGATAAAGAAGCAAACATAAGATTGCCTTTCTACATGCATTTGACATCTACTGCAAGAAGATCAACCAGTAAGATGAAGCAATTATTTTGTTCATTGCTGTGTAGGCAAGAGTGAGAGTATCTGCATTAGTGTAGGAGTGTTTAACTAAGTACAGGCTGTAAACTTCATTTATCTAAAGCAGATGGATAACTCAATCTTAAAATGTCACGCACATACTGTTTGTTTACTGTATCCATACTTTATCCAGATATTGTTTGTCTTAGACAACAGATTGTAAGTAAAATACTCTCTCTCTCAGACAACACTCTTCAGTTTTTACTGTTCTAATGGACTGGAGGTAGTGCTAATGTGCTTTGGTGGCGTGTTGGTTAATTCATGATGGGCTCTTACTCTCTCTCCCTTTCTCATCAATGTGCTGAGTTCCACGTAGATGCTAACCTTACTGTAGGAGCTGGAGCAGTAAGCTGCTGGAGCTTGTTAATGTTCAAGTGATTTTGGCATTTTAGTTTGATTTTGCCCTTGACTCATGAGTAAAACTACACTTCTGGAACATCTCATCCTACCTGGTGCAGGTCAGAGCCCAGTGCAAACTCCTGGAAGTACCCAGGAGCAGCTGAGGAAGCTCTGATGGCCTCCCACATCTTGTGGTGGCAGCCACCTCGATAGTGGGAGCGCACACCAGGTGGCAAGTTGTAGTTCCGGAACACGTAAGCCTTTAGTGGAGTGCCCTTGTTTACCACGGTACTCACTGCTGCCACCTAGTGGAAATGGTACAGGAGTTAATTCAGGGATCAGTCGAAGACCTCGAGTCGATTACACATAGCATGTAATATAAATCTTAAAGGCCAACCTTAGGACAGTCAGTGTTTCTTGATGTTTCAACCATTAGATCAGAGCCCATTTTTTCTCTGTGGATAAATAAGAATGCTTATTAGAGAAAACAACTATACAACATTGTAGCCCTTACAATGTCCGAAAAAACATGGTGCGATATGATGAATGACTGTAATGTTCAACAAATAACCGTCAACTTCAAAAACTTTTCGCTGTCCAAAGGCGGATATTCTTCATTAATTACTGCAGAAGTGCAAATATGACAGACCATGTTCATGTACTCACTTTAGAACTTTCTCCCAAATCTCGCTGTCGTAGAAGGCATGACTCCAGCTCATTTTCACTGTGCCAACAATGACGTTCTGCTTGAACACATCAGAACTCAGCTTCCTGTATAGCTCCTCACATTCACTCAAGGGGATATGGAACACACCCAGCATGAAACCTAATATAGCACCTGAAGAAAAACACAAATTCAGATATGTAAACATAAACCACAAATGTTTACACCACTGAATGTCCTGTTTACCTAATTAATGGATAATAATTTCTTTTAGAAATATCTGATTAAAGTGAACACACTTCATGAAAGTCAATATAAAATAAGCATACAAAATCCCTCGTTTAAATTTTTTTTTCTTAAAATTGTTCTTGAAAAAATGACCTTATTCCGATTCAGGTTCATAACCAGTTATTTAGCATGAAAATGTTAGTATTCGAATGAACAAAAGTAGATTCAAATGTAGATTCTGTTCTTACCCAAAAACAAATCCCAAATAAAAAATTGGGAAAATATTAGGTTTATTTTACTATTACTAGTACTACGACTACTACCACTACTATGACTACAACTACTACTACTACTACTACTACTACTACGGCTATTACGACTACTACTACTACCACTACTACTACTACTACTACTATGACTACAACTACTACTACTACTACTACTACTACGGCTATTACGACTACTACTACTACCACTACTACTACTACGACTATGACTACTATTACGACTACTACTACTACCACTACTACTACTACCACTACTAATACTACTACTACTACCACTACTACTACTACTATCACTACTAATACTACTACCACTACTACTACTCCCACTACTAAAATTATCACTACTACCACTACTAATACTACTACTACTACTACTACTACTACCACTACTACTAATACTACCACTACTACTACTACCACTACTACTAATACTACCACTACTACTACTAATACTACCACTATTACTACTACTATTACGACTACTACCACTATTACTACTACTATTACGACTACTACCACTACTAAAACTACCACTACCACTACTAATACTACCACTATTACTACTACTATTACGACTACTACCACTACTACTACTACTTCTACTACTACTACCACTACTAATACTACTACTACTACTACTACTACGACGACTACCACGACTATGACTACTACAACAAATACTACTACGACTACTACTACAACCACTACTATGACTACTACTACTACAACAACTACCACTACTATGGCTACTACGACTACTACTACAAATACTACTATGACTACTACGACTACTACTAACACTACTATGACTACTACTTCTATGACAAGTACCACTACTACTACTACTATGACTACGACTACTACTATGATTACTTCTACTACTACGACTAAACATGGTTTAGAAGGCCATCCTGTTCTTCTTTTACCTTTAACTGTTCCGAGCACACCTGTGTTTAAAATTAACTTCTCATACAATTAAAAAAAAAAACATTTCTAGTTAGCTGCTTACAAATAAAAACAACAATAAAAAAGATTTAAATTTAACCTGCTTGCTTTTGCTAAATAAGGCAACTTGCATAAATATCCAGCAGGTTTAGATTATTTAAACACACCATGTCATCTTTAGATCTGAGGGAACCCCCCTCGTGACCAACTGCCACTTTGACACTCCATGCCAGCACCTCTGACTGAGTGGCATACATTATGTGAACACATGGTGAGGTATTAAAGCTGAGTACCCTTCACACACACACACACACACACAGTGGTACTGGGACGCAGCCAGCCAGGCTGATATAATGTTCACAGAAGAAACCCCTAATATTTTTATCCTGTATTCTCACAGGAAGTTGTACAGGTGTTGGCAGGACTGATGAAAAGAAGCTGGGTATGATGAAATCGGACACTGGTTTTTCTATCCAGGTGTTGCTGTAAGAACATTCCGGACAATTCATTTCAGAAAGCAAGACCAAAGACAGAGAAAGCGGAGTTCAAGCTGAACAGTGATGCAAAGCGCCCCCAGGTGGTCATACAGAGCAGTTCTACAAAACCCATCACATCATTGTTACATTTCAGCACATGCATTTTGAAAAATAGTAGTTTGGATTATCATTTTTTACTTATTATCTTATAGGAGTAAAAAATATTTTTCCATAAGCTGAGGAAAAAAATAATAAATTCACATACTGATCTGTTTGATATACAGCAGCTACGTGCCCACAGCTGAAGTTTTACATCCCTATGGAATGTTCAGGAGTCTCGCAGTTCTTGAGTCATGAAGTAGTTCTCTACATCCTGGGCTTGAGATAATTTATGTATGTATTTAATTACCGAAATGTTTAACAAAAACATGAACATGTGCTTCCATGTGGTCTTCAATCAATCACAAATATGTCTTCCCTACTGTGGAGTGCTCTTACTCACTGAGTTTCATACTTATGCAGACACAGAGAACCAGAAGTAGTTATCTTACCTGTGCTCACCCCACAAATGTAATCAAAGAGCTGGTAAATGGATTTTCCTGACAGCTCTTCAAGCTTTTGTAAAGTCTGAAGGGCCACCAGCCCCCTGAAAGTAAAAATGCACATACAAAGAGAACCGTGAGAAATGCCATGAAAAGCCATCTGTTGTTTTCTGAGCAGACAAGGGAGGTTAGGGTGCTTACCTTGTGCCCCCTCCATCAATGGACAATATTCGTATTCCTCTGTTCCTGACAGGGTCAATGTAGCCCACCAGTGTAAGGGCCTCTCTGACTGCTGCCTTTAGAGACGGATCACTGGCTTGTCGTAGACGCAGGAGACATGGAATAACCTTCTCCTGGTGAGAGGCCGTACCGTTTCAAGAAAAACAAAAATAAGATGCACTTACATTAAATGTTACACATCTACAGGAATACAAATCTTCAGCTTAAAACATACAGCTTTTGAAATGCCTACAATGACCTCAAACACAACCTTTCTAAAATATCAGAGGTGAGCCCAGACAGCATGCAAATACTCTTTAACTACAGCGGCACAGCATGTACTTAGAACAGCTTAGCAGCTGTTTGAGAAACATCTGAATACCAACCTCAGAAGATAAACAACATTAGATGCCTCACTTTCTCTTCGGACAAAACTAACTGTCCGTTGACATGTTTTAAACACAGTGGGTTATTTAAAGCCACTGCAAGTTCTTCAAAACTAAAAAAAAGCTAGTTATCTACATCTGTAGTAGGCAGAGTTTGCTCTTTTTTACACAAAAACTATGACCTGTGAAAACATTTTCATTGCGTTCTAAATGGCTGGTAGGATTTGCCAAAATCTTCACAATAAACTGAGCAGTCCTAGTCAGTCACAGTGCTGATGTTGGTTGTCATGAATTTCTCAGGCAGGTCTGATAAGTTTGAACCAGTGTTTAATAATATTCCTGTTTTTTTAAGTCAAATTTGCTTTACACTTACAGCATAACAGACACATTTTTAAATAATTTGCACTGTGCTCCCTGGAACTAAATTACTACTACTGTCATTTCTACAGAGAAACTACTGCACAATGTTTTTGCTGACCAACTGTGTGTAGCAGTAATTCGCCACAATTAGCGTACTGACAGACCTATAATCTATATACATTCATGACAGTGGTAGAAAAATCTAAAGTAATTCTGTATCTAAGTCTAATTACGTCTGTAATGATGACCAATATTAACCGTTCGCATATCTTGAACTATGCATGTCCCTTATGCACTGTGCAGTTGTAAAGAAATTTGATTTACCTTGACAGCCACTAGCCTGGTCTCAGGAAACTCCAGTAGGTGGTAGCTCAGATCCTCCACTCTGCTGATATAAAGCCTCACATCTGAAGCTCTGTGCAGAGCCTGCACCAACGCTCGCGTCCGATTATCCACACTCACCCGTGCAATGATCTGGAAGAAGTAAGGAGGAATACAGACAGGTCAGTTATCTCATTAACTACGGACATGTGATGATGTGCTGATATGAACAGATACCCAATTTGATACTGTGCACTGAAATGAAAAGCTGCATCATGTTTCTGTTTGACTTTTTCCAACATGTATGTAAATAGGAGTTGCCCAAGCCTAGCTCCCTAGATGCTGCCCACATCAACTGCCCACTGCTACATGGATGGGTCAAAATGCATAGGTTGTATTTTGCTGTGGTGTGTTCACAATGGCAAATAATAACTAACTTACTTTACAGGCACCAAACAATTAGCAGCAGAAGTTCTGTAAAGTGGGGCTAGTTTGTCTTGCACAACCCACAGATGCTCTAGCTATTGGAGATCATGGGAATTTGGAATTTGAAATCAACAGCTTGAAGTCTGTCATGTATCTCAGACCATTCATGAATAATATTAGCAGTGTGGCAGCGCACGTTATCCTGCAGAAAGAGGCCATTAGCATTATGGAATACTGTTGCCACAAAAGTCTGCAACAATATTTAAGAATTATAAATTATAAATTCTCAATGGAAGACTGCAGAGTGTTTAGGTATTTCACCATCTACAATACATAATACTGTAACAAATCTCAGGGAATCCAGAGAAATTTCAGTCCAAGTATGGCATGGTTATGGACCACTGCTGAATGTGTGTAACCTTCTAGTCCTTTGAAAGCACTGCATTAGAAACTGCCATTCAACTGTGATAAATAGATGCAGATGAGCTGCTTCAAGAAAATCAACCAGATCAAACATTGAGTTTTCCATGCTATAGACAAATCTGACCATACAAACTTTTATCAATTAAAGGCGCAAAAGCTAACATCTCTAATGGTATGGGGAGAATTATCACCCATGGCTTTGGTGGCTTTAATATGTGTAAAGATACCACTGATGTCAAGAGGTATAATAGGGTCTGTAAAGTGGCTTCAGGTGGCGTGTTTTCCTGGGAGGTCCGTAGTTATTTCAGCAAGACCTCACTCTGCATGTGCGACAACAGTTTGGCCTTGTAGAAAGAATTTACAAAATACATTTAAGTTGGTCAGTGAAAATATTGAAAATATTTTCTATGTATTTTTGTTGGTTACATTTTACAAAATGTCCAAACCTTTTATTTTATATACAACATATATACTAGCACAGATGTTCAATTCCAAAAACTAAAGATTCTTTGTTTTGGAAAAAATAAATTAATTAGTGTAAAACATTCAGCAACAATTGTTTACATGAGTACAGGCTGCAGTTATGATTAGGGTTTTATTGGATGTTCAGTACAAATTTCAACCAAAGCCTGTGGAATAAATGGTGAAGCTTACAGAACAAACCCAAAAAACAAAAAAAAACATTTAACTCTGAGAGCCATATTTAAAAAACTCATAGCGAAAAACATTTGGAGTAGAGCTATATGATTTAGCAAGATCTGATGAATTTAATAGAAGTTTTAACATGTATTTTTTCAAGAAAATCCATAACATGGACTGGGAGCTCCCAGGTGAGTTGCTATGAAATTACCCATATGTAAGTGTATAGGTGTCCTGGTAATGCCCAAGGCACAAACATGGCCCACCCACATGAACACAAACACACCTATATAAGGGTAACATTGGCTTTCAGCTTGACCTCTAAGCTGGCATTTCTTCCATGAAAAAAATGTATTTTTTCCACAACTGCACTTTATCTCACAGAATACATTCTATAGCAAATAGATTATAGAAATGGGCTGAAGAGGGAAAAGACTACTCTGCATTTCACAGCTATGGCTCAATCATTTTGTTGTCACAGGCACACATGGACTGAAAAGCAGGAGAAACAAATAAAATGAACGAAACATTACATTTCTCTTTTTTTGGCACTGCTAAAGACAAACATTTGTTTTTCCTCTAAAAAGACCTCAGTAGCATACGTATTCTTTCTTCACACTGAGGTGGGTGTTCAAAAAATGTGCCATGCTGGAAAGTTCTTGTATACTGCACTTTGTGAGAACGTGAGGAGCCAAAGTAAAAAAAAAAAAAAAAAAAAAAGTTCAAACTGATATACAGACTTAAATATTAAGGATTTGTCAATTAGTACCTTTTCTCTTTGAAGCAGCAGTCTCCTGGCCTTTTCCTCTGCAGCTTTCTGTTCTTTAATCTCTGTGGTTTCCTTCTGTTTTGAAGCAGAATCCTCAGGGGGGAGCGGTTTGTCTGCCTCGGTCAGTGCACTTTTTGGTTCTGTCTTAAACCGAGGAACAAGGGGAGCAATGTAGCTCCCTACGAAGGCCTGGACCGTGGGTGCTGAATATGCCAGATAATGTCCAAGGCTCTTTTTGGAAGATGAGGGACAACTTGTGGCAGGGACATGTGCAGATGTTCCACATGATGTCTGGCCTTTCACAGGCACATGAGAGAGTGTTTGGTCATCACTCTTGTGGCATTGGTCAGGTATGGAAAGGGATGACTGGTCAACACAGTCTTTGGCATCTTTTTGTGTCTCCTGTGTCTTATTAGGGCGGCTAAAGTAAGCATTAATATGATGGGCCAGGTAGTTGTAGGTATCATCTAGGTTGACGTTGAAAGTACTCGGGTGGAAGAGTGGAGTAGCTTGCTTAGATGCACTGGAGCTTTCAGTTTGTGAAACAGATTCTCCTGGTTTAGCCAGAGGAGACGTGACTGTGGCTGGCCCACTCACTTTTGAGGAGTGACCCACAGATCTCTGGTTTTTCTGTTCCCTTTGTTCCTGGACATACTTAGAAGTGAGAGAGGTTGATTCGGGAAGACATGGGCTTGTGTTTGGAGGTGAGGTTGATGACTGATGTTGAGGTACAAGTGTAGGTGTAGCTGCCAAAGCTGATCCATTCCTCTGGTCTTTAAGGGGTTTTGCCTCTGCATTTGCCTCACTCGCAGTGTTCTCTGGGCTGGTGCTGGGTTTGAGGCGTGCTATCTTGGAGAAAATCTCAGCTTGGGTCCCACTCACAGCTTTAGAGACAGTTTCCAAGGTGCTCTTCAGTCGCGACATGCGATGGCTCGGGTCACTGGATCCTAGGCAGGTTGAGGTATTAAAACTGGAAATGCTGGTGTACAGCAAAATCTTGTGCCTGAGGAAACTAGCTCTGCAGTGGCATACCCTTTGAATTCTGCTCCTCTGGATGTGGACGTGCTTCCAGATATGATAGTTTTCACTGTAGCTGAAAGGCCGTTTGGCATGAAGTCTGCAGGGAGGATCGAACAACGGATAGAAAGAGACATTCACAACCCTCTGGCCTTGTGTTTGCCATATGTATACAGCTCTATTCAGAGACTGTACATATGAATCGGGAACCCATCTAAAAGTCATTCTTTCGGTCCAGATAGGTTAATGTCTGGGAGGTTTAGTGTTCTTTTAAATGGAAAATACATCCTTATATTGGCATAGCTGTGCCTGTGAAGAAAAAAAGTGAACTGTTTACTGATGACATTCATAATGTAATAGTATACACAAAACTTTTCATTCCTTTAAAAACATTTGTAAAATGTTACTCATTTATTGCTTATATTTGTATTTTCTATTTAGTTTTATTTTATAAATTGTATTAAGCTTCTCCTATTTATTTTACCTTTATTCTATCAATTTTATTAAAGTTTTTGTCTTCCTTCAATGCTTATT